>JACATO010000984.1:0-47513 GCA_018389105.1 Nautilus pompilius | reverse complement strand
TTTTGATGAATGATACTGATGAAACTTCTGCTTCTGATACTGTGCCACCTACAGATGAGGTAGATGCCGCATCATCTCTTCCAGACTGCTGGAGTATGAAGCAATATGAGTTCCAAAAAAAATATGGATTGATTGATTGTTCGTAGCAAAAAACTTGGTTGTGAACACTGTGCCAAATTTGATTCCTTAAACATGAAGGGAATTCAAGTGTCAATTGAATGGGGAAGCTGCAGTGTTGAAGCCTCAGGGAAGGATAAAACCATCCAGCAAGCATCTCTCAGGAAAAAAATGAAAGAGCATTTTTCATCAAAGGCACATAGTGTTTGTGTAAAGCAACTACAGGATCGTGCAGATGATGCAATTACAAAATGCATTGATAAAACGAACCAGAAACATTTTGCCGCTACATGCAGAGTTTTCAATACAGTCTACAGTTTAACAAAAAGAAGCAAGTCATTTTCTAATGTTGAAGATGAGATTGAGCTTCAAATAAAAAATGGAGTTGACATGGGTGTTGGACTTCATTCTTGCAAAACTGCTGTGAAAATAGTTGATCACATTGTAAAGGAAATAAAAAATGAAATATTTACGAAAATTATTGAACAAAATTTAAAAATCTGCGTCATCGTGGATGAAGCTTCAACAATATCTAGTAAGCCTGTGGTTATAATTTTTTTGAAGATGGTGATCCATCACCAACAATTTTCTTTGATTTGGTCAAATTGGAAGGACAGGGAGCAGAAACAATATACGCATATTTGTTAAAGAGTTTGCACGATGGTGGATTTGATAATGAATATTTGAGAAATAATTTGATTTCTTTCTGTTCAGATGGGGCAAGTGTAATGCTTGGCCACAATTCTGTGTTAGGCATTAGACTTAAAAATGATTTTCCTAACACTGTCATGGATAAAATCTACACAATCTTTCACCAATCAAACAAAAACCAAATGAAAGTCTTCAAAATTTCAGAAGAACTTGGACAACAAATTCTGAAGATAGGTAGAGTTCTGGGACCAAGATGGGCTGCTTGCAGTCTAAGATCTGCACTTGCTGTGTGGCGTGCTTATCCAGCATTGTACAAATATTTCTCTAGTGAGACAAAACATTCAGGGATAGGTGCCAGTCTTTGCAACAAGCATTTCTTGGATGATTTGGCACTGATGATAGGCATACTGCAAGAAATTTCCTTACTTTCTAATGCCCTTCAAGCTAGAGGTTTAACTTTGTCAAGAGCTGAAAAACTAATATAAAGGTCCATTAAGGCATTTGAAATGCTCAAAGAAAGTAAGGGAACCTTTGAAAAGGAAATTGATGTCAGAGTTGCTTCAGATGCCTTTAAGGATATTCAGTTTGTTGAAAACAACAAAGTTGTTAGCCTTCCTTGCCAAAAGCTACTGGAGGCAGTGATATAAAAATATGAAAAACAGGTTGATGGACTGATCATTTAACATCAAAGAACAATGAACAAGAAAATGACAACAAAATTCATGAACTGATAAACTTGCTTGAGCCAAATTCGTGGAACATTGAGAAAGTTGTTGTACCCTGGAAAGCTGCAGAAGAAAAACTTAGGGAATTCAGTGAAGTTTTCCATCATGAAATCAGCATTAATGATTTCCATGACTGTGTGGAAAATGTCCTACAAAATTCCCACAACCTTGCAATTCCTCAAAGTGTACAAAAGGATAAAAATATTGTCAGTACTATTGCTGCCAGTTCTGCAGATGTAGTTTTTCAAGAATGAATATTATATATTCAGATAAAAGAAGCCACCCTACTGTTGAGAATGTAGCAAACCTTATGACAATTAATCTGATTAGCCTCCCATTGCACTCATGGGATGCCACTCCTTCGGTCAAAACATGGCTTAGAAAAAACCACTCTGCTGATGGCAACAGGGTCAAACAAAAGAAAGCTAAAGACATTGATGTCAATCAAGTGGCTATTTGGAAATTTTTAAAGGGAAAGATTACAAATGCTAAATTAATAAAAGACTCAGGTAAAGAACTTTTGTTATTATTTTTTTTTGCCAAAATGGTAACATTCAATGGAAATGCAGCAAACACTATAGCAAAGTATTTCTATTTTTACCTAGCTCAGAAAACTGAAGAATACATAAAATCATAAAATTTATAAACAGTAATAAGTATAATTAATAATAATTCAAAAAGCACAAATAATCAAACGTGTATATACATAGACATATCTTCGTATTACTTAGTTCATTAACTACATGTAGTCTAACATAGAGTCTCTTCGATGTTATCATAGTGATGCTTTAACCATTGTTTAGACATTTTTTTTTTTTTAAAATTATATTAATAATTCGATTTGCTAAACTGTAGAACGGGGCAGCCCAAAGATCAACCTTTGGACCTCTATGGGGCCAAACCGACAACATGCTGTTTGTGAGAGAGAGAGAGAGAACCGGTTGTTAAAAATATTTGAATCCCATCACAGAACAACACCCAGATAAAACCAAAACAAACTCAAGTCAGGGAGAAGCGGTCTGGAAGTGTATAATTAAGGTAAACAAAGGGAAATCTATTTTAGGGCTATGAAGCAGCACATGCGGCGGGACTTTGAAATTGTGTTTCACGTTCGAACCGGTGTCAGTTCTTTAGCTCTGCGATTTTTTTTCTTCTTCTTTTAGCTGATAAGGGCAGATACTAAACCACAGCCCCGATTGAGTCGGGGCTGCCGTCCCTCAACTGAGTCGCGATCCTAGTGGGAAACTTACGCTCTCGTTATGGCAGCAAAAAGGGAAACAGAACATTTTTTTTTTTTTTCCCCGAGAAACTAAATCGCGCGGGGTTTCCTTTACGAAAGGGCCTGCAATTAATGTTCAACTAATCCATCGGTTCCCAACCTGCGGTCCGCGGCGGACCCCTGTGGGAGTCCACAAAGGTATTACTGGGGGTCCGTGAGCTAAGTTCGGAATTCCAAGAGGCTGCAGTACGAAATGTATAATTACTCACGTAACGGTTGGTAAAGATGAACTTTCAAAATTTCACAGCCGTTTCCAAATCAGCAGGAATGGTCTAGTTTTTAGACGGTTTTTTAAACTGTTGGCACTAAATGTATTTATACTATTTCTCAGATCAGTTACTCAAAATATTATATAACTCAATATGGCAGCATCGGCCATATCCTGTTTATCAGAGGCTCTGATTGGCTGCTCAGTATGGCAGCATCGGCCATATCCTGTTTATCAGAGGCTCTGATTGGCTGCTCAGTATGGCTGCATCGGCCATATCCTGTTTATCAGAGGCTCTGATTGGCTGCTCAGTATGGCAGCATCGGCCATATCCTGTTTATCAGAGGCTCTGATTGGCTGCTCAGTATGGCAGCATCGGCCATATCCTGTTTATCAGAGGCTCTTATTGGCTGCTCAGTATGGCTGCATTGGCCATATACTGTTTATCAGAGGCTCTGATTGGCTGTTGACGACACCGGGGGGGATCTGGGATGTGAATGGTGGACCAGAGTCTTCAGCTATGAACTATTTTAGAGGCTATTTAGCCATATTACCGCACTTCTTAATTAGATGTAGGCACATAATAATGTAAATAACATAATATTCAATTAGAATTATGTTTATTATATAGTTATCTTTGAAAAAAGAAAAGGGTGAGAATCGGCTTGTTGAGTATACAGACCCTTTCTAAAGCCTGGGGTCCGTGGGAAAATTCATTTGAATAAAAGGGTGAAAAGGTTGGGAACCACTGATCTAATCCTTTATAGGCCATGTATTATTGTCTTATTTGGGCTCTCTACTGCACAGACTGTCCCCTACTTACGACAATCCACACATACGATGAAAATTTTACTAAAAAAATCATGAAAAAAATAAATGTCTGGGAGCCGTACGTCTGGCAGCTCTAAGCTACCAAGTAGAGTACAAGCTGAACACCGTATGACAGTTGACTGCAAGAGAGTATGACAGTGCAACCAGCTCGGACTCCCACATAGATCATCTCTCTCACTCAGTCTTGTTTCACAAACAACCATCAGTTAGTGACACGGAATATTACTCTGGTACGTCTTTCATTGATCACCGTTACTGTGACAATGTCTGCCAAGAGAACTACCCTAACCCTAGCTGAGAAGGCTAGCAAGAAAGCACTAGATTTATAGTTAAAGATGTGGTCGCACAGCATCCTATTTCCCAGAACGTAACGTGGACGCTAAGTGGCGCTCGGCTGTATTAATAATGTGTTTAAAAATGAAGAAGAATTATTTGAATGATATTATCCGACTATCTTTTTGGCTATCCAGCACACCCGTATTCAATACCTTATACACTGACCAAGCTTCAACTTTGGTGATTATTTTCTAATCCTTGATTTGTAAAACACAGAGAATAAAGTCTGAGCCCAAAAGGTAGTGTGGCTTTTATTAAGCCTTACCAGTATTAAAACCTACAAGAATTGATCACAGAATGCTATTTTCACCTGTCTTTTCAACAAAATGATTATCCATAGATTCTGCATTTCATGCAAAAATGTCCACCATATCTTGCTTGAATTCAGCCATTCAAAAACTGCTTTTGTGTGATGGAAAGAACTGTTATGAAGCTTAAGAGAAATTTCAGAGATCTGTCTTTTATGAAACTAAGGGCTTTAAAAAAATGTTTATTTTGCAAATAAATCTCAACTACATTCATTTTACTACATGTAAACAAAAAAAAAAAAGAAATGTTTCTCCAAGTTTGAAATATTAATTATTTCTATACAATTTTAAATTTTATATGCACACTTACTAAACTCCTTTCACTTTTGGATGTCGGCCCTTTTGAGGTAGAAACTGGGGAATAGTATATTTCGTCAACTTGATTGAACTTGTGTGACTTAGTTCGTGGCTGTGGTGTTCTTCCTAACATTTGTTTTCAGGATATGATGGGGTTTTAAAAGATGAGATAGTATATTCAAAATGTTTTTTATTAGTCATTTACAAGACCAAAATGTCCTTCAAAATTTTGAAAACAACATGTCCAGTGCATTTTTTATTGCATTAACTGCATTACTGTGAACAAATATCTAGCTTACTGGTGCTCGGGTGTAAATGATGACAGCTGTGACCTGATGGTTCAAGAGATATCTTTAGAAAAGATGACATGTCTACTTGTTCCTTGCCATTTAAAATTTGTAATGGCTCCATAAGATCTCCAAGTCTCCATTCACATGCAAAACTATGCATACTTTTGCTAATTGCTCTGATTTAGGTTACAAGTATCTGAATTGTTCTTTCTAGAAAAATGCATTTCAATCTCTTCCAGACTGACATTATCATGAACAGGGTGAAACCATCAAGTCTATCAAACACATCAGGAGAGGTCTACATGCATATTAACTTAGCAGATGAGAAAATTTTGTCTCTTGATTTTATTCATAAAGAAAACTATCAAAAATCAAGATATGAACAGCCACCTGAGAATCCCTGCCTGAGTCCACATGGAATGATTCTTAACCATTTTCCTCTTCTTTTATTTTGTGGGCATCTTTTTCACTGACAGAATTTGAGAGAGAATTCTCTAAGTTTAGATAGATGTTTGTCTCATTCTCATGCCCAGTTGTGTACATCGTATACAGGTTTGGAGTTTCCACTGTTTCCATGTTCAAGTGTTCATAAATGTTAATTTCACTTATAGAATTTGTGTGATCCTCAACTACATCAGGAGTATGTGACCTTCTCCAGAAACACAGTTTATCCAGCATACCTTTTCTGAAATGTAAATAATAACAATAGTAGTAATAATAATAAAAATAAATAAAACAGTACTTACAGAAGGAGTAAAAATACATTTTTGTTGACAACAGATTTATTATATGAATTCCATTAAAAGTTGTGATCAGTTTTCTTTGCACAAGACTCTTGGTTTTTATTAATGCACTTTCCTCTTCTCTGCTGCAGATTCTAGTTTATGTAAATTCATCCATGTTATCTTATATATTTCAACCTCTTTGTGACTTTAAAAGTCTTGAAAAAGTATCTCTTTAAAACATTTTAATGCTGTAACTTTAATTACTGGAGGATATATAATGCTTACCTGTACAGTACAGCAACAAAGGCAGCTGAGATCAAAAGTAAAAGTAAAACTCCAACTATTATTAATGTAACATTAGCTGAAAAGTAAAATAAAACAATATTATTAGAATATGTTCAAAAGAAATGTCCAAGTTCTGACTAATACTGTTGTTAGGTAAACTTTTTTTTATTTTGTCTGGTAAACTTAGCAATGAAAATAAATGCAAAGAATTTGTTTCCATCACTGTAATTTTATAACTCAACAAATCTTTAATAGACAAGTGTGATTGCATGATGAACCAGTCTTTGTTAATCCAATGTCTAGCATAACTAAAGGAAAAGTGCCAAATTAAATGTAAACCACACTGTTGCATTTTAAAGCTGTTCATTGAACCATGAAGGCAGATATAAATTAAATTTGGGTGTCAAGAGAATTGGTTGACATGATGTTAAACAGCAAAGGGAGATAAGCCATGATATCAATTTGCTTTAGATAACAAAATTGAAACTAGAATTTGAAAAAAGTCACCTTTTAAATTTCATAGTAATCAAAATGGTTCTTTTGTTCCTATTTTGTAGGTGGTTATAATAAAATTAGGTATATTTGGTATTTTATAACAGCTGAGAGTACAAAAACTAACTGTGGACATCAAGTACAGTATAACAAAAATAAATACATTAACAAGGGGAGGCAAATCCCCTGTATTTTCTGATTCTGTATAAAATCCTAAACTGTGGATTCTAAACTCAGTTTTTACAGAAGCTGCTGTTCAATATTTTAACAAAAGTGCATGCTTAATGACAGTGGTGGCCAAATGGTTAAGGTACTGGACTGCCAAGGTTGAGCATACATACCAGGCATGGTTTCTTCGCCTCCGTTGTTGACAGTGGTGTACAACACAACCACCACCCTGCATACAAATTATTCAGTCACCTTTGAGGTCATCTTATCAAAAGACATTAACAAAATCAAGACAGACTGATGCATTATGGGTAATGAATGGGAAGCAGACTTTAAGTCGAGTTTGAGGTTCACAACCTCGTGTCCTGTCAGGTTTGAATGTCTGCAAGATTCTAATCTGAGCAGTTAAAATCATAGAAAATAAAACAAGTTAATAGTCTGTAGAGGAGTATTTCTTTTTCTTTCTAAAATCTTGGAATATAATATTTATACAGGTCTAAGAACAATAGTGTATGGATTGTGTTGAGAAATAATAAGAACTCCCTACTACAATACTTTCCCCATTACCAACAAATCTTAGTTTGATTTCAAATCACTGAAGTGCCATCCTCTGATTCTTCACAAACACTCTTACAACCTAAAAGGTCAGAAAGTAAATTATCACGGTTACATTTGGAAGACAAATCATTTTTCTTTCTTGATAACTTGTATTTTAAACAAAATTAAGATCAATAATTTCAATAGAAGCATTAAAAATAATGTACCTGCACTGTCAGAATCATCAGTAGTATTCACATCACCTGTAAAGAAAAGCAGGATGATAAATATTTTTGTTTAGCAGTCTTTCAGGCAGGATGTAACTATCTATGCTTTCACAAAATGTACCTTGATGTGGGGGACAGGCTATGTACTCTGAGAAACTCTAATGTATCATATATAATTTGTTTAGTACAAAATTAAAATTAAAATATATGCTTTATTTTTTTTTAAATCTCTGTATAACCAGATGAATCAATGTGTTGGCCATTGTTGTGCTGAGAGAATTTGTTTTCTTTATATTTTTTATATCAACTTTGCTAAAACAAGCTAAACATCCCAAATACAATGAAAAATTGTAATATAATGCTTTACCCAGAGATAATCTCAAAAGGACAAATGTAATAAGCATCTATGCCAAAAGAAGGCATTTTCTGTCTAATGTTTCAGGCAAAGACTGACGTTTCGACTTAACCCATAACAGATTAATAAACCATATTCCAAATCTAATCCTTTCCATAGTTTGTGCCACAAGTGAAATAAAGGATCTATTTGAGATAAAGTTTGTACATTAGTGTCACAAAGAAACAATTGAAATTAATCAACAAAAACATAACTACTAACACATTTTTTAAAACTCTTTCTTTAAAAACTTAATGAATTATAGAAACAGAAATTTGCTTCTTCCTTGAGAAAACAAAAGTCAGGAATAGTTACTTTACCTGTCCAGCTATTTTTTAACTAGGTAACAAAGCAAGTACAGGGTTAAGCTGGCTGGCAATCCTGACTATTATAAATAAAGTATACGTATCATCAGTATGAATTTGTGGTGACATCTGGACTTTGTCCAATACTAGATGTTATTTTTACCATTTTTTAAAAATAATTATAATTATTAGGGTTGTTGTTGTTGCTGCTGCTGCTGTTGTTGCTGTTGAGCGAGTTGGACTTCCGAACAAGGCTCTTTCAATGGCATTGCATCCCATAAAGACAAGTGGCCTGCTCTCTGTCAAGTCGTCCTCGTGATTGAGAGACGTTCGTCGAGCTACTGCTCTCTTGGGAGAAGTTTTAGACTTATTGCAACAATGAGTGTGACTTAACGTATCAGTAATATATTTATAAGCACACACAGAGTACTAGAAATAATTATGGAAAGCAAACAGGATGTGTTCAAATAATGAGTAAGTGAAACTGAGAGGGATAGTGTGTGTATATAAAACATTCACAATGCATTATTACATAAAATATACAAAATCAAAACAAATACATTGTACAGTGCATTAACATTTTCTATATGAACTCTTTGCTGTATAAACAGCAGGATCACTTGTTTTTATGCTCAAATGCTGGTTATAGTGCAAGACTGGAATGTTGTTCTGGATATCTTGTTGCACTTTATACAATTCATCCAAGGTATTTCGTTGTCATTTGACTTTGGCGGTAGCCATATAACCGCATGTACATCCAATGGTGATCACAGCAGGAATTCGTGCAGATCAACCTTGGCAGTTCAAACTCTGATTCATCTGTAAAGAGCACCTCCTTCCAGGTTTGGTCATTCCACTCTTTCGTTCCTGCTGTCCATTTCAGCCTTGCTGTCTGGTTACTGGTTCTCAGCAACATTTTTGGCAGTTACACATAAAATGAAAACACTTCACACTAATAGCTATTTTACATTTCCTGCAGAACGTTAACATGCATACTTGCAGTTAAATTGTTTGCAAGATCTGTATACAATATACCTCAAGGTACATAACATTACTTTAAATGAGCTTAATCATGTCTATTGACAGCAGTACTAATTTCATGTATTCACCTCAGTCTTGCATGTAGCACTTTCTGAAGCATGAAGGACAGCTGAAATCTGACACATTGAGTAGCCACTACTAAGATTTTTGGGTCCATATGCCTTATTCACCACAATATAACATATCACTAATTATTATATTATAATTCTTCTGCATGACTGACACCTTCTCATTATTCACATGACAAACAATCACAGTGTACTATATCATCACATGACACTATGGAGAATTTCATTTTTTCTCTTCAGATGAAATCCTATCAAATTTATCTGCACTTTATACAGTTTTCTTCTGTAACTATTCCAAATACCGTATGTAGGAAAAATGAGCATAATAAGGGAAATGCAACTTTTGTTTCAATCGTATACAAGCAAATAAGAAATAAAAATAATGATTTTTAGAGTGAAAGAAGGAAACACAAACCCTACTTTGTGGTCACAAACATTCTATGTGATCCGTTAGTCTCATTACTTTTGGCTGAAAAAAGAAACTGTAGATATATTCCAAGTTTACTTGATTCCATAACGTTACAGAGGACATTAAAAATCTATTTACCAGATAAATCTTCTGCACGATAGAATTACAACAGTAAATGAGCTTCTATTCAAAATTGGAGTATAATTACCAGTGGATCTTGTGGTGGCACCTGCAGCCTGTCCAGTGTGCGATGTTTTTCTTTCTATTTTTAAAAATAAACAATGATATAGACAAAATCAATAATCAGTACAGCTTAGTTTTCTTGCTGATGAGTTGTTTTTTTTTTTTTATATGTATTAAACCAATATACAGTTTGTTTGCTTGTTCAGAGAATATAACATATTTCCTTAGCATGTACATTGTGAGACGGACAAGCCTTGATACAAACAAAAGGTACCACAATCAGAGTTCAAATGAACCCAGGCTGATATAGCATTGTTGTCACAGTATCTCAAGGAAGTTTCGTTTGAACGTCCCTTGTACCATGGCCATTCTTACAAATTTATCTTTACACAAACAGTTTTAAAATTGCAACAGTAACTGAGCTTCTATTCAAAATTGGAGTATAATTACCAGTGGATCTTGTGGTGGCACCTGCAGCCTGTCCAGTGTGCGATGTTTTTCTTTCTATTTTAAAAAATAAACAATCATACATATATATACATTTGTACTTATAATATGCATCTTTCGTCTTGATAATCTACCAGAAATTTTGGAGGAGGAGGAGGAGAAATGCTATAGTGTGTTCAAAGGTGTTTGATACTCTGTAAATAAATAGTCTGTTCTGAGACTTTATCTTCAGGCTGAAAGAAAACAATAAAATTTATTTCATAAGTTTACTTCTTTCCTCCATGCAACAGGTTAATTGTGGCACTAGCTTAAGTATTAAAAAAGCAAAATGCTGAATCCACACCAGTAGTTCCTCTAATACCAACTGTAATCTCACCAGTACTTGATATATCACTCCTGTTATAAAAGTGCATTAGCAGCCAAAATTTAGAAGCAGCAAACACACGGGGATTTTTGCTAAAAAGACAATAAATCATTGTAATTCTCAACATAATGTACAAATGTAAGATACAATACAGGAATGCAAAAAATGCACATATCCAATAAATGTTGACTTAAGCTGTTGTTTCATCAAAATAAGTTCCTTGGCTCTGATAAAAGCTTTGAATATTCTGGGATATCTGTAAAGTAACATTTCCAAATATTCTGGTGTTACACAGTTCCATGCTGTCTGGAGGTATTTCTATAACTGCGTTGTGTTATCTGGCATTATTTTCCTGATACTTTTGTGACAAATCAGGTGACAATGGCAGCTAAACCATCAACTGGAGGAGAAGCTAGAACCAAACCTGTCTTTGCTCAACACAAACTGTCTTCATAATTGCAAGTGCACATTTTTTCTTTCAGAATGGACCATGCACCTGGTAATCAATTGCCAGGAGGAGATGTCTCTCTTGGCAGAATGCTACGGCTTTGGTTTTTTGTCAAAGTTCCATTAATGGTATAAATGTTACCAACCACATAAGCTCCTAATGTCCCACTAACCATGATGCTGTATCCTCTATGTTTAACCATGAGAACAGCAAACTGTTATGACAGGCTTTCTCCAACTTGTCTGTGCACAAACATTTGATATTCTGACCTGAACATCTCAAATAGGAATTCATCAGTTCATACCACTTTATTCCAGTCTTCCAATGTTCATGTCATTTTTCCCATTGCAACCGTTTCATTCTATTAGAAAGCCTGAGCAGTGTTCTTTTTTAGTCACAAGACCAGTTGCACTACATGTTCCTACTTTTGTCAGAATTTCTTTTTCACTATTAAACTGGGCAGAGAAGTTTGGGATTGTAAGCCTTATGATCTGTTAAACTCAAAAACTTTATATATTCGTCTTCTCTTTAGATGTCAACCCCCTTTGTTTCTTCTGAGAGTATAACATATTTCCTTAATTATGTCTGATAGACAAACCTGGATAAAAACAAATCGTGTCACCAGAGTTCATTCGAATGTCCCTTGTACTATGGTCATTGTTACTAATTCATCTTTCCACAAACAGTTTTAAAACCACTCTTTTCTCTCTCAATATGGACAATCATATCCAGCAAATGAATGGCCATAGTAATCAAGGAACCACACACAATTTTCTGTATCTATGGCTACTTTTAAATGCCAAAGAATTTATTTTTCTTCATGTTGTCACAGATTTAAATTAGCACTTTTTCAAAATGTGTCCACAGTTAAAATTTTGAAGCAAATGTACGTACAAAACTTACTAATTTGTACGATACTCACCTTGTTGACAAACAAACTGTTTTTCAGTAGAACACCTTGATGGGGCCCAAGAGTAGTTTCCACCAGTATATTTTTTCATAGTTAAACATTCCTTTTCATTTGACCAGCCCTCAGGTCCCCATCGGGAAAAGGTCACCATCTTTCCTGCTAAAGAAGAAAGAACCAATACAGTTTATTGGTGATAGGTGTAGAGAAGGGGTCTGACATCAAACACCATAATAGAATCTTGTGATATTTCAAATGACAGCAGGAGTAAGGAGACTGTGACTAAAGTCAAACGACAAAACATGACCCCTAAAGTGAACTACCTGAAAGGTTTTCTTTGTATGTGAAGAAAAGCACAACAATTTTTGCTTTTTTAAATTTATTTTTGCAAGTTTAGAAGCGTGAAATGGAATTTTTACAAATTCTAGTTTAATCAGGTAAATGTAATAAAATTATAAAACTGAGTATTAGCATAAAATAGTGAAAACAGAAAAGTTAGAAATGATAAACATTTCAATAAGTGATAGAATTTAGTCCAATTTCACTATCAAAAATAAAGAAAATGGTCTATTCCCAGCACTTGTGAGTCTGGAACTTTACCACATTCAATCTCGAAAGGTCTGGAGACCAAATCAGCTGCTCAGCTGAAGAAGAAAAGAAAGAAAAAACAGTTGTTGCCTACACATTAAAGACAACCGATGGAGGACTAGCAAACAGCTGCTACTCTGAGAGTTTCAAGAAACTCTGCGCTTTAGTAACTGAAAGTTTAAAAATGAAAATCAACCAACAAATTGCCAAAGAAAGAAAATAAACTACTTTGTATTTGTAATTACATCTGAAAGTTGTATCGATGAGTAAATTTTAACTAAGACGTTAACAGAAATAAAGCAACAACAACAACTAACCGCAGGTGAAGTGACTTAACTAAGCAGTGAGCATACACAAGAAAGACGCTGAATGTCCTTATCTGAGTCCATTTCGCTGACAGGCGAGTGCCTTGGTTGTGACAATGTTTATGCAGCAAGTTGCTGTGGTAGGTGTTAGCAACATTCTTGAGCTGGATATCATTAAGACAGAAAGGTGACATTTCTGACAGTCTGACTGCTGGGTAGGGGGGAAGACATGGCTGGTGCTGATAAACTACTGGGGTGCGGCAGACCAAGAATGACCCTGACCTCAAACAGGGAAAATGATAGACGCACACCAGTTATTTGCCAAGAACATCATAGTTTTACTGTACTTATGTTGGTAGAATTAGCAAAAATAAGCTCATGCACCCAAGATGTGGACACATTTCCTGGGGCAGACATGTCTGCATTTTTCTGCACAGCTGCCCCTATAACATGTACAAGATGGCATCGATTTCCTGCAGTATGGTGATAGAAGAGCAATCCTGTTTCTATTAATATAGACACTAATCCAATAGGAAAACCATCACACAGCATTATAACAAATACGAATTAAAGGATTCAACAATGCTTTTTGGAACAGATTTCTGGGATGAGAGAGTTGCATCCATCCTTACCAATGAGTAGGTAGTGATAGTAAAATAGCTGAAGAGAGTGCTTTGAGATAAGAACAATAAAACACTGCCACCTGCTGAAATCAAACTAACCATGGAAACCACCAAGTATATCCAGGTGCAAGCTCACTGTACTGATTTGCCACATGATTTTGAATAAGTGACGATATTTTTCCCTAGATGACGATGGACACAAGGAGCCAAGTCATCCTTCTACGATGATATTTTTGGAGATAACATCATTGGTAGAAGTGCACTGAGCATTCTTGAGATTGAGTGAAGTGACAGCACCCTAACCATAGATGCTACTTCTGGTACATTTCTGTTATATGACAAACAAAATGACATTGACAAAGACCCTCAGTGCATAGATATACATCTTAAATAAATCTAGAGCTGTCTCAGATCTGATAACAACATTGTCCATTTATAATTGTGATAATAAGGTATTAAAATAATGTACAAATTTCCATTTAAAATTAGTAAAATTAAACATTTGTTTTGAATCAGTTTTAATCTTTTGATTAACCAAAGAACTAAGGTGAGTGCATGAAACTAATGGAGATGCCATCAGTTCTGATCTTCATCAACAGCTTTCAGGGTGGAAAAGAAAGAAGTGATTAACCAAAATTGCTTCTGTCTTAAATTAAGTCTCAGTTCATGCATGTTAAAGAATACATACTTTTATTCCACAACCACTGAGCAGCTGACACTCCAATCCAGTAAGACGTATTCACTTCCCAGTTTGAAGGAACTGTCATTGAACTTCCATCATAAATATTTCCTAGATTATGATCAATACATAGCTGTCTTGCCTTAAACCAGCCTACTTTTTTATTGATCACCTCTGTAAATGAAAGAGAAGCATTCTTTAATACAACGAATTCTTGTAATATTTGAAAAACAAATAAAAGATAAACAAAAGAAATCGAAACATGGATATTTTGCACTGGACTTCTTGGATCAATTGCTATGTGAGATGGCTATGATCATTGTAGACATCCTGGCACATGGAGATCTAGTGCAATTGGTTAAGCATCATCAGAGACTGAACATCCTCAGCTTTTGTAAAGGCCATACAAGGGGTCAGAGGTGCATGTGCAACACTGCTCAACCATTGTGCTGGTTCAGATTATCCATCCGCCTGACATCCAATTTAATGTTTCATGTCTACAAAGCAAAGGTAACTGAGTCAACTCCTTAACTCAGCCAAGTCCATTCAGAACTCTAAAACGCTCCATGACGCACACAATATAAACTATTATACTGCACATGATCATACACTCAACATGACACCTAACAGTCAGGTCAGTTTGACCTGAACTATTCAGATGTTTTGGCCAGCAATTAAATTGTTTCACTAAACATTTCTAACAATGCTCACTGTTTTGACAAACATTGTGCTCGCAGATGCATTTTGTTCCAGAGTTAATGCTTTCATGAATAGCTGCCAATTGGTATCTGGCAAACCTGGAGTGTGATGAGGAGCTTATTAGGCTTGAAAAAGGGCTACCTGTGGCCATCCCCCCTCACAGGGATTTCAAATAAAAACATTATCATTATTATTATTATTATTATTATTATACAAATTTCATTAGAAACATCAGATTATTGTAGCCTGTAATATTCTGTAGTAGACAACTTGGTTGTTGAGGTAAAGCAGAGCATTTTTAAGGATATAGAAGAAAACACAGCATCTGTTTGAGCTTCCATGTAGCTAAGTTATTGCTGATGATGGAAAGTCGTCATAAAAAACAGAAGTATGTCCAGAATAGAAAAACAATATTAGTAATGAAAGTTTATCTGCTAGGACAAACACCAGCCAACTTCTTTCCCCAACTCAAGGAAAGGGCCAAGAGCCTCAAATGTTTCTCTTTAGCACTTCATCAGAGCAATAATATTTCTGACAATTTTTCCTGTTGGAGAAATTAATCAAATGTTCGTGGTTACTGACGACTTAGCTGAGCTTCAAAGTATAAGAGAAACAATCAACGAAGACATCTTCCTAAAGGTTTGTAAAACAGTAAACTTGCCTCAGGCTAATTGAAAATATTCTGAGAAGTATGATGAAGGATGGCACACGATACATGGCAAAAAATAAATTAGGGTTGTAGGTTGGAACAACAAGCAAATGCAACAATTAAATGTCAAACCTCAATGTAGCTTCACTGTATGATTCATCATCAAACTTTGTGCGATAAAACTGTACAGTGGGAATCAGTGGTGAATGTCATTGTTGTTGTGCAAGTTTGTCCTCCACAGCTTTGGCTAGAAACAGATGATTTCATCAGTTACTTTCTCAGAATATCCAGGTAATGTCCAAAGCGAAGTCTGCACCAAACTAATGGTACATAAATGTTTTATCCTCAATGAGCTGGTTCGGTTTATATCATAACATCCTCGTACTGTCTCGATCTGTACAATAGGAATTTTCTTTTATATTTGTTTCATCATATTGAAACAGAGTCAGATTAGTTTCCAGCTGAACTTACTTTCTTGCTTCATATCTTATTTTAGTACAACATGGAATTAGTATGTAGAGAAATTTAAATCAGAAAATAAAAAAAGATAAGTGTGAACGATCAAACTGATTTTTGTTTTAAAATGAGAACCCACAAAATTAACTGGACTAAAATTAGTATATGTAAATAAATCGGTTGAAAAAACTTGAAATAAATAAATAAATGAAACAGGAAAATTTGATTTCTCTTTGGAACACAATGGTAATAATATCTAGTGTTTCTGCTTGCTTGTGTCTGACATATGGTTCAATTGATTTTAAATTGAAATTGAAATCAATAAGAATACAATTACCATTAAAAGTGGTCAAAACTTACAACAGCTTCTGGTATTCAAGTATTGGGAAGATATTTGTTATAATAGGGGACCTACAGTTTTCTGATTGGGACATCAAAAACATAAGTTGGAGTACCTTGGACTCCAAAAATCAGAAACTCAGGTAAACATCTACCAAGATAGAGTAATACCAACCAAATCTGTGTTGGGGAACAATTATCCAGCTAACCAGATCAAATTACCCGTTCATACCTTATGTTGATTGCAGACAATCCCACATCTAAAGAAAAAAATGTTGACACAAGACAATTCCGAACCAAGTTGTGTCGGGCAGATAGTCCGACGACCAACTTTCCTGCACCCAGCCACCCAATCTTCAATCTGTCAGCGTCCAGAAGCAGAAAGAGGCCAGTTCCTACATCACTGACACTTCTGAGTGTCGATTCTCTTCTTCATGTGAGGAAGAATACTGGAAGGCAGCCATGTGCTCATGTGTAATCCACATGACAGATAGAAGACAACAAGTCACCATTTTTTATTGTTGAAACTTTAATTTCTGTAGCCATAATTTAGTATCTGATTGATTGTAATTTACTGATTATTGGTTTATTTTAACATAGACCGATAAACCTTTATTTATGGCTTTGCCATTAAATATTTCCATGTCAGTTTTACTTTATTATTTTAGAAGTTTATTAATTTAAATATTACATGAATAAATGTTGTGCTGCATATTTGCCTGCATTTGTTATCATATTTCATTGTCTTGTGGTTATTAGAGGAAAGATCAAAATTTGACAGAGGATCAGAGTTATCTCCCCATTTATCTATTTATAAAAAAAAGAAACCACCTCTCTCTTCCAAACACAACAGTGATACAGCTACGGTTACCTAGTTCAGACTACAACTAACTGTTTATTACCTATCTGGAACACCTTGACAATTGCCCAGATGCAGACATTTTGGCTAAAGGGGCTTTATGAAGGTTTTCAAGGGTCCCCACCCCTCTGATTTTCTGTGCCTAGAGTAAATTAGCAGACCGCTTGATGGTAGTAAACACTGTTAGAGGTTTGGTTATGTTCATTTGCTGACAACACCTGCAGAATCTTCAACAAACTTATGTCGCTACAATTCACTGTAGGAGTATAGTAAGAACTTACTTCTCTCACAGGCGACTTCAAATACACTATTGCAGCTTTCTTTAGATAAAACCACTCTTCCATTTTTGTTTTTTCTGCCAAAGCAACATGGCTGTGCTATACTTGCTTTTTCATGTCCACATATAGCTGCATCGCCTGTAAAGGAGACAGGTAAAATAAACAAATTAGCCAAGCGTATGAGTGAGAGGAAACATTAAAATACCCTCAAACAGGGTAATGTACGGTTTTTAGTGTAGTTTGTAGAGGTAGACAGATCCCTAACGCTAGATTTTTTACAGTTCCTTACAGGGATTATAAACAACTGATATTTAGCAATTATTATCCACCTCTGGTACTGAAGGATTTTCCAGATGATTCAGATGGTTTATAAATCTGTTCTCTAGTGGTTGATGAAAACAAAAATAAACTGTCACTATTTTATATTTTTACATAAATTACTGTGTCTCCCTGAGTACAGATGGAATCTTTTCTGAACCCTTTCCCTGTACAAGGTTTTGGCATCATTTCCATTAGCAGATTCAGTCCTCCTTTGACAGGTGATTCAGGATTCTTCCAAGGGCATTCACCCATGCTTAAACTAACGATGTCCGGTGCTACTGACCAGCCATCTGTCGAGTGTCATAAAAACTGCATTACATTGGCGATCTCCAACTTTGGCAAGCGGTGGGATGTGATCATTTACGGAGATCTCCGACTTGACAGGGAAAGAGTTAAAACATTTGAAATTTCACAATATTTAAAACTGAGCCTGAGAAGATAAAGTCATTAGCTGAATCAATAATGGAGGCTGTATAGCATTTGATGTATTATTTACTACATGTATAGATTGATTAAAAAGTTATATGAATGGGAAAAGTCTAAGAAAGATGGGAAAGTATACTGGACACAAACATTTAGGGATGTTGAGTATAAGGTGCAATACATGAACAATTCACACAGGTGACCTGGTGTTGTCCACTTTCAGGCCTAAAATCTAAAATAGGAAACAAAAGAATGTATGCACACTGACCTTATTTTTTGCCTTCAAATTTATTCCTTTTTTATAAATAGTTCAACTTGTGAACAATTTTTACATCTAATCATATACAATATATTTAAGACTACATATGACTGCTCCATTAATAGACGAATGAAAAGCTCAACACTGGATATTAGTGACAGTTAATGGATTCCAAAACCACAAACTGGTTTTCTATCAGAATGTATACTGCTGAATGCTAGCATAGAATCAGAAAAAATACTGAAAGTGCACTCGGTTACCTGGAAATGGTCAAAGACAGGATACAGTTCACAATGAATTTCTAAAATAAAAACTGAGTTGGAGATGTTTAAAATATTTCTATTTTAAATAGCTACTGTTCATTAAAGGTGATTTGTTAGTCCCATAGACTCCACATCTAATTCAGTGTCTGCGTCACAGAGTATATTTCTGATTAGCTTCTACTAAAAATGCAGTTTCTTGTAAATCTGATTTGTTACCAAAGACAACAACACAAAACAAATTACCATCAACTGATTTCCATCCTTTCATCCATGCATAATGTGCTCCTAAAAACACTTCCCTGATATTCTGTGATTGAAGTAGTTTAGCCAGACAGTCAAAATCTCTCTGGTTTAACACTGTTGCTAGGAAACCACCAGTCTTATGGCAGCACATCCATCCTTCTTCCCAGGATTTTTTTAAGGAGGAAACAGTGTAGAAGTTTCCATCCATTTTTTTGCTACTTTCCAAAAATTTTCGGGAGCATTCATCAGCTAAAAAAATCAACCAACAAAATATCTGCATTGTTTGACAATTTCCATTTACAGGTCTACAAATAATCAAATTAAGCATAACATCAATAATCCAGAAGGGAACCAAATAGAATTTCATATGTTAAGGGCATTATATCAACAGAGTCAGAGATACATGACAACACTAATTCTCAACAAATCATTCAGCAAGATTTCTTTGTTATACAGAATGGCTGCTACATGGTAAATGGGCTTTCTCCTTCCAGATGGATGTACCTAACAAAATAATTCGATGACATGCCAACATAATTTTTAAAATTGTCAGATACATAATGGGTATATGAAACTGGGGATTTACCACTAAGCCCACATATTAGTGCTGTACAAGTTTGAGTGTCTTCTTCAAACTATGAATTCACCTACTAGGCCTGCTACATTTTTGGATTGTTTTCTGTTCCTAACCTTGTAGATGAATCAAGTGTAATTGACCTGCCCAGATAATAATATGGACCATAATTTTTTAGGCTAGTTTTCAACATCTATAATAGATCACAAACATTTAACAAAAGAGTAAGACTAAGGATTCTGCTATACAACTTTTAGAAATGTATTACAATCAGAAAACTGAAGCATTATCCCCTCTGCTAATATGATATATACAAATTCTAGTATCTTCTATACAGTTTTTATGGATTTGTCTGCAAAAGTCACTTTCTAAAAAATATGTATAAAGAAAGGGAAAATTATAAAGACAAGACAGAAGAATACTGAAGTTCTGCATAAAAATTAATGGTGATAGTTAGCAGACAAATGCATTACTAACAGTGACTTATCCTTGTAGTGTTTTACCAGTCAACAGCCAAAATAATATAATTGAGAGGTATTTCTTTGAATTTTGCCAAACATATGAACAATGAGGATAAGTAGGGTGAAGCAATCTGATTAGGTAGTTAGTTGGTAATAGACTGATTACATAAATGATATGGAAATGAAACAAAATGCGCAGTGCTGTTTGTCATCTTTCATGGCCAAAACGTAGCTCCTTGAAACCCAAAATTTTAGATGTGGGAACTTACAGAATGTCCGATTTGGGTCTCAATACAAGTGAAAGTATCGAGAGAAAATGTCAACAGGAAACAGAACATGAGGCAGAAAATTGCTTTGATGACAAATAGATCAGAATGGCTGCAGTGAGGAAACAAGGAAGATCAGAACAAAGAGGATGGCAACTAGTCTTACAACAAAAATAAATAGCTGAAGACAATGGGAAAGTTTCGAACAATTAAACCTTTGTCAAATAAGATAATGCAACAGAATGGCTGCAGTAAGCAGAGGGTAACATCTGAAAGGAAAAGAGCACATCTAGAGAGAACTGCAACATACAAGAGCAGTAGCCATGTTTGATTGGCCCAGGGCTGCTTCGTTATACAGCCCTGCTGAGGATTACAATGAGTCTACTGTCTCCACTGGCACTACATCTAATATTTGTGAATTTTGCCCAGCAAAGAAATTTCCACGTAAGACAGCTGGTTTATGTTGTTCAAAATGGCAAAGTGAAATTGACTCCACTGCAAGAACCTCCAGGCCCTTTGAAATCTCTCTTAAATATAAATGTCCCTGAATCAAAGCATTTCAAAGAATTAATTCAAAAGTACAACTCCTGTTTACAGATGACTTTGTTTAGAGCTTCTAAAGATGCAAGACCAACTGGTTTCAAGTCTACATTTAAAATCCAAGGCCAGGTATATCACCAGATGGTGTCACTACTTCCATTGGAAAATGAAGAGGCCAAATTGCTCAGATATTTTTCATTGACGATAGGCGCAATGTCATTCCTGGAGTGAGGAATGAAATAGTTAAGAAGTTCCAAGACATGCTGCATCAAAAGAATAAATTAATTCAAACCACATGCCTTCAATAGATCACAGAGTAGTGATTCATATTTCATATGGAGAAGAGATCTGCAGGAGTGCATTCTCAGCCATTCAATGCTCCAAGTACCAATGAAGTTGCTCTCCTGTTGATTAAACGGAATCATGAAAAAAGGAGTTTGTACTCACATTGAGGGACAACAATCTGAAGTGATTTCAAGAGACATACATCTTATGAAGCTATGTAATATCCTTTGATGATTTGGCAAGATGGAGATTGTTACCTTTCCCAAATTCAACAAGAAAATTCAGCAATTGGTGCACCAAATCCTTCCAGAAAGTTAGTGCCAATAATTTCTATGCATACCATTTAATAGTCACAAGATGGCCATTCTAATCACTTGACATGTATCGCAAAACTGAATCTGTGTGCTTCATTTAATCCAGGCTGCACCAGCAAAATTATTCCCAACTCAGGGATGCAATGATGAATGATGGAAATCTTGGTCAGATTGTTATTCTACCCTCAAGTTCACTGGAGGTCCATGAGACATGTGCAAAAAGATACGAGATGGAATGAGTTACGCAAGGCACTATGGAAGACCTGACCTCTTCAGCACATTTACTTATAATCCTAAATGGGTTTAAATCAAAAGAGAACTTTTCATGAGTCAGCAGCCTCATAATCATCACGATATCACTGCCAGAGTTTTCAAGAAAAAGGTAAAGTAATTAATGGATCCCTTGGCAAAGTGTGAGGATTTTGGAGCTCTATGATGTTTGATAGTACACAACAGAATGGCAAAAAAGAAGGCTACTTCATGTTCATGTCCCTATATGGCTTGAATAAAAAATGCATGGCGATGAAATTGATGACTTCATAAGTGTGGCACTCCCAGATCCTGACCCAACATTTTCGTTTGTCAATGTCTGAAGTCAAATGGTACACAGGCTCTGCAGTAACTTAAATTGTAATTCCCCTTGCATGAAAGATGCCCTTTGTACTAGATATTACTCCAGAAATTTCCTCCAGGAGATGCAACAGGACATCATGGGTATCTACTGCACAAACGAAGAAAACCTGGAGGAGGATAATCCAGCTACATCATGAAGGTACACAATGCAGAATATGAAATAGACAACAGATGGATTGTCCCATACCATCCACTCCTCTCAAAGATATTTCAGGCTCCTATAAACGTTGAGTTTTGCAATTCACGAAGTCAATCAAGTACATTTATTATACAAACGATCTGATATGGCTGTCTTTGGTTCATAAGCCAACACAAATGCTGAAACCAAAATATATCAAATAGCAAGATAAATCAATGTTCATTCAAGGATTGTGCATTTAAACAAATAAAATTACTGCTTTTCAAATAGATATAAAGCCTTTTTAGTAAAACCCATTTTTTTTCCTGCAGCACGTGGTACCCCAGCTAGTAACCTAAATCAATCAACATTAGGTAGGTTGAACACTTGGATTTCTTAGGCAGAACCATTACAACGAATAACCAGATGCTCTTGTTATTTAAATCTTTGCAGCCCTCACATGAAGTATGTGATCCAGACTTCGTGTTCTTAACGTGTTGTGAAATTTGATAGTCTTGATGAGGTATTTTATCAGCATTATTCAGTAAATAATGGATGATGACTAGATAAATTAATTCTGTTCCATATCACAGATTTTGTTAGGACCTAATTGAAACATTTAAAAATTGTTCAGGTGAGAAACAGGTAGGCATGTCTCAGATTTCTTTTTATTCCATGAGGTTACATGATGTGATATCTTGAAATTTTATTAATGGACTGGATATTAGTAAATTTCCTTTTTATGTAGTAAAAGAGCAAAGAATGATGCATAGAAAAGTCAGCCAGGTGTGGTTGATTAGTTTGCTGGACAAGTATTTTTGGGGAGAGGGGGAGCTTTGTGAGGTAAAAGTTACAGAGAGGTAGAAAGTGTAGATAGGTACTTAAAATTCTGAGGCTTACTCTTTATGAACATCTCTGCATACAGTGCTCACTCAAAAACACTGTCAAATGTTAACACTTTTGACTTTCTCGATTACCAAAATCTATTTAGTTGACTGCATCCATTACCTGCATAAATTTCTTGTCTTTTGAATTTTTTTAAAAATATATGAAAAGATTTTTTTCTACAAGATTGCAAAAAATAAAATATATCTGACTACATTGGTATTATTTATTTAGTACTGCAATGTCAACAGAAAGCGATGTTTACTTTCACTCTGTTGTTATTTGAAAATATTAGGTTTTGTGTATCTACTTTTATATTAGGTTGCTACAAAACTTTTGTCGGTTTATTTACCGCAACAAGGAGACTTCACATTGTTGCTAAACGCGAAGTTTATTAATCAAAGTCAGTTCCATTCCAATCAGTACACTTCTATCAATGAGTTACAAGTGCATTTATTCCATTTTGAAAAAAATCTGGATTTCTGGACTAAATAAACCATTGGAAGGCCGTTTCAATTGCTGCTTGGTTGGAGAAGGATTTTGTATGGATGAAGCTTTCGAGGTATTTGAAAAGAGTAGTCTGTGGGAGAAAGGTCTGGTGAATAGGCTGGGTGAGAGAGAACATCGTACCCCAACGTGTTCAGTTTCTGAAGAGTCACTTTTGCAACATGAGAACGAGCATTGTCATGTAGTATAGTATTGGGCCTCTGCTATTCATCAATGCCAGCTGTTGATGGAAGAGTTTCAGGTGAACAGCATTTAATCCACAACAGTATTTTTCAGCTGTGATGGTTTTGCCAAGTTGCAAGAAGTTGTAGTGGATGACACCAGTTAAAGTCCACCATCCACCAGTCTGACCATGACCTTTGGTGGGGGGCTAAGTTTTGGAATGTGGTGAGCCACCTTGTCTCTGTTGAGCAACAATTTTGATCATTTGCGATTGTTGTAAAGGCACAATTTTTCATCACACGTAATGATTTGGTCAAACTGTTTCTTATGACAAGCAAAAAACAGATCTCCAATTGATGATTTTGTTGTTGTTCATTCAAGTCGTGAGGCACCCACTTGTCAGGCCTTTTAACCTGGCCAATTGTGTCAAGATTCCAGGAAACAGTTGCAGTACTTATGTCAAGTTCTCCAGCAATTTATCACGCAACTTTTCTTGGATCGGCTTCATCCCTGGCTTTCAGGCAGTCGTCATCACATCTGGAAGGACATCCGCTATTTTCCTTTTGTTCGAGGCTCGAATCTCCCGATTGAAACGTTGTAAATCATCGCTGTACTGTACAGTCATTTGCTGTGTCTCTGCCCCAGGCTTGCTTACTACGCAGCCGAGTTTGTACTCGTGAAGCAAAATGGCACAGAAAACATTAATCCACACTTCACTCAGAACCATGAAACAAATATCTAGCTCTTTCATAATGCACGCCAAAGCACACAAAATGATATAGTTATATATATATATATATACTTATCTCCATAGACCTACACAAGATTGCAAAAAAAAAAAAATAAACCCTAAATTAACATAATACAAAAACTGACAAAAATTTTGTGACGAACTAATACTTCAGTCTGCATTCAAAGTATTGGGCCAATAACTATTAAGACAACTTATTTAGAGACAAGGCTTCATCCAATGAAGTGTGCTCCTGGTTGTCACTAATTATCATGTAAATAAAATTAAATCTGTCTACTAAAAGAAAACATTTGATGAGAATGCTTCAGCACCCAACATTTGATAGGTAACCTTGTTTTAAGTGCATACATGTCATTAGTTAGTAGGAAAGAGAGAGAAACCTTGTACATCTTTCTCAGAGTAACAACCACAGCATCTCTAACCAAATTTTCATCATTACTAAAATGAAAAATGAGCTCTTTCCAAACATTGAACAATAAAGCTAGCTACAAAAAGATAATTAAAAATAAATAAATAATAGGAACAGAGGCATAAGTCAATTTTACCTGTTCATATTGATAAAAACATTGTACTTCAGGTGAAAGAGTAAAGCATTTAAATAGCAGAAAAATGTAGAAAGTAAAACAGGAAAAGTGAAGAATCGCATGATAGTGAGATAATTCAGGTTAAACAATAGCTTAAAAGAAACAGTGATAGAAAACATATTCAGAGAGTCAAAAATAACTATTGGATCAATGTTCTCTGTACATAAAACAAGAAGCTGACTTTAAATTTTAAAGTGATCATACCATACAAAGAGGTGTTGATACTTTATTACCAGCCAGTTAGAAATCCAACTATTAGCAATTGTCTGTGTTAGTAGTAAACAAATGTGGATCCATCCCACAAACTTGATCCTATTTTTCTATGTACATTTTCTGAATATACGTAGAAATATTTTTATTGTGCCGCCCTCTGAGCAATGATCAGTGGAATGTTTAGTTAAAGTCAGTTATCCCAGAAATAATCATGGGCTGAAATCTGTTGAGAGAAAGGTCTCAGCTCCAGGACAGCCTGATGATCTGCAAGGATGACTAGAGTTAAGACAAACTAACTATTATCATCCACCTTATTGCCACTGGCCAAGGCAAAAGAAGTTTCTGGAGACCATCTTATCCTTTTCTATGAAGACTGGATCCAACTACAATCGTTTCTTCCAGAGATGCTTATAATTCTATGACAGAAGGTTAAGAACAGGAGATGGGCTGCTTAAAATCCTTTAGTAAACAAATCTTCTTAGAATCCAAAACTAGACCGATGTAATAAACCACCAGCTACAGGTATGCACCATTCTCTATCCTTGATGTGGAATCAACACTGGAAACAAGTGAACAATGAAACATTTGTTCAATTATTTTCATTAGAAAAACCAAAAAAATTTATTAGTTTAAACTGAGAAAAAGGAATATTTGGCCATTTTTTGATGCTGCTAATTAAAAATAATGTCTATAAAATTTGTTCTTTAAATACAATTGTATTTTCCTGTCTACTTACACATGTTTCTGCAGCTAGGATTTATATTATATGGATTACACATTGCAAGATAAGAACAGGTTTCAGGAAATATAAAAATGCTGAAGTTACAATGTGATCACCCAGCTGTGCCGCCTTCCTGTTAGAATTTCAGGTTCGTTTTCATTGCCAGATTCATCATAAATCTACTGCTACTTCCTAATTTATGACAGAATTTTAAAAAAATAACTTAACACACCCAGACTGAGGACAAAAGAACGATGCTAATCACACAAGTAAAAAGGTAAATTGCCACCAGGAAATTCATTAGTGATTTTGTAATGTAGAACAAAAACAAAACCTAGCACCTGCTTCTTACTGCACAGATAAACGGAAAAGTAACTCTCCAGCTAAAAGATTTCACATATAATGTCTCCAGAAATGGGTGAAAGACAAAATTCTAAAAAATTAAAAGCATAAGTGAAATCTGCAGCCAAGTATAGTTTTTATTTCTCCTGAATCTCTTTAAATAGAGTGAAAACATTTTGACTTTTTATCATGTTGTGAAGGAAGCAGGTGCTCACTGGTTCGTGATAGCCACCTTCCCACCTAATGTCTCTTTGTGGGGGGATATTGAAAGGGAACCAATCACCACTGGGTATATTTCCTTCTCTTTTCTTTTCTGTCTAAACCTCCTGTACAAACTATTTTAACTTAGAACAATAATTCTATAACACTCCATGAAAGGATTAACTTACAGCTGAAGTAAAATTAAACATAGGAAGCAGTAGATTTGACTGCAGCTGAGAAATACAACTAAGCTAAATATTGCTGGGGTCTGCAGTAAAAGGTAAAAGGTGAGCAGGCAGTGGAGCATCGCAGGGAAGAAACAGTTTCAGTAGATTTAGGCAAACGTTTTTTTATATAGTATACATTGCATATAAACTGAATAGTAATATTCAAAGTACAGACCACATTTTCAGCCATACTTCGACTGGTAATAGTAATAAGAAAGTAAAGCAAGCAAAGTATGAGATACCTAGATATTCCAGGATCAATTTACAGAAAATTTAGACAGGGGACTAATTACAGGTACTCGTTAATATGTAATTTGGTAAAATCTTCAGTGAACAGTTAATGAGACTGTAAAGAGAAAATTCACACAAAAGCAAGTTACAAACACCTGAGGAAGGAGAGAATTTTTAAAATTACCTGAAGTTGAAGCAGAAGAGAAACTGTAGATGGAGAACATTGTAGCTATGATTATGATGTACATGACTCTGCTTTATATCCTTCCTTGTTGACTCCTCAAAAGATAGCTGCTTTATAAACAAAGCATATGGATGCACACATATACCTGAGAGCAACAAGGAAGTATGATGAGCTGTTTAATTCTATTTATAACAATAAACACTGAACTTGAAAAAAATTTGTCCTACTTCCCTTTAAATTTCCTACAAACAGAACTATTTCTTAATGAAATAACAGGAAAGTCGACAGAAGGCAACAAAAATACCATGATATCTTTAATTTAAAAAAGAGAATTAAAATACAATTATTAAAGCCATAGCTGTGTGTCAAATGCACATTATAGACCAATTTATTGATCATTACCTTCAGGTGTCTATATTCACTTTAGTAGGTAGAGATAAAAATATTTGAATTAATGTTATATTTTATTCTGCCAGCGTCCGTATCTTTGGGAAAGGATTTATTTAACAAACAAAAGCTAGATATACACAAACCAGTTTACTTTTCAGTATTTAAAACAATATATTATTTTTCAAAACATTTAGATATTGATAACAGAAACAGTGAAAAAGGAAAAGTTATTAAGAAATGTAAACAATAATCAGAGCAAAATTATTTTTGTTTTGTCAATAACGAGTTAGTTAGATTGAAAATTAATTAGTGCCTGTGTCTGGTGAGCACCTTATGAAGACGACTGATTTTCATTTTTGTATAGGGAAGAGATATTCAAGCAAAATATCAAATGTGTCCAGCTATTTTTCAAACACAAATTCATTACTAAGATTTTTCAAAAGTAGAATGAAGCTGACCTGTGTAGAGAGCTTACACAATATCAACTTTAGAAGCTAAAGTCATAGTTATAAGAATTTTTGTCAAGCTACAGTGGAGCATTAAAAAAAAATTCAGCTACTGCAGGGTTCCAAGGCTTTAGGGCCAAAAACGACTTCATTCTTCAGTGATAGGTAACTTATGTGAGCAGACAACTAGAAACCAAATTCTATAGGATTATGATCAATGAACCAATTACTGGAAGCCCAACAAATTAATACCAACAATCCTGTTATCAATCCATGATTGGTCAGGGAAGTGCCAGAACTGAAGTCTGCTGGGTATGTACAGACCATATGAACAGTCTACACTCCATTTGCTCAAATAATAGTCTACCAAACTCATATTTGTTTCTTGCTCAGCTTCAATCTCTGTCCTGACTGTAATAGATTGTGCTGTGCATTAATCCTACTCCCTGACAACAAAGTGCTTGCTTGGTATTAAAAGGTAATTATTGGCCCATTGATTATTGTGTGCTGCTCAAAAATAATTTTGCCTCATACATAAGCAGACTGTTTCAGTTTTTAAAGAAGAAAATATCTGGCATCATTAGGACAAAAGAAAATCAAAGACCTGACTGCTTATAGCTGAGAGATGATCAAAATTAATCAATCAGAAAGAGCTTGGCCAGCCAGAAGATCATTCCTTTAAGTGTGTGGAGGTAAATACACCAGCTGTCTCAGCTGGTTAACATGCATCTGAGTTGACTGCTGGTTATGGATGACCATTTACAGATAGGTAGTTCATTAAGAATTGCATGATAAAAGTAATTTGAGACAAACCAGTAAAGAGAAAGTATATCAGCAATGCAAGTTTATGTCCCAGTAGAATTACCAAAGTAAACAAATTGCTAGGGACCTGTTTTTCCAGATCAAAGGACCAAGATCTTTGATTGTTTCTCATTAGTGTTTGAAGAAGTGAGCACTTCTTATTTTTGTTGAAGGAATTGATACAATGTTTGAGTAACTGAGGAATTGGCTTTGCTTCAGAGTATCAAAGGAACCGTGGTGAAGATATTTTCACAAAGTGTCAAAACTGGTAAACTTGTTTCAACTGAATTGGAGCAATCTGAGAAGTGTGACGACAGGTGGCGCATGAAACAGTAAGAAAAGAGATCAGGAGTTGTAGCTCACATTGACAAATGAGACCACTAAATGTTGAACAGTCGATTCAGCTTCATTGCATTAATCATCAACAACATCAGAGCAGTAAAAATGTACCTTGGGAATCTGTTATGAATGTCTGTTTCATGGGTGAATTCCATTTGCAGTTTTTTATATCAATAGTTTCTTCCTTGATAGAAGCAAGGTACGGTCACATTTTGTGTCATATTAAAGTATGGTAGCTCAGCCCAGATAGGCAAAGTGAAGAAACCTTTTCCAACTGCTTCACGAAATCCATATTTTTAATTTAAATAAGGCAAAGGCAAATTTATAATGTCCAATCCTCCAAGAATTTTGGATCTAGAATTTTTTGGCAGATGCCATAGAACACACAGAGCTGAACCTAAAACTACAGGGGAAAAGGAGCAGTTTGTAGTTAACAGGATCCATTGACTCCATGGACCTACAAGAAAAGGTATTGCAAGATTGTTTTCAGGACTTCCATACACATGCGAAACCTCTCCAGGATATCAGTTGAAATTAGTAGGATTATTAGAGAGCAGCCTTCTTCAGCTTTTTTCTGGAGTTTTCACAGAATACACAGCCAAATTGTATAATGGTAGACTGTTGAGAGGTAACTTTTGTTTCTGTCTTCCCATGAACACCTCTCATTTCATTTCTTGATTTTGTTTATGTTGAACATATGAAAACCACCAGCTTATTTCTCTTCCAAAACAAAATGGCATTTCTTTATTAAGGTGCTGCTCTTAACGTCCTACCACGTACTGAAAGGATGGCGGATGGAAGCAAACTACAGAAATGAAACGAGTTGAGCTGCTGTCTCATTTGTATTTTAAGTTGCAAACAAAGTTCAGTGATGGTTTTCTTAATGCCAGTTGTGGAAAAGCTGATTATCTTATACCGGAAAAAAGGGATCACATATAGAAAATCTAACAACTTACAGCACTTGACAAATCTTCATGGCTGGTTTATTTGAAGAATCTTATTATACTTTAGCAGGGAGAATAAATGAAACAAGCACAAGTTTGTTACAGAGACAATGTGAAGGGGCCAGAATCTGACCAACCCATCGTAAGCAATGGGTCAGAAAACCTATGACACGTGGATGTCAGCCATGACTCAGCGGATACAGATCAACCAGTTGTGCAAAAGACTGTGCATTAAACCCACATGAATTCACATTCACAAAAATGCTTGCAATCAGATCCATTAATTTAACTCCTCTCATCTATTTCCACCAAAGCTAAATCCCAGTGCAAACAACAAATAACGCTTTGTCACTAAATACTAACTCCATCTTTGATCAAACCCTCCATTCAAAAACCACTATACCTATCATAACTAACAATAGTACAATACATCCTCCATAGAGGTATAACAGAGCACATAACGTTTATAATCAACTGAATGGAATAAAATTTTTAAAAGAAAATAAATTTCACACATGCCTTAATGGTTTGCTTTTGTTGATCTTTGAAAAACGAAAATTTAATGTAAAGACATTCAGACCTTTTCTTTTTTCATTGCTTTCGTTGGCAACAAATTGTGACTGCAATGACTTTAAAAGTTCCTCTTTCATAGTTTGGAGTCCTTGATCATCCTGGCCAATTTTTGACAGAAACCTTTCAACCGTACACTGTTTGGGATAACAGTAGAGAGTAAATTATACCCTGAACTCATTTCTTGGGTGAGTTTAAAAAATGATTGTAATAGCTTTAAAAGATTTTCAATCAAGTGCCACTCATTAGATGAAATAATTCACTATTGTCAGCAAGGTAGATATGAACTGATTTTTTCAACTTAAACATATGTTCCAGCATCAAATAAGATGAGTTGCAGCGCGTTGAAACATCTTGTACCACTACAAAAGGAACATGACACCGTTCTATTTGGAGAGTTTTAAATTCAGAAGTAGCCAGTGGAGACTGGTTAAAATGTGGGCTTCTGAGTCATTTATATCCCAAATTTTCTTAGATGAAAAACTTTCTTCTAACGTGAGTTGCTTTTCCATGGCAACTAATTTTTTCTCCTTCAGAGCCATTGAGGTGGTCGCTATAGGTCAATTTTCAGACGATTCCTTAGGTTGAGACACTTGTTTGTATTCTTTTGAATGGAGCAGCTTTGCATGATTGTGCAAAGCTTCTGTGCTATAGTACTTTGCACCAGATTTCTCTGGTCCCCTTTTAATCTCATTGGAACATAGTGAGCATATAGCTATCGCTCGATTAGTCTCATGTATTGCAAATATTTTCCAAACAAAACTAGACATGAGGGGGTAAGTAATGTTAAAATTTTGTTTCAATCCTGAAAATGATAAAATAAATAGGTAATTAGTAAAGTTATTGAACTATACATCAGATATTGATTAAAATTTGATATCGCGTATACTTTTGAGCACATTGGATTTTAAAGCACCTAGAGCTAAAACAGTTGACTTAGCATTTTAAAACATACAGTATTTTTTTAATTTTCAAAAATACGAAGTTTTATTATTTTAAAAGTTACAGTATTTTTTATGCTGAACAATGGAGAAAATTAGTTTTGACCTTGTAATTTGCCATTGTATCTGCTGGTTCGACATTGCAGATTGAGCAGTTCTTGCATGATAAACTGTAAGAAATTATTAATTCTTATAATCTTATAATTTCAAGACTTTAAATGTTAAAAAGTATTGTGTTATATAATTATGAAATAATTACGTGAAATGGTGAACACCACCAGTTACACTTACAAATGTTTTCATTACCCGCATTATAGTAATAGGCCATTAGGCCGCTTCTAACCTAGGCCATTAATAATAATATTTTAGATATTCATTTTTGCACATTTAATTTGTAATTCCTACTCCTATTACAAGAGGTATCTAAAATAATATTTGTTAGATATGGTTGTAGATGTTTTTATGCTACTACCTTCTGATTATGAAAATTATTCTTGTAATTACCATTGAAGAAAAACACTATTTTATATTGCGCAGTGAAACTATTGTAGCAATCCTAGTACCTAGTGAAGCAATTTTTTACATTTCAGACTTCAGCCCTTAAAATGAAGTGGCAACAAAATACACTAGAGTTCATGCGAAAAATCCCAAGAACTGAAAGTTCAAAGGAAGAGGCCAGTGAGAACGTAACAGTAACACAGCCATCTTTGATGAATGATACTGATGAAACTTCTGCTTCTGATACTGTGCCACCTACAGATGAGGTAGATGCCGCATCATCTCTTCCAGACTGCTGGAGTATGAAGCAATATGAGTTCCAAAAAAAATATGGATTGATTGATTGTTCGTAGCAAAAAACTTGGTTGTGAACACTGTGCCAAATTTGATTCCTTAAACATGAAGGGAATTCAAGTGTCAATTGAATGGGGAAGCTGCAGTGTTGAAGACTCAAGGAAGGATAAAACCATCCAGCAAGCATCTCTCAGGAAAAAAATGAAAGAGCATTTTTCATCAAAGGCACATAGTGTTTGTGTAAAGCAACTACAGGATCGTGCAGATGATGCAATTACAAAATGCATTGATAAAACGAACCAGAAACATTTTGCCGCTACATGCAGAGTTTTCAATACAGTCTACAGTTTAACAAAAAGAAGCAAGTCATTTTCTAATGTTGAAGATGAGATTGAGCTTCAAATAAAAAATGGAGTTGACATGGGTGTTGGACTTCATTCTTGCAAAACTGCTGTGAAAATAGTTGATCACATTGTAAAGGAAATAAAAAATGAAATATTTACGAAAATTATTGAACAAAATTTAAAAATCTGCGTCATCGTGGATGAAGCTTCAACAATATCTAGTAAGCCTGTGGTTATAATTTTTTTGAAGATGGTGATCCATCACCAACAATTTTCTTTGATTTGGTCAAATTGGAAGGACAGGGAGCAGAAACAATATACGCATATTTGTTAAAGAGTTTGCACGATGGTGGATTTGATAATGAATATTTGAGAAATAATTTGATTTCTTTCTGTTCAGATGGGGCAAGTGTAATGCTTGGCCACAATTCTGTGTTAGGCATTAGACTTAAAAATGATTTTCCTAACACTGTCATGGATAAAATCTACACAATCTTTCACCAATCAAACAAAAACCAAATGAAAGTCTTCAAAATTTCAGAAGAACTTGGACAACAAATTCTGAAGATAGGTAGAGTTCTGGGACCAAGATGGGCTGCTTGCAGTCTAAGATCTGCACTTGCTGTGTGGCGTGCTTATCCAGCATTGTACAAATATTTCTCTAGTGAGACAAAACATTCAGGGATAGGTGCCAGTCTTTGCAACAAGCATTTCTTGGATGATTTGGCACTGATGATAGGCATACTGCAAGAAATTTCCTTACTTTCTAATGCCCTTCAAGCTAGAGGTTTAACTTTGTCAAGAGCTGAAAAACTAATATAAAGGTCCATTAAGGCATTTGAAATGCTCAAAGAAAGTAAGGGAACCTTTGAAAAGGAAATTGATGTCAGAGTTGCTTCAGATGCCTTTAAGGATATTCAGTTTGTTGAAAACAACAAAGTTGTTAGCCTTCCTTGCCAAAAGCTACTGGAGGCAGTGATATAAAAATATGAAAAACAGGTTGATGGACTGATCATTTAACATCAAAGAACAATGAACAAGAAAATGACAACAAAATTCATGAACTGATAAACTTGCTTGAGCCAAATTCGTGGAACATTGAGAAAGTTGTTGTACCCTGGAAAGCTGCAGAAGAAAAACTTAGGGAATTCAGTGAAGTTTTCCACCATGAAATCAGCATTAATGATTTCCATGACTGTGTGGAAAATGTCCTACAAAATTCCCACAACCTTGCAATTCCTCAAAGTGTACAAAAGGATAAAAATATTGTCAGTACTATTGCTGCCAGTTCTGCAGATGTAGAAAAAGGTTTTTCAAGAATGAATATTATATATTCAGATAAAAGAAGCCACCCTACTGTTGAGAATGTAGCAAACCTTATGACAATTAATCTGATTAGCCTCCCATTGCACTCATGGGATGCCACTCCTTTGGTCAAAACATGGCTTAGAAAAAACCACTCTGCTGATGGCAACAGGGTCAAACAAAAGAAAGCTAAAGACATTGATGTCAATCAAGTGGCTATTTGGAAATTTTTAAAGGGAAAGATTACAAATGCTAAATTAATAAAAGACTCAGGTAAAGAACTTTTGTTATTTTTTTTTGCCAAAATGGTAACATTCAATGGAAATGCAGCAAACACTATAGCAAAGTATTTCTATTTTTACCTAGCTCAGAAAACTGAAGAATACATAAAATCATAAAATTTATAAACAGTAATAAGTATAATTAATAATAATTCAAAAAGCACAAATAATCAAACGTGTATATACATAGACATATCTTCGTATTACTTAGTTCATTAACTACATGTAGTCTAACATAGAGTCTCTTCGATGTTATCATAGTGATGCTTTAACCATTGTTTAGACATTTTTTTTTTAAATTATAATTAATAATTCGATTTGCTAAACTGTAGAACGGGGCAGCCCAAAGATCAACCTTTGGACCTCTATGGGGCCAAACCGACAACATGCTGTTTGTGAGAGAGAGAGAGAGAACCGGTTGTTAAAATATTTGAATCCCATCACAGAACAACACCCAGATAAAACCAAAACAAACTCAAGTCAGGGAGAAGCGGTCTGGAAGTGTATAATTAAGGTAAACAAAGGGAAATCTATTTTAGGGCTATGAAGCAGCACATGCGGCGGGACTTTGAAATTGTGTTTCACGTTCGAACCGGTGTCAGTTCTTTTGCTCTGCGATTTTTTTCTTCTTCTTTTAGCTGATAAGGGCAGATACTAAACCACAGCCCCGATTGAGTCGGGGCTGCCGTCCCTCAACTGAGTCGCGATCCTAGTGGGAAACTTACGCTCTCGTTATGGCAGCAAAAAGGGAAACAGAACATTTTTTTTTTTTTTTCCCCGAGAAACTAAATCGCGCGGGGTTTCCTTTACGAAAGGGCCTGCAATTAATGTTCATCTAATCCATCGGTTCCCAACCTGCGGTCCGCGGCGGACCCCTGTGGGAGTCCACAAAGGTATTACTGGGGGTCCGTGAGCTAAGTTCGGAATTCCAAGAGGCTGCAGTACGAAATGTATAATTACTCACGTAACGGTTGGTAAAGATGAACTTTCAAAATTTCACAGCCGTTTCCAAATCAGCAGGAATGGTCTAGTTTTTAGACGGTTTTTTAAACTGTTGGCACTAAATGTATTTATACTATTTCTCAGATCAGTTACTCAAAATATTATATAACTCAATATGGCAGCATCGGCCATATCCTGTTTATCAGAGGCTCTGATTGGCTGCTCAGTATGGCAGCATCGGCCATATCCTGTTTATCAGAGGCTCTGATTGGCTGCTCTGTATGGCTGCATCGGCCATATCCTGTTTATCAGAGGCTCTGATTGGCTGCTCAGTATGGCAGCATCGGCCATATCCTGTTTATCAGAGGCTCTTATTGGCTGCTCAGTATGGCAGCATCGGCCATATCCTGTTTATCAGAGGCTCTTATTGGCTGCTCAGTATGGCTGCATTGGCCATATACTGTTTATCAGAGGCTCTGATTGGCTGTTGACGACACCGGGGGGGGGATCTGGGATGTGAATGGTGGACCAGAGTCTTCAGCTATGAACTATTTTAGAGGCTATTTAGCCATATTACCGCACTTCTTAATTAGATGTAGGCACATAATAATGTAAATAACATAATATTCAATTAGAATTATGTTTATTATATAGTTATCTTTGAAAAAAGAAAAGGGTGAGAATCGGCTTGTTGAGTATACAGACCCTTTCTAAAGCCTGGGGTCCGTGGGAAAATTCATTTGAATAAAAGGGTGAAAAGGTTGGGAACCACTGATCTAATCCTTTATAGGCCATGTATTATTGTCTTATTTGGGCTCTCTACTGCACAGACTGTCCCCTACTTACGACAATCCACACATACGATGAAAATTTTACTAAAAAAATCATGAAAAAAATAAATGTCTGGGAGCCGTACGTCTGGCAGCTCTAAGCTACCAAGTAGAGTACAAGCTGAACACCGTATGACAGTTGACTGCAAGAGAGTATGACAGTGCAACCAGCTCGGACTCCCACATAGATCATCTCTCTCACTCAGTCTTGTTCTCACAACAACCATCAGTTAGTGACACGGAATATTACTCTGGTACGTCTTTCATTGATCACCGTTACTGTGACAATGTCTGCCAAGAGAACTACCCTAACCCTAGCTGAGAAGGCTAGCAAGAAAGCACTAGATTTATAGTTAAAGATGTGGTCGCACAGCATCCTATTTCCCAGAACGTAACGTGGACGCTAAGTGGCGCTCGGCTGTATTAATAATGTGTTTAAAAAATGAAGAATTATTTGAATGATATTATCCGACTATCTTTTTGGCTATCCAGCACACCCGTATTCAATACCTTATACACTGACCAAGCTTCAACTTTGGTGATTATTTTCTAATCCTTGATTTGTAAAACACAGAGAATAAAGTCTGAGCCCAAAAGGTAGTGTGGCTTTTATTAAGCCTTACCAGTATTAAAACCTACAAGAATTGATCACAGAATGCTATTTTCACCTGTCTTTTCAACAAAATGATTATCCATAGATTCTGCATTTCATGACAAAAATGTCCACCATATCTTGCTTGAATTCAGCCATTCAAAAACTGCTTTTGTGTGATGGAAAGAACTGTTATGAAGCTTAAGAGAAATTTCAGAGATCTGTCTTTTATGAAACTAAGGGCTTTAAAAAAATGTTTATTTTGCAAATAAATCTCAACTACATTCATTTTACTACATGTAAACAAAAAAAAAAAGAAATGTTTCTCCAAGTTTGAAATATTAATTATTTCTATACAATTTTAAATTTTATATGCACACTTACTAAACTCCTTTCACTTTTGGATGTCGGCCCTTTTGAGGTAGAAACTGGGGAATAGTATATTTCGTCAACTTGATTGAACTTGTGTGACTTAGTTCGTGGCTGTGGTGTTCTTCCTAACATTTGTTTTCAGGATATGATGGGGTTTTAAAAGATGAGATAGTATATTCAAAATGTTTTTTATTAGTCATTTACAAGACCAAAATGTCCTTCAAAATTTTGAAAACAACATGTCCAGTGCATTTTTTATTGCATTAACTGCATTACTGTGAACAAATATCTAGCTTACTGGTGCTCGGGTGTAAATGATGACAGCTGTGACCTGATGGTTCAAGAGATATCTTTAGAAAAGATGACATGTCTACTTGTTCCTTGCCATTTAAAATTTGTAATGGCTCCATAAGATCTCCAAGTCTCCATTCACATGCAAAACTATGCATACTTTTGCTAATTGCTCTGATTTAGGTTACAAGTATCTGAATTGTTCTTTCTAGAAAAATGCATTTCAATCTCTTCCAGACTGACATTATCATGAACAGGTGAAACCATCAAGTCTATCAAACACATCAGGAGAGGTCTACATGCATATTAACTTAGCAGATGAGAAAATTTTGTCTCTTGATTTTATTCATAAAGAAAACTATCAAAAATCAAGATATGAACAGCCACCTGAGAATCCCTGCCTGAGTCCACATGGAATGATTCTTAACCATTTTCCTCTTCTTTTATTTTGTGGGCATCTTTTTCACTGACAGAATTTGAGAGAGAATTCTCTAAGTTTAGATAGATGTTTGTCTCATTCTCATGCCCAGTTGTGTACATCGTATACAGGTTTGGAGTTTCCACTGTTTCCATGTTCAAGTGTTCATAAATGTTAATTTCACTTATAGAATTTGTGTGATCCTCAACTACATCAGGAGTATGTGACCTTCTCCAGAAACACAGTTTATCCAGCATACCTTTTCTGAAATGTAAATAATAACAATAGTAGTAATAATAATAAAAATAAATAAAACAGTACTTACAGAAGGAGTAAAAATACATTTTTGTTGACAACAGATTTATTATATGAATTCCATTAAAAGTTGTGATCAGTTTTCTTTGCACAAGACTCTTGGTTTTTATTAATGCACTTTCCTCTTCTCTGCTGCAGATTCTAGTTTATGTAAATTCATCCATGTTATCTTATATATTTCAACCTCTTTGTGACTTTAAAAGTCTTGAAAAAGTATCTCTTTAAAACATTTTAATGCTGTAACTTTAATTACTGGAGGATATATAATGCTTACCTGTACAGTACAGCAACAAAGGCAGCTGAGATCAAAAGTAAAAGTAAAACTCCAACTATTATTAATGTAACATTAGCTGAAAAGTAAAAAAATAAAACAATATTATTAGAATATGTTCAAAAGAAATGTCCAAGTTCTGACTAATACTGTTGTTAGGTAAACTTTTTTTTTTTTTGTCTGGTAAACTTAGCAATGAAAATAAATGCAAAGAATTTGTTTCCATCACTGCAATTTTATAACTCAACAAATCTTTAATAGACAAGTGTGATTGCATGATGAACCAGTCTTTGTTAATCCAATGTCTAGCATAACTAAAGGAAAAGTGCCAAATTAAATGTAAACCACACTGTTGCATTTTAAAGCTGTTCATTGAACCATGAAGGCAGATATAAATTAAATTTGGGTGTCAAGAGAATTGGTTGACATGATGTTAAACAGCAAAGGGAGATAAGCCATGATATCAATTTGCTTTAGATAACAAAATTGAAACTAGAATTTGAAAAAAGTCACCTTTTAAATTTCATAGTAATCAAAATGGTTCTTTTGTTCCTATTTTGTAGGGGTTATAATAAAATTAGGTATATTTGGTATTTTATAACAGCTGAGAGTACAAAAACTAACTGTGGACATCAAGTACAGTATAACAAAAATAAATACATTAACAAGGGGAGGCAAATCCCCTGTATTTTCTGATTCTGTATAAAATCCTAAACTGTGGATTCTAAACTCAGTTTTTACAGAAGCTGCTGTTCAAATATTTTAACAAAAGTGCATGCTTAATGACAGTGGTGGCCAAATGGTTAAGGTACTGGACTGCCAAGGTTGAGCATACATACCAGGCATGGTTTCTTCGCCTCCGTTGTTGACAGTGGTGTACAACACAACCACCACCCTGCATACAAATTATTCAGTCACCTTTGAGGTCATCTTATCAAAAGACATTAACAAAATCAAGACAGACTGATGCATATGGGTAATGAATGGGAAGCAGACTTTAAGTCGAGTTTGAGGTTCACAACCTCGTGTCCTGTCAGGTTTGAATGTCTGCAAGATTCTAATCTGAGCAGTTAAAATCATAGAAAATAAAACAAGTTAATAGTCTGTAGAGGAGTATTTCTTTTTCTTTCTAAAATCTTGGAATATAATATTTATACAGGTCTAAGAACAATAGTGTATGGATTGTGTTGAGAAATAATAAGAACTCCCTACTACAATACTTTCCCCATTACCAACAAATCTTAGTTTGATTTCAAATCACTGAAGTGCCATCCTCTGATTCTTCACAAACACTCTTACAACCTAAAAGGTCAGAAAGTAAATTATCACGGTTACATTTGGAAGACAAATCATTTTTCTTTCTTGATAACTTGTATTTTAAACAAAATTAAGATCAATAATTTCAATAGAAGCATTAAAAATAATGTACCTGCACTGTCAGAATCATCAGTAGTATTCACATCACCTGTAAAGAAAAGCAGGATGATAAATATTTTTGTTTAGCAGTCTTTCAGGCAGGATGTAACTATCTATGCTTTCACAAAATGTACCTTGATGTGGGGGACAGGCTATGTACTCTGAGAAACTCTAATGTATCATATATAATTTGTTTAGTACAAAATTAAAATTAAAATATATGCTTTATTTTTTTTTTAAATCTCTGTATAACCAGATGAATCAATGTGTTGGCCATTGTTGTGGAGAATTTGTTTTCTTTATATTTTTTATATCAACTTTGCTAAAACAAGCTAAACATCCCAAATACAATGAAAAATTGTAATATAATGCTTTACCCAGAGATAATCTCAAAAGGACAAATATAATAAGCATCTATGCCAAAAGAAGGCATTTTCTGTCTAATGTTTCAGGCAAAGACTGACGTTTCGACTTAACCCATAACAGATTAATAAACCATATTCCAAATCTAATCCTTTCCATAGTTTGTGCCACAAGTGAAATAAAGGATCTATTTGAGATAAAGTTTGTACATTAGTGTCACAAAGAAACAATTGAAAATAATCAACAAAAACATAACTACTAACACATTTTTTTAAACTCTTTCTTTAAAAACTTAATGAATTATAGAAACAGAAATTTGCTTCTTCCTTGAGAAAACAAAAGTCAGGAATAGTTACTTTACCTGTCCAGCTATTTTTTAACTAGGTAACAAAGCAAGCACAGGGTTAAGCTGGCTGGCAATCCTGACTATTATAAATAAAGTATACGTATCATCAGTATGAATTTTGTGGTGACATCTGGACTTTGTCCAATACTAGATGTTATTTTTACCATTTTTTAAAAATAATTATAATTATTAGGGTTGTTGTTGTTGCTGCTGCTGCTGTTGTTGCTGTTGAGCGAGTTGGACTTCCGAACAAGGCTCTTTCAATGGCATTGCATCCCATAAAGACAAGTGGCCTGCTCTCTGTCAAGTCGTCCTCGTGATTGAGAGACGTTCGTCGAGCTACTGCTGTCTTGGGAGAAGTTTTAGACTTATTGCAACAATGAGTGTGACTTAACGTATCAGTAATATATTTATAAGCACACACAGAGTACTAGCAATAATTATGGAAAGCAAACAGGATGTGTTCAAATAATGAGTAAGTGAAACTGAGAGGGATAGTGTGTGTATATAAAACATTCACAATGCATTATTACATAAAATATACAAAATCAAAACAAATACATTGTACAGTGCATTAACATTTTCTATATGAACTCTTTGCTGTATAAACAGCAGGATCACTTGTTTTTATGCTCAAATGCTGGTTATAGTGCAAGACTGGAATGTTGTTCTGGATATCTTGTTGCACTTTATACAATTCATCCAAGGTATTTCGTTGTCATTTGACTTTGGCGGTAGCCATATAACCGCATGTACATCCAATGGTGATCACAGCAGGAATTCGTGCAGATCAACCTTGGCAGTTCAAACTCTGATTCATCTGTAAAGAGCACCTCCTTCCAGGTTTGGTCATTCCACTCTTTCGTTCCTGCTGTCCATTTCAGCCTTGCTGTCTGGTTTACTGGTTCTCAGCAACATTTTTGGCAGTTACACATAAAATGAAAACACTTCACACTAATAGCTATTTTACATTTCCTGCAGAACGTTAACATGCATACTTGCAGTTAAATTGTTTGCAAGATCTGTATACAATATACCTCAAGGTACATAACATTACTTAAATGAGCTTAATCATGTCTATTGACAGCAGTACTAATTTCATGTATTCACCTCAGTCTTGCATGTAGCACTTTCTGAAGCATGAAGGACAGCTGAAATCTGACACATTGAGTAGCCACTACTAAGATTTTTGGGTCCATATGCCTTATTCACCACAATATAACATATCACTAATTATTATATTATAATTCTTCTGCATGACTGACACCTTCTCATTATTCACATGACAAACAATCACAGTGTACTATATCATCACATGACACTATGGAGAATTTCATTTTTTCTCTTCAGATGAAATCCTATCAAATTTATCTGCACTTTATACAGTTTTCTTCTGTAACTATTCCAAATACCGTATGTAGGAAAAATGAGCATAATAAGGGAAATGCAACTTTTGTTTCAATCGTATACAAGCAAATAAGAAAATAAAAATAATGATTTTTAGAGTGAAAGAAGAAGGAAACACAAACCCTATTTTGTGGTCACAAACATTCTATGTGATCCGTTAGTCTCATTACTTTTGGCTGATGAAAAAAAGAAACTGTAGATATATTCCAAGTTTACTTGATTCCATAACGTTACAGAGGACATTAAAAATTTATTTACCAGATAAATTTCTTTGCACGATAGAATTACAACAGTAAATGAGCTTCTATTCCAAATTGGAGTATAATTACCAGTGGATCTTGTGTGGTGGCACCTGCAGCCTGTCCAGTGTGCGATGTTTTTCTTTCTATTTTAAAAAATAAACAATCATACATATATATATATTTGTACTTATAATATGCATCTTTCGTCTTGATAATCTACCAGAAATTTTGGAGGAGGAGAAATGCTATAGTGTGTTCAAAGGTGTTTGATACTCTGTAAATAAATAGTCTGTTCTGAGACTTTATCTTCAGGCTGAAAGAAAAAATAAAATTTATTTCATAAGTTTACTTCTTTCCTCCATGCAACAGGTTAATTGTGGCACTAGCTTAAGTATTAAAAAAGCAAAATGCTGAATCCACACCAGTAGTTCCTCTAATACCAACTGTAATCTCACCAGTACTTGATAATATCACTCCTGTTATAAAAGTGCATTAGCAGCCAAAATTTAGAAGCAGCAAACACACGGGGATTTTTGCTAAAAAGACAATAAATCATTGTAATTCTCAACATAATGTACAAATGTAAGATACAATACAGGAATGCAAAAAATGCACATATCCAATAAATGTTGACTTAAGCTGTTGTTTCATCAAAATAAGTTCCTTGGCTCTGATAAAAGCTTTGAATATTCTGGGATATCTGTAAAGTAACATTTCCAAATATTCTGGTGTTACACAGTTCCATGCTGTCTGGAGGTATTTCTATAACTGCGTTGTGTTATCTGGCATTATTTTCCTGATACTTTTGTGACAAATCAGGTGACAATGGCAGCTAAACCATCAACTGGAGGAGAAGCTAGAACCAAACCTGTCTTTGCTCAACACAAACTGTCTTCATAATTGCAAGTGCACATTTTTTCTTTCAGAATGGACCATGCACCTGGTAATCAATTGCCAGGAGGAGATGTCTCTCTTGGCAGAATGCTACGGCTTTGGTTTTGTGTCAAAGTTCTATTAATGGTACAAATGTTGCCAACCACATAAGCTCCTAATGTCCCACTAACCATGATGCTGTATCCTCTATGTTTAACCATGAGAACAGCAAACTGTTATGACAGGCTTTCTCCAACTTGTCTGTGCACAAACATTTGATATTCTGATCTGAACATCTCAAATAGGAATTCATCAGTTCATACCACTTTATTCCAGTCTTCCAATGTTCATGTCATTTTTCCCATTGCAACCTTTTCATTCTATTAGAAAGCCTGAGCAGTGTTCTTTTTTAGTCACAAGACCAGTTGCACTACATGTTCCTACTTTTGTCAGAATTTCTTTTTCACTATTAAACTGGGCAGAAGTTTTGGGATTGTAAGCCTTATGATCTGTTAAACTCAAAAACTTTATATATTCGTCTTCTCTTTAGATGTCAACCCCCTTTGTTTCTTCTGAGAGTATAACATATTTCCTTAATTATGTCTGATAGACAAACCTGGATAAAAACAAATCGTGTCACCAGAGTTCATTCGAATGTCCCTTGTACTATGGTCATTGTTACTAATTCATCTTTCCACAAACAGTTTTAAAACCACTCTTTTCTCTCTCAAAATGGACAATCATACCCAGCAAATGAATGGCCATAGTAATCAAGGAACCACACGCAATTTTCTGTATCTATGGCTACTTTTAAATGCCAAAGAATTTATTTTTCTTCATGTTGTCACAGATTTAAATTAGCACTTTTTCAAAATGTGTCCACAGTTAAAATTTTGAAGCAAATGAACGTACAAAACTTACTAATTAGTACGATACTCACCTTGTTGACAAACAAACTGTTTTTCAGTAGAACACCTTGATGGGGCCCAAGAGTAGTTTCCACCAGTATATTTTTCATAGTTAAACATTCCTTTTCATTTGACCAGCCCTCAGGTCCCCATCGGGAAAAGGTCACCATCTTTCCTGCTAAAGAAGAAAGGACCAATACAGTTTATTGGTGATAGGTGTAGAGAAGGGGTCTGACATCAAACACCATAATAGAATCTTGTGATATTTCAAATGACAGCAGGAGTAAGGAGACTGTGACTAAAGTCAAACGACAAAACATGACCCCTAAAGTGAACTACCTGAAAGGTTTTCTTTGTATGTGAAGAAAAGCACAACAATTTTTGCTTTTTTAAATTTATTTTTGCAAGTTTAGAAGCGTGAAATGGAATTTTTACAAATTCTAGTTTAATCAGGTAAATGTAATAAAATTATAAAACTGAGTATTAGCATAAAATAGTGAAAACAGAAAAGTTAGAAATGATAAACATTTCAATAAGTGATAGAATTTAGTCCAATTTCACTATCAAAAATAAAGAAAATGGTCTATTCCCAGCACTTGTGAGTCTGGAACTTTACCACATTCAATCTCGAAAGGTCTGGAGACCAAATCAGCTGCTCAGCTGAAAAAGAAAGAAAAAAAAACAGTTGTTGCCTACACATTAAAGACAACCGATGGAGGACTAGCAAACAGCTGCTACTCTAAGTGAGAGTTTCAAGAAACTCTGCGCTTTAGTAACTGAAAGTTTAAAATGAAAATCAACCAACAAATTGCCAAAGAAAGAAAATAAACTACTTTGTATTTGTAATTACATCTGAAAGTTGTATCGATGAGTAAATTTTAACTAAGACGTTAACAGAAATAAAGCAACAACAACAACTAACCGCAGGTGAAGTGACTTAACTAAGCAGTGAGCATACACAAGAAAGACGCTGAATGTCCTTATCTGAGTCCATTTCGCTGACAGGCGAGTGCCTTGGTTGTGACAATGTTTATGCAGCAAGTTGCTGTGGTAGGTGTAAGCAACATTCTTGAGCTGGATATCATTAAGACAGAAAGGTGACATTTCTGACAGTCTGACTGCTGGGTAGGGGGGAAGACATGGCTGGTGCTGATAAACTACTGGGGTGCGGCAGACCAAGAATGACCCTGACCTCAAACAGAGAAAATGATAGACGCACACCAGTTATTTGCCAAGAACATCATAGTTTTACTGTACTTATGTTGGTAGAATTAGCAAAAAATAAGCTCATGCACCCAAGATGTGGACACATTTCCTGGGGCAGACATGTTGCATTTTTCTGCACAGCTGCCCCTATAACATGTACAAGATGGCACCGATTTCCTGCAGTATGGTGATAGAAGAGCAATCCTGTTTCTATTAATATAGACACTAATCCAATAGGAAAACCATCACACAGCATTTTAACAAATACGAATTAAAGGATTCAACAATGCTTTTTGGAACAGATTTCTGGGATGAGAGAGTTGCATCCATCCTTACCAATGAGTAGGTAGTGATAGTAAAATAGCTGAAGAGAGTGCTTTGAGATAAGAACAATAAAACACTGCCACCTGTTGAAATCAAACGAACCATGGAAACCACCAAGTATATCCAGGTGCAAGCTCGCAGTACTGATTTGCCACATGATTTTGAATACGTGAAGATACTTTTTCTGTAGATGACGATGGACACAAGGAGCCAAGTCATCCTTCTACGATGATATTTTTGGAGATAACATCATTGGTAGAAGTGCACTGAGCATTCTTGAGATTGAGTGAAGTGACGGCACCCTAACCATAGATGCTACTTCTGGTACATTTCTGTTATATGACAACAAAATGACATTGACAAAGACCCTCAGTGCATAGATATACATCTTAAATAAATCTAGAGCTGTCTCAGATCTGATAACAACATTGTCCATTTAAATTGTGATAATAAGGTATTAAAATAATGTACAAATTTCCATTTAAAATTAGTAAAATTAAACAATTGTTTTGAATCAGTTTTAATCTTTTGATTAACCAAAGAACTAAGGTGAGTGCATGATGAAACTAATGGAGATGCCATCAGTTCTGATCTTCATCAACAGCTTTCAGGGTGAAAAGAAAGAAGTGATTAACCAAAATTGCTTCTGTCTTAAATTAAGTCTCAGTTCATGCATGTTAAAGAATACATACTTTTTTTCCACAACCACTGAGCAGCTGACACTCCAATCCAGTAAGATGTATTCACTTCCAGTATGAAGGAACTGTCATTGAACTTCCATCATAAATATTTCCTAGATTATGATCAATACATAGCTGTCTTGCCTTAAACCAGCCTACTTTTTTATTGATCACCTCTGTAAATGAAGAGAAGCATTCTTAATACAACGAATTCTTGTAATATTGAAAAACAAATAAAAGATAAACAAAAGAAATCGAAACATGGATATTTTGCACTGGACTTCTTGGATCAATTGCTATGTGAGATGGCTATGATCATTGTAGACATCCTGGCAGTGGGAGATCTAGTGCAATTGGTTAAGCATTATCAGAGACTGAACATCCTCAGCTTTTGTAAAGGCCATACAAGGGGTCAGAGGTGCATGCACAACACTGCTCAACCATTGTGCTGGTTCAGATTATCCATCCGCCTGACATCCAATTTAATGTTTCATGTCTACAAAGCAAAGGTAACTGAGTCAACTCCTTAACTCCCCAGTCCATTCAGAACTCTAAAACGCTCCATGACGCACACAATATAAACTATTATACTGCACATGATCATACACTCAACATGACACCTAACAGTCAGGTCAGTTTGACCTGAACTATTCAGATGTTTTGGCCAGCAATTAAATTGTTTCACTAAACATTTCTAACAATGCTCAGTGTTTTGACAAACATTGTGCTCGCAGATGCATTTTGTTCCAGAGTTAATGCTTTCATGAATAGCTGCCAATTGGTATCTGGCAAACCTGGAGTGTGATGAGGAGCTTATTAGGCTTGAAAAAGGGCTACCTGTGGCCATCCCCCCTCACAGGGATTTCAAATAAAACATTATTATTATTATTATTATATTATTATTATTATACAAATTTCATTAGAAACATCAGATTATTGTAGTCTGTAATATTCTGTAGTAGACAACTTGGTTGTTGAGGTAAAGCAGAGCATTTTTAAGGATATAGAAGAAAACACAGCATCTGTTTGAGCTTCCATGTAGCTAAGTTATTGCTGATGATGGAAAGTCGTCATAAAAAACAGAAGTATGTCCAGAATAGAAAAACAATATTAGTAATGAAAGTTTATCTGCTAGGACAAACACCAGGCCAACTTCTTTCCCAACTCATGGAAAGGGCCAAGAGCCTCAAATGTTTCTCTTTACACTTCATCAGAGCAATAATATTTCTGACAATTTTTCCTGTTGGAGAAATTAATCAAATGTTCGTGGTTATGCCGACTTAGCTGAGCTTCAAAGTATAAGAGAAACAATCCAACGAAGGACATCTGCCCTAAAGGT
>JACATO010000983.1:0-492231 GCA_018389105.1 Nautilus pompilius | reverse complement strand
ATCGGGCTAACCGCCACTGACACGTCCGATTGCGAGAAGGAGTCGGGATCCCATGGCACAGAAAGACGGCTGTTAAAAACAGTCGGAATGCTAATTGTCGACAAATAGATGTTCTAACAGTGGGGCTAGAACGTTGGCCAATATCTGCACTCGATCGGGCAGCATTTGAAATCAGCCAATATCAGCCGTCGTTCGTTTAAAAGAAGCGATAACGCCTCGCTTGTAACTGATATAACTATAGAACTCCGAGCGTTTGGCTGATGCAAGCAGAATTATTTCCATGTGTACTTAATTAAAGGTTGGGTTCTTTTTAAAAAAAAAAAAAAAAATCTTTCTCCTTTCTTCGCAGGTCGCACTGTTTCTAGAACAATTTTCTACAACAATAGCGCGTTCCGCCGACCATCTGACAGGTGCCCGCCGATACAGGATCCGACATTTTCAGCTACCGGCTCTCGAATTCTTCAGATCGCCGATACCCGATTAGGTTTGAACGATTAGAAAATCCACAGAAACGCGCGAGCGTCATTATTAACCCTTCGTTCCTTTTATTGTTTTTTTTTTTCTCCTAATCTGTATATTTCAAACTTCTGTACGTTTTCGCATTTTCGAGCGCGCGACAGTTCTACATCCGCCCACGACGTCGTGAGTTCCGGTGAGCGAGCGGAAGTCGTCCTGGTCGGTCGATTTCGGAAAAGTACTCGAGCGAGAAAAGGTCCGAAGTCGGGTAGCGTCGGCGGTGGACAGTACGTCCCGAAAAGCTTCCGCTTCCGCCGAGAAGGACCGCGCGCTCCTTGAGCGGTATTCAAATAGGGAGAACCATTTCCACGGCCCGCTGGTGGTCTTAAAAGGGGGAGTTTTTTGGTTTTTTTTTTCCGAGAGGCCGTGGCGACCGTCCCAAAGACGGGCCAGTGATGTTCTCGTTGAGGTCGTTGTTGTGTGTGAGCCAATGGAACCACAGCTCTGCCGACTTTCTCCCACCAACGCTGGTCTTGGATCGGGAACAGATCTTTCGATCAACGGCGGGCTACCGAGTTAGAATCACACGCAAAAGTCTTGACAGTTCTCGGTGAACGCTCCAAGTGCAACACCAAACGTAAGTCTGTCATGAAGACTACACGCAGAGCAGGTGGGGGGGGGAAAAAAAGAGACCGAATGGTTGATAAAATCATCTCCGAGAAGCCAAAAGTGGGAGGGTAATACTGATGGAGGATGGAAATAGATGGGAGGGCAAGCCAGGCGCAGAAAGGGAATACCTCAAGGGTCGGTGGCAGGGAAACATCTAAATAGACACTGCGGTGTATAAGAACGCAGCAAAGAAACCAAGAGAGGTGTAGGACACATTATGCGGATAGATCGCCCAGTGGGTGCTAAAAACTGGCCCAGGTGAAGAACGGAGCAATAAGCAATAGCCATGTTGTCCCAGTGGGGTAAAGGAACTGGGTAGCGAGTTGACGGGGAAGATGCAGGGAATGGGGGGATCATTCCGTAAACGACATCTAATAAGCCAGTTACAGCAAGGCGGTGACGTGGCATTGAGGGATGTGGGGTGGGGGGTAGAGAAGACAAGCGAACCAGAATTGGTAAGACAGGTAAACTAGCCGCCAATCAGCGCCAGGGTGCTGAAGGTAATCCTTAACAGAGGAACACGCCACTCTCACGTGAGCATGACGAGTACAGAAGAGGAAGAGAGAGAGAGAGACCAAACGGAGGCATCTTTAAGTTCAAGGATAACGGTACAGGATTTGAGGAACTGCTCGATAGCTATACTTCCTAGGCTGTCCGAGAAGTACGGGATTCCAAAGGTGTACGAGATAATAACCCCGACATTCGTGCGGGCTAAATTATAAGAGAGGACAGCAGCCAGCAGACCGGTCTAAGATCAGGGACAGAAGATATCTACTTCCAGATGTTGGCGGGATGCAGCTAAGAAGGTTGACCGCAGGCAGTGAGTGATACACAACATCCAGTAGAACATGGTGACGACTAAACCAAAAGCAAGAATAACATGTGCCCTAGAAGTAGCATACAATAAAGTGGTCGTCAGCATTCTGAGAAACTCCTCATAGCCAGTCCTGAGGTGTCAGATGTACTGATAAGGTGGATGATACTACCAATGACTGGGGGGGAAATGCTGAATGCGGTTTGATAACTGAAGCCCACACGTCTTTGTAGTCAGCTCTGGACTCCCACGAGGCTCCTCCACTCAGGCCGGTGCTATCCGTCGTGTACACAGCTGTCATGTCAGCCTGCCGACACTGCAGATAAAGAGGAGTGATCGTACACGTATGTTAATGGGGCATCATCTTTTTGAAAGCACAGCAGCAGCCTCAGTCCAAGTCCCAGAGAGACGGAAAGAAGCCAGTGTCGTCCAGGAGTGGACAGAGGAGATCCACGTGGAGAAACTGGCAACTAAGAGTAGTATCAGTGGAGGAGGGAGAGAGCAACTCCAGCGGCTACTAAAAACCGCTCCTCCAGTCTCTAAGCTTGTATCAGCTGCAACTACTCCTCTCTCTCCTGCTCCATCTCTCCAATCCTCGATCTCTATCTGCTCTCTCTCGCTCGCCATCTCTCTCTCGCCATCTTCTCTCTCTCTCTCGCCATCTCGCTCATCTCCATCTTCTCTCTCTCTCTCGCCATCTCTCTTCTCTCCATCTTCTCTCTCTCTCTCGCCATCTCTCTCTCTCTCCATCTTCTCTCTCTCTCTCGCCATCTCTCTCTCTCCATCTTCTCTCTCTCTCTCGCCATCTCTCTCTCTCTCCATTTCTCTCTCTCCTCGCCATCTCTCTCTCATACTACCCAATAAAAGCAACGAAAAGTGAAGTCAGAAGTGATAGTTTCCGGTGGCAGGCACCCTATCCCCGCTAAAGTTCCGGGTCCCCGGCCTATGTTAACGACCGAGTGAGCAAGCACCCCAGGCGATAAGTAAGAATATGGCACGGAATAACTGGGACACAGGTTACACATTATGGGGACAGTTCGCAGATTTTTCTTAAGCTATGTGGAAAGTGTGGTTTTTTTTTTTGAGTATGTGCAGTAGAAAAAGGATAATATCGGAAGAAGATAATTATAAGATACTTCTCTATAACACTTTAATTCGTAATGTAGTCATTTATAAGAAAGAAAACGAAATTTCAGACAGACGGAGTGAAAGGGAAGACAGAAGATTATAGAGTTTATATTAACAAGTGTGATGGTTATAGGATTATCTGTATATGAACAAAGTTAACAGTGGATTTAGCATTTAATCTCGTAATAGGTAATAGAATAGGCGCTTCTTTAAACCACCTTATATATATCTATGTTAGAGATTCTAGAAAAGTAGAGACAAATTTAACCGAATCTGGATTAACAGATTACAGATAAGAGTTAGATTTTGGATTAAAGAAAGCCAGAGACATAGAAAAGAGACTAGAGAGATAAAATTGGGAAGACAGGAGATCGGTTTTTAAATAATTAGAATTGGTGACAGGAAGAGCGTAAATTAACAATGGGAAGATGGAGACATTAACAGGAAGATGAAGTCGCTTATTTTGTGTATAGAAGAACAGATGGGTCGTAATATTTGGCAACGAGAGAGACAGGGGCGGTGAGCTGGGGTTAGGGAAAATTAGGGACATCTGTTTTTTTTTTAATAAATAAAAAAAACAAACAACATAGCATGGAACTATTGAAACTGATAATTATAATTAGCGTTTATAAAGCAAGGATAAAGAAGTAACTTTTAAAACAGATGTTTACATCATGGATGTGAAAAGAGGAGACGCCATGGAAGACATGATTAACGAGAATAGCGTTTATGCTAGTAATAACATATTAATGTCTTAGATTTAACAAACAGAAGCTATATATTTAAATTAGTATTGGGTAAGTACGGTGTGGAAGGTGATGCACTTAGGCTAGAAGGACAAGAGGTAGTAATTGTTTTTTAAATATATATATATTTTTGGAGATACACAAAAATGCAAATGTTTTTCACAAAATGGTAAACTAATATTTATGTTTTAAAAATGGAAATACGTGATTTGGTAAAGGGGACCTGTAGTCTTCGTGTGCAGTGTTAAGATGCTATGATTATTCGAAATAAGGAGATAAAGGTAATTTAAACAGTTGTCGGATATTTTAATCGGTAACAGATGTCGGGTTTTTGTCTGTAACCTCCTGGGGTCGTCAGATGGCCACGACCCCACACATAGAGACAGAAGGAAGGGAAAACTAAAGCAAAAATTACAAAAAAAAGGGGGGAGAGGTGGGATTAATATGGTACGCGGCCAGACAGAATGTGCCGAAAAGGGGGGGTGTCTGACAACGGAATTGTGCGGGTGACACCATCTTCAGCGGACTGTTTACGACAGGTACGCACGTGCAGTACCTGGAACACCGTACGGAAGATGCGGTCGCGCGAGGTCTACACAGAGAGTGCGGAGTAAGGCTGTGGGGAGAGTGGCTACAAGCAGCAGCAGCCAGCGGAGTCCTCGGCCGGGAGCAACTCAGAAACGTTATATATTTAACTCTATCCCAGCCTCAGTGCTTTCGCGATTCGGATTATGGAACACGAGAGAGAGAGAGAGAGAGAGAGAGAGAGAGAGAGAGAGAGAGAGAGAGAGAGAGAGAGAGAGAGAGAGAGATGAGATGAGAGAGAGAGAGAGAGATCTGCATTTGTCAGATAAGTTGGAAGCCAAAAAAATGTAAAATAAAATACTAATAATAATAATTTCGCTCCCAGGGTAGGATTCGAACGTGAATCGTGTTCATTCATGTCCCGCGTCTATGCTTGGCAGCCATAGATAGCTGCTGGGACTTTGCTAACCGCGGGGCATGTCGGGAAACAAGAATTCTGTAAAGGTGGATATCAAAAATAAGAATAAGAAATTTACACTACTTTAGTTTTAATACATATGCTCACACACACCTGTATTTTTCTTTTGATCTATTTAGTTTGTTTTGTTTCGTAAATGTGGCAGCTTACTTTTTTTCGTATTCTAAAAGGAAACTTCTTTTCGTTTCTTTCCTCAGATCCGCCATTTTGTGTAATTCATCGCAAAACATAAGACTGACTTGAGAAATAATATCACCAGCTTCATTAACCAAAGAAGAAAAAAAGAGTGATGGGGTGGGGAGGAGGGATAAATAAAAGTTTTGGCGTTGTTATTGATGCCAAGCAATTTTCTCTAGCTTTCAATTAGCACGAAATAGGAAAATGTCAGGGAAATGGAATAAATTCAGCCAACTGCGAGTGGAGGGCAGAACGACTGGGAGCCGCTTATGTCAAACGATAGTCATGGCGCTAAATCTAATGCAATGGCGGATCCGGTTTCGGCCGGTGTATGGAAAAGGACCACGTGAAAGTGGCCCCGTGTGGCGGCACAGTCGGCCCCTGTTGTCTCTGGGAATTATTCCGATCCATCATTGTACCGGTGACAAGAACTCGCAAACAATCGTGGTGAGCCGAGTCTGCTTTATTAGGACGGAGATGTCGGTTAGGATAAGCGAGAGAAAAGAGACTGACTGACTGAGACCGGGCCCAGTTGCGGGGGTCCCTGCAGCAGGAGTAGGGGCTTCTGGACCAAAGGAGACAGCGACCCTTTTTTATTTCGATATTTGAGAGAGAGAGAAAATAATTTGTCTTTCACCGCCCCCACCCCGTGTCTCTCCCTCTCTGTGTACTGACGGCATCTCTCTCTCTGTGTGTGTGTGTGTGTGTTGTACTGACGGCATCTCACTCTTTGCTGACGTCATCTCTCTCGTCTGACTTCTCTGTGTTACTGACGCCATCTCTCTGTCTCTGTGTGTGTACTGACGGCATCTCACTCTTTGCTGACGTCATCTCTCTCTGTGTGTACTGACGGCATCTCACTCTTTGCTGACGTCATCTCTCTCTGTGTGTACTGACGGCATCTCACTCTTTGCTGACGTCATCTCTCTCTGTGTACTGACGGCATCTCACTCTTTGCTGACGTCATCTCTCTCTGTGTACTGACGGCATCTCACTCTTTGCTGACGTCATCTCTCTCTGTGTGTCTGACGGCTCTCACTCTTTGCTGACTCATCTCTCTCTGTGGTACTGACGGCATCTCACTCTTTGCTGACGTCATCTCTCTGTGTGTACTGACGGCATCTCATCTTTGCTGACGTTCTCTCTCTCTCTCTCTCTCTACAAACACACACACACACACAGTATATTTCCCTTTATTAATATAAATAATGCACGTATAAAAACAAAAGGATTTATTTTGTTACTTTACATATTAAAACAATTAATGGCAAGTCGCCACATTAATTCTAACCCCGACCTAAACAGTATGCCGCCCACAGCCGGGAGATCGAGCCAAGAACTTCGAAGGAAATTCACCTGCGATGTGATAATCTAATTTTTGCTCTCAGACATCCCGGCTATTCAATCAGTACGTCTCCCTCAGCCGAGCTCCATGCCGCCCTTCCAATCGGGTTTGGTTAGGGCTCTGTGAGAGAAGACCCGACCTGTACTCTCTAATTTCACTTAAGAAAGAAGGCGGACGAGAAGGAAAGACCTGACGAATTTTCACATTTTCTCCAACGAGTTCCACTTGATTTTTTTTTTTTTAAAAAAAAGTAATTTAACTAGAAAGAAAGATGTGCGATGTTGTTACATATACATAGGGCAAAATATCAGCCCAAGTGGGTCCCTCTCTTCCCCCTCTTTCTACCTGTAAAGTGAAGAGATGACGGGGTGGGCGGGCGGCGAGATAGACGTACAAAATGTCAAACAACGTTAACGATTTGGTCCTGATTATGAAACTGATTTACTTCCAAGTTCTATTTAGATTATTATGCCAAGTTATCGGGATCTGTTGGAGATTTTAAAAGAACTCTTCCCCCCTTTTTTTTCTTGACGACTGTTCATTTATCTATTTCCCATTTATGTATCTGTTTATTTATTCGTATATCATCTCATTTATCGCCATCTACCTGTCGTCTACCTGCTGATTTACGTAGGTGTTTATCTTCCGAGCCGGCCGGCGCCGTTCATCTCACGCCGACGACCCCTAAAAGCAAGACGGTTCCTTATCGCCTAGACGAGTTTCCATAAAGTCCTTAGAGAAGGAAAAAAGTCATGACGTCACTACGGATCTCTTGCCCATCGGGTCGAGATGTGCACTGACTCTATCCCACAACAACCACGGGAGGGGGTAAAATGTCTCGATGGCGGCCCAGTGGTATTAGACATTGCCCGACTGCCGAGCTGGGGTGGGTTCGGTTCCCTGTCGAAGTCGGAAGTGTCCAGGTTCCTGGTGGTTCGAGAATAGGCGACACCGTTTAGCGGATTAGTGTCTCCCGTTAGGCAAAAGCTACGGACCACACATCCAAGCCTACTGGGTCTGAAGTGGGTTAATGCGAATACTTTCTATCGCGAACTTTTGTTGTGAGTTAACCCTGGTCACCCCAGCGAACGGGTCGATGTCCCTGACCGCAAATTTTTAAGGCTTGCGCCTGGATATGACGAACTTTCCAACCACAACGAAACCAGAGAGAGACCATTAGATTTTGTCTAAAGTGCCTAATAATTAATAATAATAATAATAATAATAATAATAATAATAATAATAATAATAATAATAAAACAACAACAACACCATAATAATAATAATAATAATAATAATAATAATAATAATAATAATAATAATAATAATCATAATAATAATAATAATAATAATAATATAATGTACTCAATTTAATTTTAAAAAATCAAATCTGATAAAGACTTTTGTGGAGCTTGAAGAGAAACGTAGTGGGATGGTCCCGTGGACTGCTGAGGTTCGAATCCCGGTTAACTTTTTCACCAGTAGGCCGTATGAGTTTCCTCCGGCTTCCTCCCGCATCTAATAAACCGGTGCTCGCGGCCTCCAACCCGTCCAAGAAAAGAGGCGGGCGATCCCTATTCCGGCCACCAGGCGGAGGAGGGAGGAATACAACGACGACATGTAACTTGGTTGAGGGGTGGGGGGTCTCTGGCCGATAGGCGACTTTTCCGTCGCGAGTCGTCTCCCTAAAAACAGACGGCCCGAAGGCCGCCGAATCCCACCGGCCCCCAGCCTATCGTCACCAGTGCCGTGACTCGGCGGTTCTGCGCCCGGGGCGACGTGCCGATTTTTGCGCCCCCTCCTTTAACATGTATAACTCACCGACAACCTCGTTTTGACTTAAAAAAAGATTCTTGAATATGCTCAAAATACGACAACTTTATGGGGGGGGGTGTTGACTTTATTAAGGTCAGCCGGCAGGAAGGAGGTCTGTCTTCTAGAGGAGCTCGTGCTGCCGGCCACACCCGCCGCGCTAGCAGAACAAAAGTCGTGTGGAGGGGCGACTGAATCGAATGCATCCATAGCAAACACTAGAGTAGCGGAAAGAAAGAGAAACCTCTTCAAATAACTAAACATTTTATGCATAAATTATATCTATAATTTTATTATTCAGTTGGCTTTTCCAGATTTTTCTAAACCGTGGAGATCTGTTGTTCTGTAGAATTTTTGTTCCGTATAATTCTCTTCTTCTCGCCGTAGATTTTGTTATTCGCTCTTCTTTCTTTCCTTTTTTTTTTACACTGACGACCAAAATTAATGCGTTACATTTTTGGTGGGGTTTTATTCCCTATAAATAAACGGGGGCTATTTATTTCGGGAGGTGCAATAATTTTTGTGGCGACTGTACATTATTTCCGAAAATAAGAAAGAAGAAGATCGAAGGGTTTGTCTCAGCAGCTTGGAGCGGCGGAAAGGGTTACCGAAACAAACGATCTCTACGCAAAATGTTAATGGTCCATTTCAGAAATAAGGTAAAAAAAAAATAACCGTGTAGTTTGTTTGCTTTTAGTACAATCGAGGGAACAATCGACAACATACTTTCAGTGGGTTCCATAAAGAAAGCGAATTATTGCCATATATAGAGAGAGAAAGAGAGAGAGAGAGATGGTGAGAGATTGGAGATGGTGAGAGAGAGAGATGGAGAGAGAGAGAGAGAGAGAGAGAGAGAGAGAGAGAGAGAGAGAGAGAAGAGAGAGAGAGAGAAGAGAGAGAGATGGAGAATGGTAGAGAGAGATGAGAGGAGAGAAAGGAAGAGATGGAGATGGGTGAAGAGATATGGAGATGTGAGGAGAGAGGATGAAGAGAGAGAGATATGAACAGAGCAGAAGAGAAAGGAGGATGAACAGGAGATAAGAAGAGAGAGAAGATGAGAGAGAGAGAGAGAGAGAGAGAGAGAGAGAGAGAGAGAGAGCGATAAGAGAGGGAGAGAGATAGAAAGAAGAAGAAGAGAGAGAGAGAGAGCGAGCGATGATAGATGGAGAAAGAGAGAGCTTCCTAGATAGCGATATGAATGAGAGCGAAACGAGAGATATTCCTCGAGGCGAGCTCTCTTTTCTCGAGAGACTGGAATTGTGGCTCTCCCCAGCTGTGCTCGAGCGCTTGCTCTCGCTTTGGCTTGGTCGATCGCTCTTGTCGATCGAGCGCGATGGTAGCTCGCTGCCTCTCCCCCGCTCGACGAGAGCGCTCTCGCGAGAGAGAGAGCGCTCTCTCGCGCGCGCTCGCGCGAGGAGAGCGAGCTCCGATCGAGCGAGCTCGAGAGAGCTTTGGGCTAACCCTTTTCTAACGCTCAGGATGCCGTCTTTGTAAACGGAGCTCTCTCAGATCTCTTTCGTAACAGTACGATCTCGAATCTTCCTCCAGGATGAAGGGCGTTATAACGAAACTGCGCGCTATAAGAGTTATCCCACCATCTATAAACACATACAAAATGGCGCGTCTTCCTGCAGTTAAGCAACTGAATATAGAGTTTATTACTGCTTTGGTCGCTAGGATATTCAACTCGGTTTTTTATACAGGAAAAGCTATAGAAAATGATAGGAATTTTAGAAAGACATCTACTGATGGCAACACCTGTTTAAAGAGCGAAGTAAATCGCAAATAAATACACAGAGCTTAGCCAAACACTCCAAGAAAGTAGATTTATAATCCTGGGATTCGAGCGGAAACTGTCCCTGTAGGTGACTTAGAAAGTTTTCAGACAGACAGCGGCTGATACTATATGAACCCACCCCCACCTCCGGCGATCACGAGATTCCAATGTTCAGATTTTCGGATAATTTTTCCATTCTTTTCAGCGTTTCTACGTTGTATATTTAATGTATATCGTGATTTGTTAGTTTAGTCTGAAGATTCTTTGAAACCGCCGTCGAGGACAGCCATACATTAGACTGAAACTTCGTATTTAAGAGACCCGGATAAGGCCCTGGTGGCGTGCCCACGTGACTTCCTTCGTTACACCTGGATATCCGTCATTTCCTGTTCAGGGGGTACGCCAAATCGAATCGTTTACCTGCAAAACCATCGAAAGTGGAAAACTCTGACTGAGACTTTTAAAGATTAGATTTATTTCAGGCTCTTGGGTTAAACGGATGATAGCTGCATTCCTTACCTTCAAGGTAGGATGAACTCCAGGTAATGGTAGAGCGGTGGATGGATAAACACAACACGAAGCCGAACCCGTTAATTAAGTGTAAAAAAGTACACGAAACCTGTGATTTGAGAAAATTAGGGTTTTCGCATCTTCAGCGATGATACCGTTAACTATTAATATTGGACAGCCGGTGGTCTGATGAGAGTTTAGTCGCGGGGCCCCAGTTCGAACCTCCCAGGTAAAGTTTCTTTTCGCTCTTCGCCATCTAGAAGAGTTGTGTAGCGGAAGTTCCACGAGTGACGTTTGGTTACCACTCAAGGACTCCCAACCATATTTAGGTTACTACTCGCTTGGTCACCAAGAGCAATTAATGCCTCAGACTTTTACCCTTCCCGCTGTGAGATGTTCTCGGACCCCCAAAAGTCAAGGCAGTGGGTTTGGCAAGAAGCAACGATATAAGTAAAACTTGATTCCATGTAAAGTGAGTAATTTTTAATTATACACCAACCGAACGATCACATTTTTAAAAAAATATGTGGATGCCTTGACATCATTTCCCCTTTCATGAGATCGCCTATTTCCATCTGTCTGATGGTGTTACCAAGCAAAACGTTTTGAACATTTATCTCCCTTTGCTCGACACATTAAACCGTCCTTCATCCAAAGTTTGTCTTAAGACCCACCAAACTTTAATGACTTCACTTTTACTTCAGATGACCGATAAACGTTAATGTTTTCATCAAGTACGTAGAGGTCTCAGGTTAACCCTTTTACTCACCATTTTTAAACTTTACTTTGTTTTGTTGTTTTTTTAGAAGAGGTTAGGGTTAGTATTTTCGTTCTTTTCTTTACTTTCCATCTACAATCGCAGAACAGGGAGAATCATGACGTACACAGATCGTACCAGAGCACATGGATCATGGCAGACCATCGCGAACAATGACCCTACATCTGGCTCATTTACAGCACCCATGTTGAGTGAGGGGGATCGTAAACATTGTGGCTCATTTCGCTGAATACCCACCATAAACATCACGACTAATGACACTATATACGGTTCATAAACAACACGACTAATGACACTATACACAGGTTCATAAACAACACGACTAATGACACTATATACGGTTCACAAACAACACAACTAATGACACTATATACGGTTCACAAACAACACGACTAATGACACTATACACAGGTCCATAAACAACACGACTAATGACACTATACACAGGTTCATAAACAACACGATTAATGACACTATATACGGTTCACAAACAACACGACTAATGACACTATACACAGATTCAAAAACAACACGACTAATGACACTATACACGGGTTCACAAACAACACGACTAATGACACTATATACGATTCACAAACAACACGACTAATGACACTATATACGGTTCATAAACAACACGACTAATGACACTATACACGGGTTCACAAACAACACGACTAATGACACTATATACGGTTCACAAACAACACGACTAATGACACTATACACGGGTTCACAAACAACACGACTAATGACACTATATACGGTTCACAAAAAACACTATTTCTTTTTTAAAAGTTGTAAAAATTAGTCGCTCAGAGTTTGTGGTGATGTCAGCACTGATACTCGCTACGCCAGTTTCTCTCCGACATAAATAAACAGACAAACATGCAGAAACATGTCACAATAGAAAGTAGATCGGTGTGTGGATCAGCAGTCGGCGCGGCGGTGCCGTACGCCGGCTCTGCTCGGAGCGCAGGTCCGTCGCCATGATTCTGCGCGACGCCGGAATCGAGTCCGACCATCGGACGGATTCAGTCGTCGACTCGTTCGTATCTTCGGCCGCTCGGCTTCGACCCCCTCCTTTCGATGCGTGGAGAGGGCCGCGGGAAGATATCCTACTTTACCTCACACTCAGCGTTGTTGTTGTTGTTGTTTTCAAACTCTTCCGTAAAAATACGAACGGGTGGCCGTCAACAATGGCCGCGCGCGCGCCCTGCCGGCCGTGGAGGCTGAAGAGGCGAAGGAACCCGACAGGCTGATATAAAAACCCATTACACCGCTGGCACCGACAGGAATGTATCTCACTCTCCCCTTGTAGCCGGGCGAACCGTCGACCGGATAATTCCCGCGTAACTTCCGTATACCGTCTCCGTCGCGCGCGCGCGACAACGGCCGGTTTAAAGGGAAATAACCCGATATCATCCGGGGGTTAACGATTCATATTTTAAAATGAAAATTTAAAAAAAAAAATTAACAATTACGATAACGTACGAAAGTATCGCTTAGGAAGCGCGGGCGGGCTTGGTTACGTACCTGGTTACGGGTTTGGGCCGTCCGTAGTTTCGTAAACTGTCGAGGTGGTACTCCGCGCGTTTCCTCCCAGAGCCGGATGGCGGACGAGTGCCGCCGACAAGCCGGTCTCGGCGAACCGCTCCTGCTGTTAACTCTCTCCCCGGATCTGCCAAAACATTCTAAAAATGCAAGCAAACGATGGGAGGGGGGGAGGGGAGGTCGGTTCTGTTCCCTGCCCATTGGTGAAGCCGAGGTATGCGTGAGAAACGGGGAGAAGGATGGAGAGCGCGAGACTCGAGTCTATCAGCGCGCAGACGAGAATCGGGTGTTTACACTCCACTTCAGAGCCATCCCGGCACGCACGCTCAGCGCCCCAGCTATGCGCCAGAGCCACCAGTCGAAACAATCGCTTACCGCACAGAAGCCAGTCACAATCCCCGCCGACTCGCATTCCGCAGATTTGTTTCGCTTTCCCTTCTCTTTTTTTTTTTTTTTAAACCTTTTTTTTTTTTCTTCGCGCGGTTAACGGCGAGCAGACGACAGTCGGCCACGGAGCGCGCGCGCGGCGGCGGTTACGGATCGCCGAAGAAACACGGAGACAAACGAAGGGGTCGCGATCGATCGGCGGCCGACGGCGAATATTTCGACACCGAAAGGGATTTTTTTGTTTCCTTCCTTCCCTTCTTTTTTTTTTATTTTTTTGTTTTTGTTTCTACGACCGAATTCCTGTCGGCATCGCAATCGCAAATGCGCCAGGAGTCAGTCGTCTGTCGTCCGTCGCCACTGAAGTTCCTTCGACCAGCGTCGGGATAACGGACAGAAAATCAGCGCCGCCGGAAAAAAACAGAAATTCATTTTCGACAATATTCGAGAATGTCCTGTTCACATTTATGGCGGCCAGTGTACGTACCTACGCCTTCTTTGTAGCATATTTAGATCTAGGTTTATTGGAGTGTTCACACTTATGGCAGCCAGTGTACGTACCTACGCTCTCTTTGTAGCATATTTAGATCTAGGTTTATTGGAGTGTTCACACTTATGGCGGCCAGTGTACGTACCTACGCCCTCTTTGCAATATATTTAGATCTAGGTTTATTGGAGTGTTCACACTTATGGCGGCCAGTGTAGGTACCTACGCCTTCTTTGTAGCATATTTAGATCTAGGTTTATTGGAGTGTTCACACTTATGGCAGCCAGTGTACGTACCTACGCCTTCTTTGTAGCATATTTAGATCTAGGTTTATTGGAGTGTTCACACTTATGGCAGCCAGTGTACGTACCTACGCCCTCTTTGCAATATATTTAGATCTAGGTTTATTGGAGTGTTCACACTTATGGTAGCCAGTGTAGGTACCTACGCCTTCTTTGTAGCATATTTAGATCTAGGTTTATTGGAGTGTTCACACTTATGGCAGCCAGTGTACGTACCTACGCCCTCTTTGCAATATATTTAGATCTAGGTTTATTGGAGTGTTCACACTTATGGTAGCCAGTGTAGGTACCTACGCCTTCTTTGTAGCATATTTAGATCTAGGTTTATTGGAGTGTTCACACTTATGGTAGCCAGTGTACGTACCTACGCCTTCTTTGTAGCATATTTAGATCTAGGTTTATTGGAGTGTTCACACTTATGGCAGCCAGTGTACGTACCTACGCCCTCTTTGCAATATATTTAGATCTAGGTTTATTGGAGTGTTCACACTTATGGTAGCCAGTGTAGGTACCTACGCCTTCTTTGTAGCATATTTAGATCTAGGTTTATTGGAGTGTTCACACTTATGGTAGCCAGTGTAGGTACCTACGCCTTCTTTGTAGCATATTTAGATCTAGGTTTATTGGAGTGTTCACACTTATGGTAGCCAGTGTAGGTACCTACGCCTTCTTTGTAGCATATTTAGATCTAGGTTTATTGGAGTGTTCACACTTATGGTAGCCAGTGTAGGTACCTACGCCTTCTTTGTAGCATATTTAGATCTAGGTTTACGCCAGCGTAAAAAGAAAACTGACCGCAAACCATTTTGTTGGGAGAATCTAAAATCAAGTTAGATCGATTCATTTTAAAGAATTCTTTATTTCGTAATTTAACTCTTCTCAAAGAGATCAATAATAAATAGTTTTGTCAATAACAGTAAAGCACGATAAAGGAAATTCGATTGTATTCAGTCGGTCTCTTTAAATATTAGTGACAGAGGTTTTGTTTATATAACCTCCACTTCTCTATCATCTGGCTGTTTTTGGTTCTCTCTCTCTCTCTCTCTCTCTCTCGCTCACATCACTTCTTCATTCTTTGTTAATTACATCTACAATGATATTTTTTCTCTTTCTAAAATTATTTTAGTTTCTTTACTTCTTTTGTCTTTACTATAAATAAAATAGATAATCATTTTCTTTGTTATCAAAACGAAAAGAAGCAGATAGTAGAGATATTTCTTTCAAGTTTCAGTGAAGCAGACAATGAGTCGAGACACCTGAACTCAGTCTAGACAAGCAGTGTAGCTGAGAACATTCTTGTGTCGCTGTAGAGTTTTACCAGCGATTCGCGTCGTATCTGTAAAACTGAAGCAAACAGTTTGTTTTTAAAAGATATAATAATTATTCCTGCTTCTACAGAAGAAAAGCTGCACCATTACTGTGCCATTGTTTATCATCGGTTCTACGATTAACCTAGTAAAGAAGACCACCGGGCTAGTTGTTGTTACAGATGTGAGTTGTTAAGCACCAGTAATTCTTAAATGAACGTATAGATGAATATAATCAACGTCAAACACAAGTGTATATGAGGCTATAGTCGACATCATACGCTTAGGTATAGACGAGGCTATAGTCGACGTCATACGCTTTAGTATAGACGAGGCTATAATCGACGCCATACGCTAGGTATAGACGAGGCTATAATCGACGTCAAAAGTTTAAGTATAGACGAGGTTATAATCGACGTCATACGCTTAGGTATAGACGAGGCTATAATCGACGTCATACGCTTAGGTATAGACGAGGCTATAATCGACGTCATACCCTTAGGTATAGACGAGGCTATAATCGACGTCATACGCTTAGGTATAGACGAGGCTATAATCGACGTCATACGCTTAAGTATAGACGAGGCTATAATCGACGTCATACGCTTAAGTATAGACGAGGCTATAATCGACGTCATAAGTTTAAGTATAGACGAGGCTATAATCGACGTCATAAGTTTAAGTATAGACGAGGCTATAATCGACGTCATACGCTTAAGTATAGACGAGGCTATAGTCGACGTCATACGCTTAGGTATAGACGAGGCTATAATCGACGCTATATGCTTTGATATCGTATGCAAGGGTAAAATCATATAACGGCAAGTTTAATTAGGAATTATGGTTTTGTAACAAATAACTAGTCTCCCCGACGGTAATGAAAATTAATACATAGTTCCTCGAATGACCCGTTAAATATCACATCGTTACTGTCTCATCTATTATACATTAATCCTTCAACTATTTCAATAAATAGCTGTCTTTATAAAGTCATTCGTCAATGTTTATATATATATATATATATATAAATCTCACCGAATGGTACAATAATTAGCAAAATTATGCCATCATTAAGTCATTTATCAAAATCAATTATTATTATTCCTCCGACCGATGTATTAAATAGTAAGTACGGCGTTATGTTGCATACTTTTTAAATAGGAAGACGTTATACAATGCGGTTTTCAAGTCCAACTGCTAGACTACCATGGATGAGGAACCAAGTTCGAATCCCGCTCCGGCCCGGCTCGATTTGGCGTATTTCTCTGTCGTAAGATTATCCCCTCTTTGATATGCTAATAATGTATTTTTTATTGCAGTAAGAAATCTGAAATTGGCCTGTTATACATATTCTGACAGCTGAGAATGAGTGCACTAAAAGTGTCCCGTGTTCTCGAAATTCCTTGTCCTCTTCTTTAGAACGACCATTAAATATGCACTAAGAGAATTTGCAGGAACTATACATTAAATATAGGTTGTGTCATGAGTTGCTTGCCGCCTGTGGTATTCCTAACTGCTGAATAAAGCATCGCCACACGTTCTGTTATTAGAGTTATCTGTGACCCTCTCAGATGAGATATTCCCAGAGCGCTGGATCGGTAGAAGTGGGCCACCTCAAGCCAATGTGTTTCTCAGTCTGAGGGATTACCGAGAATAGTGTACTTCTTCTTGAATCCTCGGTTAGTAGAAGGGCCTCGAAAATAAAATGGTAAGTCTCCATGCCGCGCAATTTCGCCATTCAGTTCTAAAATTCTTACAACGACGAGTTGTAGAAAGTCATCAGTTCGAATGTCTTCCGAGATCCTTGCTTCAGCATCCGTGGATTTCCTTTATTTAACTTTGTAGATAGTAATAAGATCGGGCAGGTAACTTATGGGGCATACAATGTGCGTGTGTGTGTGCGTGTGCGTGTGTACACACACACACACACACACACACACATATATATATATATATGTTTTTTTTTTTGTTTCTTTTCTTGGACACAGTATTAATCAATGGCTTTAAAAATACTTTTGCCAATTACTTTGGAATCTCGTACTGTACAAATAAACATGACGCTGGTAAATGTTGCCGAGACGCCATTGCTGCGAAACAAGTCCACATACATCCTGCCCCCTAGCGACTGCTTCGGGCATGACTCACGGCCTCTAGAAACAGGTGATCTTCATCACGCAGGTCTCTCTCACGGATTTGTTTTTCTGCACTCGTTTCTGAGGCAAAAGCGAAATTCCCTCCTCCAACGTAGAGCGTCTGAAAGTTGACTTGCGCGATGCGCAGCTAAGTGTTGGTATTATTATTATTATTATTATTATTATTATTATTATTATTATTATCCCGCAACTTCGCACCATAATCGGTGAATTGTTGGCACAGAGGTTATCTCCACACCACCACCTTCCCAGTGTAGCCCGCGACGGCGATCTAGAGAAAAGGGAGGTAATTAGATGTGAAGATAATTAAAACGATGAGTGGAACTCGTTAGTCGGCCGAGACCGCCGAGCCCTGTGCGCCAGCCATCAAGCTCACACATTTCTTCCTTTCTTTTTTTGTTCTTGCCACTTCTCATTCCGTTGAGAGATTTGTTTACTCGGCGTATCATCGACAACAGATGTTCGGGATTTCTCGGGATTCTTTTGGCAGACGATGCTAATGACAAAGATTTGATTTTTATCTGAACTCGCTTGCGGAAAAAAAAAAATTCTCTCTCTCTCTCTCTCTCTCCTCTCTCTCTCTCTCTCTCTCGCTCTCTGATCTCTTCTCTCTCTCTCTCGCTCTCTCTCTCTCATCTCTTCTTCTCTCTTCATCTCTCTCTCTCTCTCTTCATCTCTCTCTCTCTCTCTTCATATCTCTTCTTCTCTCTCTTCATCTCTCTCCTCTCCTTCATCTCTCTCTCTCTCCATCTCTTCATCGCTCTCTCTCTCTCTCTCTCTCTCTCTCTCTCTCTCTCTTCTTCTCTCTCTCTCTTCTTCTTTTCTTCTTCTTTCTCTCTCTCTCTCTTCATCGCTCTCTCTCTCTCTCTCTCTCTCTTCTCTCTTCATCTCTCTCTCTTCTCTCTCTTCATCTCTCTCTCTCTCTCTTCATCTCTTCTCTCTCTTATCTCTCTTCTTCTCTCTCTCTCTTCATCTCTCTCTCTCTTCTCTCTCTTCATATCTCTCTCTCTCTCTCTCTCTCTCTCTCTCTCTCTCTCTCTCTCTCTCTCTCTCTCTCTCTCTCTCTCTCTCTCCTCTCCCTCTCCCCCCCCTCTATCTCTCTGCCCAAATGGTGCGACAAAAAACAACAGTAACTTCGTCTTTTGTTTATATTTATTTTGTGGAGATGAAATGTTAACGGTGTGGGGAGATATATATCAATTTTAAAAAATGCATTAAAATGCCTCGGAAAGAGTTAAAACGGGGCTCGAAGACGTTGTTATGTAAAAGAACACTGGTTTCATCCGGTTAGCCATAAACTGGGTATCGGTGATAAGATCTTGCCCACAGGAAATACCATTTGTGTGTTTCCATAAAGTGGAAAGTTTATCACGACAAGCCGTAACGCGGCAGATACCCAGGAAGGTTGTCAGATCGTTATCCAGAGACCGAAATACGTATATATATTTACCTTGTTCGTAATTTCATGGTCTTGGGCCTCTGTACACTGGTTTGTTGGAATAAATCAAGATGGTCCGATTACAGAAGCTCCGGGGTCTAAGATGTTTTACTTACACTATACAATAATGGCTGCGTTTTCAGATATAATCTGCTGAAGAGCCAGCGAAGTTCCTACGAAAAAGTTACATTTAATTGTCCACAAATTACGACGGGCCCTGAGAAAGAAATAATGGCTGAGAACAAAAGAAGAACTTCCCGAATGGCGGCTGCTTGTTCCTGCTTTCCAGCGCGATTAAAAGAGAAAAAAACAAACAACGAGTGATGGAATTTTTTTTTGGAATTGAAGGATGTTTGCGCCGATGAATTGATTGCTACGAGGAAAAGAGAAAAACGAATGTGAACAAATCAAGCAATAAAATGGCATTTAAACAGAATGAGTCTTTCCTGTTTCATTCCATCTGAAAGTTACGCGTCAAAATTCTAGAGAGATGATGAAAAACGTGGAATTTGAAATGAGGAAAGCGAACCCCTGGCGATGCCTTTGTAGCGACCAGTCACCGAGATAAGAAGAACAGAAAGAAGACTGTCTTGGTAGGTATGAACATATGGTCGTATAGCACCGTTTTGAGAAAAAGGTTTCCTTGTTCCTTTAGGGGATAGCGCCATCTGTCTTCCACAAACGAATGCCCGTGCTAAGTTCGATAACATCGGAAACGAACGTCGCGGTGACGTCACGCATAAGTAATGTTCTGCTTAATGGCACCGCATACCGAATGGCGTTAATCAGATGTCCTGCAATTGTAATGCGTGGCAGATCTCAGCCAGAATGAAGAGTTGTGCGTCTCATCAGAAACAGACGAAAGAGAAGTAGTGCACGGATCATCAGTGTTTGTGGTCAACATGTTTGTATTAATACGTCATAAAAAAATTTTTTTTAGGCGCGTCCTCTAGCGGTGACAGTAATCACAGAAGCAGTGTATACACCCACCACCTTAATCATTTTTTTTCCCTTCTTCTACAGTGGTACTCAACCTACTGGAAGTAGAAATACGTCGAGAAGAAACATTGCAGGTGGACAATTTCTACTGGTTTCCCTCGTCTTTTGCCTCATTGGTATCGTCGTCTCATTCTGAGAAATTTCACGGCGTACACCCAGCGCTACAGTGTATCGGCATCACGTGTCACGATTACTTTCGCCGCGAATCCATGCTCGAAATTGAAATTAAACTGCTCTGAGATGGTAATAATCTGAGGTAATCAGACGAAAGGAAGTGACGGGGCCATGTAAAAAAATATGCCCTTTTTTTAAATTTAAAAAAAAAATCTCAACAAAATTAGCGAGCGAGAGGAAACGGGAGTACACAGGAAAAGCTTATTTCGGCAAGACGTCACCCAAAAACAAGCACGCTAGCGACCGACTGGCTGCTTCATCAGTCAGACTTGACTGACCGAGATTCGAAACCGTCCTGTAGTCACGCCTACCTCCTCCTCAATTTTTTTATTCCTAATACGTTCCTTGCAGCATCCTGTTTGTTTCAGAGCCATGTCATCTAGAGTTTGGTAAAATAGTAATGTTTATATTAATATTAATACTAAGAAAAACTTTAAAACTTGTACTAAGAGCACCAACGACCTCGTGTGACCGTCTAAATTACTGAATACCTTGGGCGGGGTGTGTAGCCAAGATGATTTGCGCATTTAGAATCCAGGTGAAGAAGTAAAGAAACAAAAAACAGTGTACTAAATTCATATTTCAAGGATGAATTGGAAGTTATTCTGTAATTAATTAATTAATAGCAAAATATTATTTCCGTTTTGCTGGTTATGGTTTTTTTCCGAGACAAGATTAGATTAGCAATTAAAATAAACAGGTAAAAAGGCTCAATATTTTAAATAATAGAAACATGGAGAACTCTCCTTTTTTCTCTTTCTCTCTTCCCCTGAACGCGAAAAGAAAAGTAAGTCTATGCATTAGACGGCTGATTTAAAACAAATGATGACAAGGCATGAGTTAGGGAAGTCAATTAACAGCGATCGATGTTAATTGAACGAAAGACAACAGATTTGTACATTATGCCTTTAACCCAGCGACCTCTTTGTGAGGTCCCCGTCCGCTCTTGTTATCGATTGGTGCCCGGATGTCTCGTCCTTTGTAGTGTTCGCGATGGAAATCTCTCAGGATCACGTTTGGAATACGTCGGCGTTATTGAGGTTTACAATCTGGCCCCCTAAGTCCCTGGCCGGGACGGGTACGACGTTGTATTCTGGGTGGCGACCGGTGTCTGTCAGCAGCCCCATCCGTCGAATCGGAAAAGGGGGCCTGGCTGGGGCTCGGTTAGGTTGTTTGGTCAGAAAGCATTCCACCGAGAAAAAAACAAAGCGTGTAATTTGAAGGAATATAAAATAAAAAAAATAAAAAAATCCCCCCAGCTAAAGATATCCGGGGCAACGTGGAGCAGGGGACACCCTCCATAACTCGGGTGAGTACCTTTTGTTTCCTTTCGGTGTGGAGCCACTTTGTGTCCTGACCCCCGAGATCGTCCCCGGGTCAGACGGGGTCACCGGGAACAGCTAAAACAATACACCGGTTGAGGGGGGGCTCCGAGCCGTGTTATTAGACCATACAGTTAAAACAATATGGCTGAAGTTTTCGGGGGCGATATGATTAAGGCCGCGAATTAGCAAGTCGTCGAGGGGTCGTCGTCGCTCAATTCTTCTCCCATCAGTAAACACGCCGACTGCGCGGAGATGCGCTCACGATCTTTGCCAGATGTCCGGCCGAGCTGCCGTCCGTCCGTCCGCTTCACGATCCGGCCGGTCACCGTCTCGGACGTTGTCAGGACCAGAGAGAGAGAGCTCTCTCAACATTCGCTGAGGGTGGCTGCCATCTCCCTCTACTTTCGATTATTTTTTTTTTACAGACAACGAACGACGCTGCCAGTCAAGACGGACAAGTAGACAGACTTCTCACTCTCCATGAACCTGGTATTATAAGCTACAATGGGGGGTTTGGTTGTGGATCTGATCATAGATGCTACACTACAAGATCTTTATTCCAGACGAAAACGAGCTCCATCATCACACGCAGTTCAACTAACTGCGGCCTCTCCGTGGAAATACCACGTGATCAGAACAAATGCTACATCACATATACCAATATAAAATATTAATTATAAAATTTTCAATTTAATCTCGACCAATCTGACAAGAAATCGGCGCACAGGAAGGAAAGGGATGCTTCGTACAACGAATTTCCACATTCGCCTCTTTAAGTACGTACATAAAGTTACTGCTCTCTCATTCCTGAAAAGGATTTCTCCATCAAAGACGCATTACCAGCGAAGAGATTTGACGAGAAGTGGCCTTGATCGACTATTTAATCGGAAAGTTAAAACCTTAACAGTTATTTTTTCTGAAGTCTCATCTCACTTTGCTGTTTCCAGTTATTAGAGATAAATGTTATTTATCAATCGGCAGAAACTATTTCATGTTTCAAACCGTATATGTGTGTGTGTGTGTGTGTGTGTGTGTGTGGTGTGTGTGTGTGTGTGTGTGTGTGTGTGTTTTGACGATTGATCTTTCATTGATAAATTTCAACAAGCCACAAAAGACCCTGGTGGTTTTTTGTTCTTCGCCGATTTCAAACAAGAACGGCACCGGAATATCGGCAATGACATAATAGTGATAAACGACGTCATGGTGATAAACGACGTAATAGTGATAAACGACGTAATAGTGATAAACGACGTAATAGTGATAAATGACATAATGGTGATAAATGACGTAATAGTGATAAATGATGTAATAGTGATAAACGACGTAATAGTGATAAACGACGTAATAGTGGTAAATGATGTAACAGTGATAAACTACGTAATAGTGATAAATGATGTAATAGTGATAAACGACGTAATAGTGATAAACGACGTAATGGTGATAAACGACGTAATGGTGATAAATGACCTAATGGTGATAAATGACATAATGGTGATAAATGACATAATATGATAAACGACGTAATAGTGATAAATGATGTAATAGTGATAAACGACGTAATAGTGATAAACGACGTAATGGTGATAAATGACATAATGGTGATAAATGACATAATGGTGATAAATGACATAATGGTGATAAACGACGTAATAGTGATAAACGACGTAATGGTGATAAATGATGTAATACTGAGAAATGATGTAATGTGATAGATGATGTAATGTGATAAATGACGTAATAGCCATAAATAACGTAATAGCAGCAACAGAAATTAGGTGATAACATTCATCGAAGGAATAAATGTTTGATATCTGCCATTATAGGGATTACTTATGAGGACAAAACAACACAATTTAGCAAATCGTTTTGCACCGCTTTTGACAATTAAAATGCAATAGTTGACAAACTGCTGAGGTTTTCGTGAACTACGTCACAATGTCGTCACTTTGTTTACATCAGCACTATGCACAATTAGATACCAGCTAGCCTTGGAAGGATATGAAGTAGACCGCGAACCAGAGAAACCCTACATCAACCTATTCAGTTTTAGGAAAAATACGCTGGATATCGGCGAAGTTGCATCTCCCGGCCAAAAAGCTTCGAAGTCAAGCCAGTGAGACTGAGACTTTGTTAGTGTATCTCAAGTCCCGCATTGACAAGAATTTTCAATGAAGCGATCAACACTGGATGATAACCGTAGGGAAGTGGAGATATCTATACTGCTTCTTCTTGTCCTATTGTGTGTGTGTGTGTTATACTCGAAAACATCAGGTGACATTTTCCGGTTCAGCAACCGGCTTCATCAATTGGACCGGCTGGTCTAAGATGATGGATATTTTTTCGATTCATGGGCAACGGATTTTTCTTTTGCCATTTTCGGTTTGTATAAGGGCCAGAATGATAAACTGATCCCCAGATTAGTTTACCAGGTGTTTTTGCTTGGAGATGCGTAAACAATAAACTCTTATTTATAGTTTCATCATCTTCCCAAACCCTCGTGACTTTACGGCCGATGAAGAGTCAGACGGTTTATTTAAAATCAACGAAATAAGTGAAGTATCCAGTTTCCTTTTCTACCTCGTGTCGAGATCTCAAGAGGTTGGGGGATGGGGAGGAAGGGGATATAAACTGGGGGTCCTAGCTATCTCTGTCCATTCTTCCCAGCGGTGGTTCACGGTCGTAAATTGAATCCAAGTTCCGTACTCAGATCCCGTGCTATGACGGCGCGAGGTTTGGACAAATATTTATAATGGTCTTTGAACGGAATACGGACCATATGTCGGCGGACCGAGCCGGTTTTTCACTGTTGCCCCCCGACCTCTTCACAGGTCGGTACCGGAGGAGGGGGAGGTGGGAAGGCGGGCTCAAATTCTCCGAAAATCCGCGTGGGTCTGAGGCGCCCACTCGCCTTTCAAAGAGGCTGCACACCTGAAATGGATTAGCTGCCATTACGTTTCGTGTTTCGAGTCGGTCCGACATGTGCTTCCAATGCCCAGCTATGTTTTTGGCTTCTTGCTTTCAGTTCCTTCACCCCCTCCTCCCTCTTATTCCCTCCGGGCTAAGGTATCGGGCGTAAGTAAAAAACGATGAGCTGGTCAGGTTGCGAGGGAGAGGGGATTCAGGAAGGTGAATTCTCCGTGGAGCGTCTATAGTCAGTTATTCGCTAACCATAAACCGAGGGAAATAGGCGTGAGAAGATGGGGAGAGGGGCGCTAATTTTATCCACTTGGCAACTCCGGGCTATTAACTTGTTCTGAAACCCCGACTATCTACTCCTGCTAGCCTCCAGGGCATCTCCATCACGTACTCACCTGCCGCGTGATCTGCTCTACGTGGCTAATTATTTCACCTGAATATGAGCTACACGAGACTCAACTCATCATTTCGTTCGCGGGGGGTGGGCATACGTTCTTATCTCCATCTTTCCAGAAACGTTTTTAATAAATGTCATCTTATTTCTCCACCTCTTTCGCATGTTTTCCTCTGTCGGTGCTCGCTCTCTGATGTACAGATCATGCGTGGTTTGCTGCCCAGAAAAGTCACACTGACGTCAATACTAAAGATGACGTCATAATTAGGTCAGGCTGTTCGCCCCCCCCCCCCCGAAGCGTCATGTGTTCAGCGTAGGCGAGTACCTTAAAGTTTGTACTCTTTAAACACTATCTGATATCCTGAGAATTCCGACCGTTGTTCTGTGATTAAGTGCATACAGACACAGAAGGGGGAGAGATACAGACAGACAATCAGAGAGAGAGAGAGAGAGAGAGAGAGAGATGAGAGAGAGAGGAGACAAGAGAGAGGAGAGAGAGAGAGGAGAGAGCGAGAGAGAGAGAGAGAGAGAGCGAGAGAGATGGTGAGAGAGAGAGAGAGAGAGAGAGAGGAGAGAGAGAGAGAGAGAGAGAGAGAGATCATACTGTACTGTTTCTTTGGAGCTGGCAAAAGATAGCATCATAGATTCTCTTCCTCCCAGCATCAGAATCTGTTGTCTGTTGCTGACGACGCTATCAAACTAGAACAATCGACTAAACGGTCTTCGTTTATTCCCCCCCCCTTCTATTTAGAAACGGAACAACAGATGACCAATCAATGCGCATGGCGCCTGTTAGAAATAAAGCAAACAAAAGACAATATCGAGGTTTAACCAAATATCGCAACTTTTCTTCTCCTTCTTCTTCCTCCTCTCCCATCTGTTATTCGCGGAATCTGGAAAACTGTCAGTTGTAGCAAAATAAATAATTAACAATCGCGAAGTGCGCGTGAAAGAGGATGCAGATATCGATAAGTGGGCTGCGCCTTTCCATCTGCTTAAGAACTATCTGTCTTATGTAAGAAAAACTTGATCTTGTCCTCTGTTCCTTTTTTTCCCTTTCTTTCATCGTTCGTTGCTGTTGATGTTCTTAGTCTACAGTAAGAAGAAAGGAGAGCAGCTCTTCGCGAATTACTGTCCGCTGTTGTCTTCTTTTTTTTCCTTTATTTGTTCGGTCCAGTTCACTTCAGCCCCATGTTCTAACAGTTAGTAGTATTAAATTATATATTAGGAAAGAAACGGGAGAGGGTGTAAATAATCTATTATCTTACGAATGATGTACGACTTTAGTGTTCTCAGAACTGGTGGAGGCGACGCGATATAGAGAATGAAAAGGAGAGCTGTGTAGTCGCTGACTTATTCTCTCTCTCTCTCTCTCTCCCTCCCCTCCATCTCTTCCTCTCTCTCCTCTCTCTCTCTCTCTCTCTCTCCCCCCCTCCCTTCTCTCTCTCTCTCTCTCTCTCTCTCTCTCTCTCCCCTCCATCTCTTCCTCTCTCTCTCTCTCCTCTCCCTCCCCTCCATCTCTTCCTCTCTCTCTCTCTCCTCTCTCTCTCTCTCTCTCTCTCTCTCTCTCTCCCTCCCCTCCATCTCTTCCTCTCTCTCTCTCTCTCTCTCTCTCTCTCTCTCTCTCTCTCTCTCTCTCTCTCTCGGACATGATGCAGCTGCTCAAAACAAAATGAAAATGTTTTCTTTAGTTTCTAATTTACTTTGTAACCAAAACTCGGTGTTCGGAGGAGGATGAGGCGTTTGACGTCATTTTCTGTTACGATTATTTTTTTAATCGATCGTCTGTGTTTGGAGTCTGCTAAGAATTTCTGAAATCGAAGCTAGTGAAGCCGATCAAAATGGTGGGCTAGAATTGAATTCCTAAAAGGAAAACACATTTACCTGTACGAGCGCTTCTTTAATTATTTCCACACTTTTTTTAAAGATCACAAACTACAAGAATTATAGCGCCCTCTGTCCTCTGAATAGTAAGCGACACATCGGCTAAAACTGAATCCGGTTGTGAAAGGGTCAAACCATCGCATTGCGACGTTGAATTCATCCAAAAATGAAAAATGGCTAATATTTCATCGGTTATTGGTGACCGATGCCTGCGGTCAAGCGGCTCTTGCTGCTCAGCTGATGATGAGAAACTATTTTTTTTTAAAAATCGTTACTGATCATTTTGAGTACAACACTTATTTTGGAATAATTAAAGATCAACAATTGAAGCAAGAATTATATTTTAAACTTTACTGCATGACGATTGTTTATTAACCTTTGTAACAACAAAAAGTTATTTTATTTGCTGCTTAGTAGTTTTCCTTAAACCGACGATTATTTAATAAATAGCATTGTTGTTTTTATAAAGGTTTTATTGATTTAATACAATTGGTCTGTAAATTTATTGATGTAGCAGACTTTTTATGATATTGTATTTTTATGCCGGATGAGTTTTTAATGATAATAAATTGGGATGAGGATGAGTTTTTTTTTTTTTTTAAATGATGGAATATTTGCTGCGGGGTGAGTATTCCTCAACATTTACAGACAAATACTGTTGCGAGATGAGGACTCCTGGATGAGGAGGCTGAAAATGTTCGCCAGCAAATATTTGCCATTTTTCTTTTACTGCAATGGCTCCAGGGCTCGCATCGAGAACATTCTGGTGCTGCAGCGCTGTTTGCCTTCCGCATCTCGCCTGGGATCGCGTTCCCGCTGTTACCGAAACAGAGAGCAGACGCCAGCGCCGCATCTCGGCGGAGGAGAAGGGAAGCTGTCCGGTAGGTTGTAGGTGCTCCAGCTCCCCCTCCCAAGAGAGAGAGAGAGAGATGACGCCAGCAAAGAGTGAGATGTCGTCAGTACACAGAGAGGGGGAGGGAGGGAGAGAGAGAGAGGGAGAGAGAGAGAGAGGGAACCAGTAGCGCTGCACGCAGTGACATCTGTCGGTGGTCTCCCGGGGGGGCGGCGTGTAACGAGATTCGAAGGAGAGGCTCTGACGTAACTCCTCGCGTTCGGCCATTAGGGAGTAGGTAAGCCGGCGGCGATGCGTGACCACTTATATGCGTATTGCAACTCGAGAGAGAGAGAGAGAGAGAGAGAGAGAGGACATTTGTGGATATTAGCCGGTGCTTCATCAAATCGGATGGTAATCTTCCATCTCGGGCGAGCTGTCTGTATAAATACGCGCGCGCCGTGCAGTCTGTCTCCGCGAGGATTTATGGACCGCTGTTTGATTTTTCCGCCATTGTGTGGAGGAACCAAAACAGATTTGTCCGGTCGTCTGGTGTTTTCCTTCGCGAACGGGGACGGCTAAATTTATCCTTTAGCGTTTTATCTAAAGCAATTCCTACCTCCCTCCCACCACCACCAAAAAAAGATAAATAAATGATCCTCGGTTCCAACGAAAACTAATTATTTCTCTGCCGTTTCGATGATGTATTCGGTTCCCTCTGTACCGGAATCGCTTCCGTTCTTCCTTCTCGCTTTCCCCCGCCAGCCGGCTGCCGGGTCGGTATTTTCCCGCGTACTCCGGTTTCCTCTGACTTCTGAAAGCGGCACGAAAAAAAAAAAAAAAACCATCATCTCGATAGTTCTTCATGGCCGCGGGCTTCGGATCTGCCAGCCACGGGCGGACAGAGCTAATGGACGTACGGCGAGGTGCTGCCTGGGAAGACGTTGGCGGTAGCAGCGTCAGCCGGAACTCGCGCATGCGCAATGGATTTTTTGTAAACAGAAGGATCCGGTCGAGTGGTGTATCATCATTCATTCAGATCGATAACGCTGCTATCTCGCAAGTTTAGAAAGGTACACACAGCTATGCAAGTCCGATTAGACGCAGCAGTAACCTCTAGTAAGTGGATAAAGAGGATCATTCCACAGAGGAATATATAAGTAATAAATCAGAGATAACGAATGCCTAAGCATTATACACCATGGTAGAAGATGGCCGAAATATTCTTGCAGTTATATAAGATAGATATAATTTTTTAAATATAACTTTGTACCTTTTTCTTTTGTATAAATTTGTATTTTTGGATACCATCTTACACGCAATCAGTACATCTCTAGGGATTCTTATTCCGTATCAATCTTTTGCTTAGTGGACTTTCGATATTTCCAGAGAATTACCGTGTTGTGGTCGTCCCGAGATACGGGCGATTTAATCTTGGAAACTTCACTGTGTCGGTGTAATGTCTTTCAAATCTGCTGGGAATGAACAGAGCTCTGTCCAGCCAGACCTGCCTATATCTGATTCATTCTAAACATTCTCTGATTACTGTTCAACAGTTTCAGCCACATCACAGTACTGGGCTTGCTTTTTGAAGTGTCCGCCCCTATAAGCAGTTGGGAGGGAGTGGCAGTCTACTGACCTTCACCTGTAAATCTCCGGTAACCTGTACAAAGTCTTCTCGTATGTTCGTTCATTGTAATTTCTTCAGATCAAGCAAGGTATACGTTGCTCCCAGATTAAGCTCTACATAGGTCTTGACGCACTTTAGCAGATTTGGTAATTTAGTAAACTTTATTTCCTGGTAGACCGATTTCACGTGTCTTGGGTTGCATCGTATCATGAATATTTATAAATGGAATATTAGTAAGAACTCTTGGCTCGCTGTGACATCTGACATTAATAAAAAGTCTACGAGCGCCCATTGCAAATAAGATTGGTTCGCATACTAACAGTAGCTCTATTGTCACTGTTTTTTTTTTAATACACTTTCAATTTAATTGTGTATCGTCCGGCTTTCCTTGTCAGCCTCGTTTTAACCCTAAAAGCCTATCGCAGCGCATGACCGTGAAGCCTGCTGGCCATACCCGAAGGAGAAGAGAAAAGTGACTCTCAAATTATTAAGGGTCTGCCACAACGCCGCTTAGAGTTTTCCGGAGACTCATCTCCGATGTCTGAGATGACCGAGCACCGCGGCATTACCCAGCTTTATGGAGGCGTTCTCGTTCTTATCACGGACAACCCGTGAGAAGAAGAAAATGGATCTTTATTTCTTGGTTATTCAAGATCCTCGTCTTACGCTAGCGACATGGATGGCAGGAGGGGGCGCGACGACTGCGAAGTTTGCGAGGAACTGGAATTATCTCCCCTCGATATGAAATTAAAATTTTACCAAAATGGCCCCGGTCCGGGCTTCTGTCGCTTTGTCCTCTCGACGGCCTGACGACCTTTTTTTATCAGCAAGGAAACCTGAATATATTTACGGTGTTTGGGAGATTCGTTGTCAACCTTAAGATTTCGAACGTAAATAAACGCATCTATCTTTTTTTGGACAGGTTTGTCCTCGCCTTACTTAGTTGTTGTTTCATTGGTTGGCATGACGACAAAGCGGATGTCACGATCACGTGGAACTCCGTATGTTGTTTCTTTCTGGCGACAGATTCTTCTTATTTTTTTTTTAGTTTTGCTTACTTTGGCATCTTGGGGGGGGGATTAAAACCCTCCGGTGTCGTTTTGTACCTTTTGATTTGCTTACTGTTTATATTTTTGTTGGGTTTCCCTTCTTGTGTTTTTTTTTTTTATTAAAAAAACCAGACAGCTCTTTAGTTCCTCCAAGTAAATTTAGTGTTTTCTCGAGCTGAAGAGCTCCTGTTCAGCCAGCTGTACTTCAGTATAGTCTACTTTACCGTGCAGGTAATTTGATTTTACTTCAGTTTAATTAAGTCTTCCTCTGGATTTATTTTAGTAGAAACAACGTCAGGAAGTCATCATCAGCAAGTGTCCCCGTAGACGAGCCACCATCTTGCCTAATTCGACATTAGAGAAGTGGAAGGTCTTCTTTCAAATGTTACACCATTTTTTTTATTTTTTTAAAAAAAAAAGGGGGGCGGGGCGGCGGCAATAAAAGAGACCCAGCGTGTTGTTTCTTCGTTACCGTTAGCCGCACCTCTTTAGAAGACGGCGTTAAGGTGACAGAACACCCTTCCCCCCCCGCCAGACCACGTGATCTCCGGTATAGGAGTTTTGGCCCTTTTTAAAAAATCTCAATCTTTACTCGGTTTCATTTTAATTTAATTTTTTTTTTCTTTTCTGTTTTTAGTATTTACTCTGTGTTTTCCTCGGTCTCTCAGTGAACTGGAATCCATGCTTCTTGCGTTCTTGCAGTCTTAGTATACGCACAACTACTCTCAACAGCCGAAAACGAGATCGGTCATAAATCAGTGTACACACATATACATATACAAATGCAGGTTGAATGAAGCATAATGACAGAAAAGACGAGTTCATCAGGTCAGAAACTAAATTTTCCCGTTTACACCGAAACTTCTCATTCTTACTTCTATCTATCGTCCGTCGGCCATTGCCTCACTTTCCCATCTTTGTTCCATTCCCCTCCCAATTCCTCTCGCATCGATATCGCTGTCTTCTTGTCGGGTTTACAGTCCAGAGAATAAAGGTTTCAAGGAGCAATGCATAAAGAGAAGCGTAATAAGGCAGAGAACCTTTTTCGCTCTCGAAGAAGCATTCCCAAGATGCAGCGCCAACCCGGGAGGATGTCCAATGACGGCGATGAACCATTTCGGCGCCGGATCCGAAACTCGTTTTGGACAGTTCCTGGACTGCGCCGCCTTAACAGACAGCTTTTCTGACTGGCTGAGACACAACCACGTCAGCGAGCGGCAACGTTCGACGCCGCGGTGATCGCTCCGACAGGTGAGAAGGGGGCTGGACTCGGATCGCGGCGAATGTTCGATAATAACACCGCACGAAGGTATTGAATAACGGAGCCGTTGTTGGTGGTGGGCGGGTGGGAGAAAGCGACGTGAGATTTATATTGCCAGTTATAGCTGCTGCTCGGGAGATAAAGTGATGGACGTGCGGATGAGGAGGGGAGACGTAGCGTGAACACGGAAAAAGGCCAAGCAACTGCCGGCGCCGTGATAAGTTTCAAAGAAAATGATTTCTCTCCCTCTCTCTCTCTCTCTTGTCTATTCATCTCTCTCTCTGTCTCTGCCTATTCATCTCTCTCTCTGTCTATTCATCTCTCTCTCTCTCTGTCTATTCATCTCTCTCTCTTTCTCTGTCTATTCTCTCTCTCTCTCTCTGTCTATTCATCTCTCTCTCTCTCTGTCTATTCATCTCTCTCTCTCTCTGTCTATTCATCTCTCTCTCTGTCTCTGTCTATTCATCTCTCTCTCTCTCTCTCTCTGTCTATTCATCTCTCTCTCTCTCTCTGTCTATTCATCTCTCTCTCTCTCTCTGTCTATTCATCTCTCTCTCTTTCTCTGTCTATTCATCTCTCTCTCTGTCTCTGTCTATTCATCTCTCTCTCTCTCTGTCTCTCATCTCTCTCTCTTTCTCTGTCTATTCATCTCTCTCTCTCTGTCTATTCATCTCTCTCTCTCTGTCTTTCTATTCATCTCTCTCTCTGTCTCTGTCTATTCATCTCTCTCTCTCTGTCTATTCATCTCTCTCTCTTTCTCTGTCTATTCATCTCTCTCTCTCTCTCTGTCTATTCATCTCTCTCTCTCTCTCTCTGTCTATTCATCTCTCTCTCTCTGTCTCTGCCTATTCATCTCTCTCTCTCTCTCTGTCTACTCATCTCTCTCTGTCTCTGTCTACTCATCTCTCTCTCTCTCTCTCTGTCTACTCATCTCTCTCTGTCTCTGTCTATTCATCTCTCTCTGTCTATTCATCTCTCTCTCTCTCTCTGTCTCTGTCTCCCTCTCTGTCTATTCATCTCTCTCTCTCTCTCTTCCTTTTATTGGCCCCAGGTTTGCTCTTCACACACACACACACAAATCGCAATATATCAACCCTAGAAAGTTAACATGGCAGCTTGTAGAACGAACGCGTACCCACGACACGAAGCGTCGTATTCGTATCCAGAATCTCACGTCACGTACGTATCCATGGCAACGATGCCTACAGGATCACGAATATCCACAGAGATAAAAGCGAAAAATGAAGATAAAGAAATAATGAATAATAAACCAGTTTTTGCCAAGGACGTTCTTCGAGGTGTATATATAGTAATTATCAAGGCAGAATAAAAGCTTTCTGATTACTCACACAAATGTCGCCTTTTACATTTTGTTTTTATTGGTAACATTTAAAATTTAGAACTATAAAATGAAAAGAAAACTTATTTCTCTCTCTCTCTCTCTCTCTCTTTTCTCCATCTCTGTCAAGTCATCTCTCTCTCTCTCTTCTCTCTCTCTCTCTATTCATCTCTCTCTCTCTCTCTCCTCTCTGTCAAGTCATCTCTCTCTCTCTCTCTCTCTCTCTTTCTCTCCATCTCTGTCAAGTCATCTCTCTCTCTCCATCTCTCTCCGCTCTTCTTTCTCTCCATCTCTGTCAAGTCATCTCTCTCTCTCCATCTCTCTCTCTCGTCAGATTTATTCCACAAATGACCGATTCTGCCAATCGTTATTAATAGATTTAATTTTCTTTGTTATCGGTATAAATTACACGTCCACTTACTTAGTTTCTTATTTCTCTTTTCCTGGGAAATAGCCAGACGAACAACTTTTGGATGTAACCGAGTCCGCCAACTCTCATTAGGCACCTCCCCCCTCCGACTCAAGCAGGCAGACAGACGGCTTCTATTCCCTCGTTCTTAGAATTATTCACCAAACGCAATCAGTTCGGGAGAAGTTCAGATCGAAGGCTAACGCGGGGAATTAATTAATCGAGAGAAATAGAAATCGCTCGAAAAAGTATTTTTTTTTTTTTTACGAATGTAAAAATTTAAAATGGAATTTAAAAATGTTGCCAGGCAACAAAAAAGAAAAGAGAAAGCTAAAATTATTATTTTTTTTTATGGGGGGGGCTTACTCGAGCCCCTTGCGACAGGCCAGCGGTAAAGCAAACGCTGCCCTCTGACCCCGGACCTGCTAAGGTGAGGACTCGAGGTGTTTCGGCCGAAACGTAAATTCCCCAGCGGGCTGATGGTAGGTGAAAGGGTGTCTCCGGGACACGGTGAAGCTGCTTTTGCCGACCGTCTGTGATGCATCCCACCCGTTAGAATTAGTTCTTTCTGGTCCCCTTAATTAGTTCTTTCTGGTCCCCTTAACGGGTTTTCTTCTACGAACCGACTGTTTAGCAATTACGGGGTAAAAGGAACCTTATTCTCGAATAAGGAAAACAACAAAAGGAAGAATCATGAGACAAATGAATAAGTAAATAAATAAAATCCATTCTTTATTACTACAACACACCAAAATCTTTCATCACATTCAGTTTCTAATATGTACATCCACATAGAGAAATCGCAGTTCGTTTCTTTTCGTAAGTGGCACCTCGCTCTCGTTACAAGTGCTCGACAGTTACACTTCCTCGTGCATCCACTCTCTCCTAGCGTACTCCTTAACAGAGCCGGGCACCGACCAGTCTCAGGGTGTCTGATATACCTAAAGAGGCCAGGCAGGGAATGGTCATGTTGCAGCGCCCTCTGCGAGCGTCACATGGAATTTCGTATAAGTAAGGGACGAACGACAACGACACACATGCAGTAACCCAGACGAGTAGTCCGCACTTGTTTCCAAACACCTCCGCCAGGCTGCGCTTCGTAAATTATTTCGATCGGGTTTTGATGGAATCGTCATGCAAATTAATGTCGCGCGCGAGAAACGTTTTTAAAAGCCGTAATTTTCAAGAAATCAATCTACCTGACCATTGCTCGACTTTAGTAAGGGATCCGGCCAAGGATCACTTGAAAACAAAGTATCCAAACATTTCAGAATTTCAATAAAAATTTGCAAAACCAACAGCTACGCTAAACAATTTAAAAAAAAGTTAAATTTAAAAAAAAAAACAAAAACAAAAACAAAACGTCAATTAAAATTCTTGGTCAATTTAATCTAATTATCCATTCGGTCTGCTTGGGCTACGTTACCAGAACCGAAACTTCCCGTGTCTTTCCAAGGTTATTAAGCGCCGAAGCGCAACCAGGCGGATTTAAATGAAACTAAGGGCAGATTACTGGTCCGGTAGTCATCATATAAACACACACACACACACTGTCCCGTAGGGTCACTGCCACACACCGGTCAGCTACTGTCCCGTGGAACTGAAGTCCGCCTCCCACGGGAATAGTCTACACTTGACTGGGATCCTCGGTCAGCCAGTCCTCTGGATTGCTATACTCGGGTACCTGGTTTCCGTCCGCTGTGGTGAGTTCCCCCCCCCGATTTTTTTGTATCTTTTTTGTCCAGTCTGGGAACTCACACGAGGCTCCTTTCTTTCGTTGTACTCACGGAGAATGTAGTACCACCTAAACAAGTTTTGCCGTCAGGTGTCGCTGTGGTGTTTCGTCATCTAGTATTGCGGACGTCACCAGTAAAATTCTTTTTTTGTCTGCTGTACAGGAACATCCAAACCTTAAAGTAATAATAATAATATAATAATAATAATAATAATAATAATAATAATAATAATAATAATATTATAAACAAGAAACGCATATCTCTTTTGGCTCTACTGTAGTGCGGTGGCTACAAGAAGGCAGGAAGAAGAGTCAGGGCTTATACAAGACCCCAGGTCGCATGGGTGTTTCCCCGCCGGAGTCGGTGATTTGCAGTGGGGCGCAGGATTGGCAGCGCTTCCTATCGGACAACTGCGGGCACTACGCCGCCTCACCGGGAGTTACCTCCCTTCTAAGTATCGGCGCATGAAAAAAAAAAAAAAACAACAACCAAACCTAGGACTGTTTTCACACGACACACAAAAGGGGCTTGGTCTGGGCTTGAGACAATCTGTATTGTCCACCGGTAGCGCAAAAAAAAACCTGAAACCAGAGAACTCCCGGCCCCCCACCATTCAGAACTGCCCGTATGACGGGGGAGGGGGGAGAGAAGTCACGTGACACTCACGCCGTTACCTCTCGAGTCCCAGATACTAATCATAAACGAACCGGAAACAAAGACGTGCAGCAGCTACAGACAGCGAATTCTGCAGAAGGGGAGTTCATTTCCCCTGGGGAAGTCTGCGTGTTTGTGGAGGGGGAGAGAATCTCATAAACAGACTTTTCCCCCCAGAGCTCGTGGTTAGTTAGGGTTAGAAAGCTGACAATTCGGGAGGCCAATAAAGCGATAAGTACACCACAGCGGCAACAAACGGGGCTGCTGCTGCTGCTGGCTGTCCCCCCCACGTCCCGGCCCCCGCCAGCAACTCTACTCACTTTTAGATGAACGAAAAGGCGAAACTGTGCTAATAACATCACTTCGGCTTAGTCACGGTTTCATCTGGTAGATTAACTCTTGACCTTTGCTCACTGTTTCCCACAAATCCCCCTGCCGGCGTAATCTAGACGCTGAACAGGACTGGATAACCCGCGGCCTTTCTAAAAGTTTCGTGTCGTTGCCCATTTTTTTTTCTTTTTTTTTTTAACTTGAAGCAGGAAAAAAAGGGGTCAGGGTCGATTTAACAGCCCGGCCTTATAGAAGAGCGGGGCACACATAAAAAAGGTTAGTGCATAGCGGGCCCCAGCGATACACGTTAGGTACATATCAAAACTTTACTAATGCAGATGATGAACTGACGATGACAGTACGAAATCGACTAATAAAAGAATGGATTTTTTTAAATGCAATACGTTTGCCTTTTAGCTCAGGGCTGAAAATCGCCCCCCCCGATCACTGTTCGTCTCTGACTCTCAATGGGAGGTAACTGGCTATTTTTAACTCTTTGACAATTCTCCTGCCCCTTTGTCGGGTTTGTTCTCTGTCCGTCCTCTTGTTGTTCCTCGACTATCGCACATCGATCGTTTTCTATATCGCCCCTCCCCTGCTTACGAGGCCAGACGGGGGCGCCGTCCATCTTAGTCAAAATTAAGGGAGAGGGGAGGCGTAAAAGCTGCTTTTCAAATCACAAGTGTAAGGCAGGAATTTAGAGGTTTTAAAATAATTAGCCAGAAAAGATTTCATTTCCTTCGTATTTCTGAAGTGAGAAGATAGTGTTTCCTTTTAACGCAGAACCGTCGGAGCGTGGAGGGAACAGTATCTGTATCGAGGCTACGGGCGGCAAACCCCCCACGGCTGCGCAGAGAACCGCCGAATACCGCCAACCTTGACAGCCCAGTGGCGACGGAGAACCGGGTAACCTCGGAGAAAATCTCCCGGAAAAGTGAGAGGAGCCGGCTGGCCACTACCCGATCCGCATCCTCGACCAGCGAGAGGGCGCTCTCTTCCTGATTACCAGAATTACGTATCGGGGAGACCAGGAGAGAGCATTATTACCTTTTAGGGAGAAAGATGGCGTTTCGCCGATGCTCGGAAAGGGGCCTTTAAGTAAACACAATATAAACATTCCCGATTGGCGACAAAATGTTATAATACCAACCTAAGCTGCTGGATTCCAAGTTGAACCCAGATCCCATATCACAGCTCAGTCTTGGAACCGTGTAATACCCTGTTCCAAAAGATTCAGAGGACTTCCCCAAGTCGTACTGTCCGTGCCTGGAATCCATGCGTCCGCCCATCGACGAAGACTGCATCATAAATGAACCGTAGTGCGGGCTATATCTGCTCGTGGAGTCCATCGATGTGTAAGAGAATGAGTGCGCCGGCTGCGGCGTGTACGTGTGAGGCTGCGACGCCAGGGAGTAGGGCCAGGTTTTGTGAAAACCCGACATGGCGTACAGGGACGAATTCAGGTAGGCGTCGGCGGAGAAATGGAAATTGTGGGGCGCGGCTGTGGTCGACGACTGGTAGGTGCTGTCCCAGAACGAGGGTGGAAACTTCCGCTGGCACATCAGAGGGGCACCTGAAAACGTAACAAAGCCAGAAAACTGCGTCAGTTACCGAAGTCATCGTTTACGACAGAATGGCTGTCCGGCCTTAAGGTCACTGGTATTTAGACAACAACAGACGCGCGGGCCCCGCCCCCCTGTTTGTGCACAGGAAGTCGCGGGTGAACCCTGCCAGTTATGACAGAGTTAAAGGTACATGCGGCGGTCGCGTGTCGGGGACTCAGCCGGAGCTGTTTCCGTTCGTAAACAGCGAGAGGAAGCCTACATCGGATCGCGCTATTAAGACGGGTAAAACAGCTAAATTACTTCTGTCAGCGACATATTTCGTTGTCTGTCTCGGAATAATCTAGAATCTTGTCCTGGGAGCCACTGAAAAGTATTTTGGGTATTTCTTTCTTCTTCTCTCACTCTTTCCAAAGCTAAATGACTTTCGCCGCCGCCTCTTCTGTCCACACACCGACTACGCAGGGGAATAGTTTAAAAAGAGGAGGGAGAGCTGACGAGAGCGGATGGGGGGGGGCGTGACTCAGACTGAAAACGAAAAGAAAATTAATCAGCTGTGCAACGAGCGAAGGAAAAACAGAACAAGTAACACAGAGAGAGAGAGAGAGAGAACAGGGAACTCGGACAGAGACCAGCCAACCATTTAATGGCTCGCTAAGAAATCAGAACCTCTCAAGAGCGAAGGTGGGGGAGCCCCCAAGGGGTCTTCGGGTCAACGTAATCGGCAGGTGAACGGCCTCTTGTGTTAAAAAACAATTTAGTGCTTAACATGAGAAAGATCTCTCTCCCATCTCTTTCCTTCTCCGCCATCCCTCCTCTCTCTTCTCCGCCATCCCCCCTCTCTCCCATCTCCTCCTCTCTCCCATCTCTTTCCGTCTCCGCCAACCCCTCCTCTCTCTTCTCCGCCATCCCCCCTCTGTCTTCTCCGCCATCCCTCCTCTCTCCCATCTCCGCCATCCCCCCTCTCTCCCATCTCCGTCATCTCCGCCATCCCCCCTCTCTCCCATCTCCGCCATCCCCTCCTCTCTCCCATCTCTTTCTTTCTCCGCCATCTCTCTCTTGAAATGAACAGTTGCGCCTCTTAACGTAAATTTCTTCTCTGAAGGTTTTATATATAAAAAACAAAGTCAGAATTTAAATCCCGTCAGCTATTTAATTCAGAGTATATCTACATCTCGAACATTTTCTCTTTATTAGAGATATTAATAATGATAACATCGAATGTGTTTACTTTCTAAATCGTTCGAGAGACACATACACACACACACACACCCCCGCCACATACGTAGGCATATATTCATCCAATCAGAACACTTGTCTTATCCTAAGTGTATTTACTTACCGAGTCTCGAGCTAAGTGTAACGCGATATATTTATACAGCGCTGATAACGCTGACCCCTGACCCCCCGAGCGGTATTTAAGTAGAGTCGACTTTAACAGAGATACCGAGTGGAGTACTACTACACGGGTCCTGCTGATCGCCCCGCCCGTATTGCACAATGCTCCCTAATTTATTATTTTTTCACACAGACACACACACTCTGTAAATCTATAAAGCGTCTGTCGCACTATCGCTGATATTCTAGAATAATTCGGGTACACGTGGGACATGAATGGCGGCAGTTCGCAGGCCCGGTAGTGATTGGATTCCACGATCAGACATCTTGGGGGCTGTCAGGGACCAGGTGTCCGTACGTAAAAACAGCTCATTTCGCGGTGGTCGCTGAAGGAACCGAGGTTGGGCGGGGGACGGGTGTTCGTTCCCTGGTTCGAACCCCCGTTTGCTCCCAGATCTAGAAATGACGAGTTCTGGTAGGGTTTGTGGTGGAGGTTTTGAGTAACCAGCCCCCCTTGACCACTGCTCAGAGGGATTTCAGCTCGGTTACCAAGGCTGATCCAATCTGGCTTACTGCTTTAAGATGTCCTTAGACCTATTCGAGACGAGGTTCGCCAAAAGGAAGACGTTTAACGAAAGAGATGCAACGCCATTGGTCAATAATGAGATACACGGCCATCTTGGTTTATACAAAAGCTTGAATATCATCTACATTTCTTAGATCAGTGTCTCTAATCTCAGCTACACAGAACTGTCAAATACACATATATATTTCTAATGTGAAAACAAAACTTTGGGAAATAGATTATTCTGACGTAATCAGTGACGCATGCGTCACGTGCACCTGCCAGATTGGCTTCGGCAAGCTCATCTTAATCCGTACGAATTACTCCATCAATCTTACGTTACTAATTTGTGGAAACTCGAGATCTTGTGCTGTATGTTCTTTACCTCCCAGTATATTTACCTTCCCCGAAAATAATATTTATTACGTCATTACCGGTCAGTATCAGTTAATTGCTTATCCGAAATGTATATAATGAGGGGATTTGCCCACAATGTGTACCTGAGTAATGTTACCGTAATATCATCTTCTGACAGAGCGAAAAGATGGACAGTTTTAAAATTGTACATTAATTAACATCAACAAAACAGTTTTTAATGAAAGTATAAAGAAAATAATATTAATTAGAGTTATAAAGCAAAGTGATTTGCATTATGCTTATTTAAAAGGACTAAATATATAATCGTCTATAATCTATTCAGCGTGAAATACCAGTAATAATACATCTTATAAATTAACAGTTCATATGTGATGTTTTCCTTTAACTATACGAACAGTGTTCATTATAGGGTTCGTCTGTTACACTTGTGTAGGGTGCACCCAGCCGCACTACCTGTCCCTCGGTGACACGACTGGCGTACAACGCACTATTCTCGCCAATCTCCCTTTCTCTCACCTGGCCGAGAGTTCGCGTGAGTGCTTCCGCTAACTCACCTGGCCTCGGGTAAACCTTGCTGCTCTGACGGTCCGGGTTGTAGCTGCTCGGCTGGCTTAGTGCTCGCGTGAAGTGCTCGTCAACAACGCTTGATATATCCCCAGAAAAATAGGTGAGTAACAGGCAGTTAGGGTTCAGGTACTGGCTCCCTTTTGGCTGCTGCTCCTTCTCCGTTTCTTCTTCCTTTTCTCCGAGCGTTCCCGGAGCGGCCACGGATGAATAGTGACCGGGACTCGCCATTTCATACATTGACGGGACGCTAAATTTCTGCAAACAAAAACGTAGATATATTTAACCTAATTACTTAATTATTTTCGAATATGCCCCTCATAAACAGTAAAAACGCCCCATCAACTACAAATAAGGCATTTCATTTTAAATGCCTGTCTTTTTATGGTCTAAACTCAGTCAAATTTCTTAGTCACAAGCCAAAGTAAGCCCTCTGCACGTCTTCTATCTTAAACCAACTCTTATTTACAAACAGAGATAAGTCCTCTCTCTTATACTTCTACCTTTAATCAGCTCTTATTTACAAACAGAGATAAGTCCTCTCTCTTATACTTCTATCTTTAATCAGCTCTTGTTTACAAACAGCGATAAGTCCTCTCTCTTATACTTCTATCTTTAATCAGCTCTTGTTTACAAACAGCGATAAGTCCTTTCTCTTATACTTCTATCTTTAATCAGCTCTTGTTTACAAACAGTGATAAGTCCTCTCTCTTATACTTCTATCTTTAATCAGCTCTTATTTACAAACAGCGATAAGTCCTCTCTCTTATACTTCTATCTTTAATCAGCTCTTGTTTACAAACAGTGATAAGTCCTCTCTCTTATACTTCTATCTTTAATCAGCTCTTATTTACAAACAGCGATAAGTCCTCTCTCTTATACTTCTACCTTTAATCAGCTCTTGTTTACAAACAGCGATAAGTCCTCTCTCTTATACTTCTATCTTTAATCAGCTCTTGTTTACAAACAGAGATAAGTCCTCTCTCTTATACTTCTATCTTTAATCAGCTCTTGTTTACAAACAGAGATAAGTCCTCTCTCTTATACTTCTATCTTTAATCAGCTCTTGTTTACAAACAGAGATAAGTCCTCTCTCTTATACTTCTATCTTTAATCAGCTCTTATTTACAAACAGCGATAAGTCCTCTCTCTTATACTTCTATCTTTAATCAGCTCTTATTTACAAACAGCGATAAGTCCTTTCTCTTATACTTCTATCTTTAATCAGCTCTTGTTTACAAACAGAGATAAGTCCTCTCTCTTATACTTCTATCTTTAATCAGCTCTTGTTTACAAACAGAGATAAGTCCTCTCTCTTATACTTCTATCTTTAATCAGCTCTTATTTACAAACAGCGATAAGTCCTCTCTCTTCTATCTTTAATCAGCTCTTATTTACAAACAGCGATAAGTCCTTTCTCTTATACTTCTATCTTTAATCAGCTCTTGTTTACAAACAGAGATAAGTCCTCTCTCTTATACTTCTATCTTTAATCAGCTCTTGTTTACAAACAGAGATAAGTCCTCTCTCTTATACTTCTATCTTTAATCAGCTCTTATTTACAAACAGCGATAAGTCCTCTCTCTTCTATCTTTAATCAGCTCTTATTTACAAACAGCGATAAGTCCTCTCTCTTATACTTCTATCCTTAATCAGCTCTTGTTTACAAACAGAGATAAGTCCTCTCTCTTATACTTCTATCCTTAATCAGCTCTTGTTTACAAACAGAGATAAGTCCTCTCTCTTATACTTCTATCTTAATCAGCTCTTATTTACAAACAGCGATAAGTCCTCTCTCTCTATCTTTAATCAGCTCTTATTTAACAAACAGAGATAGAGTCCTCTCTCTTATACTTCTATCCTTAATCAGCTCTTGTTTACAAACAGCGATAAGTCCTCTCTCTTATACTTCTATCTTTAATCAGCTCTTATTTACAAACAGCGATAAGTCCTCTCTCTCTTCTATCTTTAATCAGCTCTTATTTACAAACAGCGATAAGTCCTCTCTCTTATTCTTCTACCTTTAATCAGCTCTTGTTTACAAACAGTGATAAGTCCTCTCTCTTATTCTTCTACCTTTAATCAGCTCTTGTTTACAAACAGTGATAAGTCCTCTCTCTTATACTTCTATCTTTAATCAGCTCTTGTTTACAAACAGCGATAAGTCCTCTCTCTTCTATCTTTAATCAGCTCTTATTTACAAACAGCGATAAGTCCTCTCTCTTATTCTTCTACCTTTAATCAGCTCTTGTTTACAAACAGTGATAAGTCCTCTCTCTTCTATCTTTAATCAGCTCTTATTTACAAATAGCGATAAGTCCTCTCTCTTATTCTTCTATCTTTAATCAGCTCTTGTTTACAAACAGCGATAAGTCCTCTCTCTTCTATCTTTAATCAGCTCTTATTTACAAACAGCGATAAGTCCTCTCTCTTCTATCCTTAATCAGCTCTTATTTACAAACAGCGATAAGTCCTCTCTCTTCTATCTTTAATCAGCTCTTATTTACAAACAGCGATAAGTCCTCTCTCTTATACTTCTATCTTTAATCAGCTCTTGTTTACAAACAGCGATAAGTCCTCTCTCTTATACTTCTATCCTTAATCAGCTCTTATTTACAAACAGCGATAAGTCCTCTCTCTTCTATCTTTAATCAGCTCTTATTTACAAACAGCGATAAGTCCTCTCTCTTATTCTTCTACCTTTAATCAGCTCTTGTTTACAAACAGCGATAAGTCCTCTCTCTTATTCTTCTATCCTTAATCAGCTCTTATTTACAAACAGCGATAAGTCCTCTCTCTTCTATCTTTAATCAGCTCTTATTTACAAACAGAGATAAGTCCTCTCTCTTATACTTCTATCTTTAATCAGCTCTTATTTACAAACAGAGATAAGTCCTCTCTCTTATACTTCTATCGTAAATCAGCTCCTATTTACAAACCTTGATTAGCACTCGCGCTCTTTCTTTCTCTTTACTAATTTACAAACACTGAAGTAATCGCTTTCAAACAATAACTGGTAAAAGATCATACATTCTGAAGCAGTATTGTTTCATTCTGAGTTCCACTTGCACCATAAGCAGGACCGTTCACTAAGAACTACCTCGGCAGGTTGTACCGCGAAGATGCTACCATTTCCCCCAGCTCACAATCACCGCCTCACCCGGCTTTTAACCAGAGACAGGGTTCGCCATTCTTAAATGTCGAGGATGTAGTCTTTTATTTCCTTTCAAATCCGTTCAGTTCGTAAAGTGGATTTCGTCTAAAGCTAGAGAATATTATCTCGCTCTTATGATTCCTGTTTTGCAACCCGATCCCCAGATATTCCCATGTTTGTATTTCATAAAGCAGATGGTATTGACGTAAATCTGACACACGTGCGTACATACTGCGGCCATGTGGGAAGTGCTCATATAAAACAACACAATGTATCGCTCCAACAATACTTTCTGATTGTATTTCTATTAATATTTATGTCCTCTCTCTCTCTCCATCTTTCTGTGTGTGTGTGTGGTGTGTGTGTGTGTGTGTGTTCTCTCTCTCTCCCTCTCTCTCTCTACCTCTCTGTGTCTTCTCTGTCTATTCATCTCTCTCTCTCTCCATCTTTCTCCGTGTGTGCGTGCGTGCGTGTGTGTGTGTCTCTCTCTCCCTCTCTCTCTCTACCTCTCTGTGTGTCTCCTCTGTCTATTCATCTCTCTCTCTCTCCATCTTTCTCCGTGTGTGCGTGCGTGTGTGTTGTGTTGTCTCTCTCTCTCTCCCTCTTTTTCTGTGTGTGTGTGTGTGTGTGTCTCTCTCTCTCTCCCTCTTTCTGTGTGTGTGTGTCTCTCTCTCTCTCCATCTTTCTGTGTGTCTCCCCACTCTCTGTCTCTCCATCTTTCCCCGTGTGTGTGTGGTGTGTGTGGTGTGTGTGTGTGTGGTGTGTGTGTGTCCTCTCTCTCTCTCTCTCTCTCTCTCTTGCATAACGGCTCTGCCGTAATTCCTTATCGTTCGGATCGGCCCGTCCCCACGGGGGCGGGAGATATGAACCGACCTCGTGCTATATTCGAAACTACTTCCGTCTGTTTGTAGCCCCGAGAAAGTGTCTAACCCCCTTTTAAAGGGGAAAAAAGGGCGCGGATAAGTAGCTTCGTTCGCTCGAAATGTCTCGCTTTAAAAACAACAAAAGAACAAACCCAAACGAATAACGTCAATGTCGTGATTAGATGCGGAAGTAAGCAGAAATTCGTAAAAGAAAACCCAACAAGTCTAGTAGTTTGTTGTTCGGACCTTTAAACAAGAGAAATAAAACAAAATCTGTGTCAGTTTTCCTTCATTTTCTTAGATGCGGAAGGAAGCACATGCCCGGCTGAAAAGAACTACCGAAAAGGACATTGTTGCTAGTGGGGGGGGGGCAAGTCGAGCCGGTACGGGCCAAGCTCCTTTCTCTGCTCCCTCCTCCGAGTAAACCATTCAAACGCTGAAAGATCTTCGCAAACTTCCCGTACCCCGTGAATCTCTTGTAGCTCTCTTCCGCCATTTACGACGTGTCGTAAAACGTCGCCCTCTTCCGCGTTCATCAATTACAACAAACCCTGCAATTTTTCAAATACTTCATTTTGGTTTTGCGCGGAGACTCACAGATGCATCCCTCTTCCTGGAGGGAACAATGGCGCGCGCGCGTGTGTGTGGCCTACACGAAGGTGGTAGAGGTTAGTCCTCTCGAAGTCGTTGGAAAAAGAGAGAAATTTTAACGCTTTTCGAAATCCACTGTGAAAAGATGGCGACATAACAGGTCTCCCTGGCTGACGCCCGGACGCTGTCCAGAAATAGATTCTTTTCATCCATCACGACACTAACCGTTTTCCCATATAAGCTGAGACTATTTTACAGGTAACTACGTCAGTTCCACGCCGTTACAGTTCGAGTGGTGAGTCCCACTGTTGTTCGAATTTTAAAATACCTATGTCGTTCTACGAAGTTTACGTTTGTTTAGTGGTTACAGAGAGACAGGGTACTATCACGGGCTTCTTCGATGAGGTTCTCGCGAAAGAGAATCGGCTACGATTCACAGCACCCGAGATGCATTTTTTCCGCCAAAACTCTATTAGTCAGCGCGGGCTGGAAGCCACACGGTACCTATTAACCCTTCGTATACCGCTCCGGTGTATTACGAGTATTGTCGACTAAATATACTGCCAGCGCAACACACACACACACACACACACTAGCTAGCTAGTACTTCTAGGCGTTGCAAGTAAAGTGAAATCTAATGTGGTATACGAAGGGTTAAACCTTAAATTGTTTCTCGGAGATGGCGTCTGGCGATAATTACTGATCAGATTTGAAAAGTGAAGTCGTAATATTTTTGATTTTAAACAATAAATGCTGAACAAATCACTTTAACACTTCATGACAAGATACAGTATTTTAATAAGTGCTAAATTTAATATTTAATACAGATTGTCCTTGTATAACATAATAATACTGCTCAAATTAATTCAAAAATTAAATATGCTGTTACATTGTTAAAATTGCATATTTCTGTTCTATTCCTGCATTAACCAGATCGTGAGTACATATTTCCCTTTAAAAAAAGTAAAAAACGACTGATGTTATGGATCCAAAAATTCAGAAGAGTTACACTAATTAATACGAGCAGATCCCCCCGTCAAGTTCAGGGGGTCTTCTCCAGAACGTTCGGAAACAGAGATGGCTAATGAACTAATGAAGTCATTCTCGGCCTCATATTCCAATTGAAAGCTCGTTCGAGATGGGATAAAACGACTCTTAATATAAAACTATGCGAAATCGGCTCTGGCGGAGGGAGGTCCGTGTAGGTCATCGAGTATCTGGACAAATATGCAGTGATTTAAAAAATGAGAAAATTTTCGAGGATAGCAGAGAGTGTGTATCGCACACGCACACACACACACACATTGGAAGAGCCTTTGAAGTTCTATTCATGTCTCATTTACCGCCGCCACCTATTAACGCAAAACAGTCTTGCATATTATGTATTCTCGAGGTAGTAAATCAGTAAGCACGGATAATTTTAAAGTCCGTCTATCACTGAGGACGAGATTTTTTTTTTCTTTTTTAAATACTTTAAATAAATTCCTTTCTTAAAGTTTCAAATAAAAGATTTCTTTCTTTTCTAAAATCGGGCTGATTTTTTACTGTTTCGTTTTTTACCCTATGCATTTCACGCGGTCCGACTCGCCTGACTGACCCCGTCCTCATCCTGGCATTATTTCCTATCACTTTATTAAATTAACACGCAAACCGAAATAGCCCCATTTTTATAGTCTTACCCTTAAAATAAGATAGAACTACTATAACATCTCGTCACCTAAATTAAAGGTCTCCAGCCTTCGTGGGTCCCACACTAATGCCCCCCCCCAAAAAAGCTAAGTAAATCTTTTCTGATTCTCTCAAAACCGCAATGTCACTGAAAAGAATTCTACTTATGACGTCACGAAACAAAAGAAATTTTGATATACTTCCTTCACGACGTCATGCCTTTCAACTGTATTCTCTATGTTAACGTCGCTACCTTGTTCAGGATAATTTAGTTCGTTTCGGCTTTGGCTTGAATTTCTATGCATCCAAAAGACGCCTCCTTTTCTTTCTTTTCTTTTTTTTTTTTGTTTTTTTGTCAGCTGCAGCATCAAGCTGATCACGTGAGTCTATCGGTGTCGTACTGAAAGTAGATTAAGCCAATGACTCGCTGATTACCTAAACGTAGTGCAGATATATAAACTTGTTGTGCTACACTGACGAGCACGAGCCAGAGGCAGGGTGTCTGTCTACAAACGATGATACGCCATGGAACATTACACCTTTTACTATTCTTCCTTCGCATTTGTTTCTAGAGCGAATTATATATTCTGTATTTAACCCATTCTCTTCGTTGTCGGTTATAACCAGGTAAAAATGAGAGGAAAATGGTTATACATGAATTATATATATATATTGTTTTCCATTACTTATTTACTTTGATATTTAACCCTCCGTATACGCCACGTCGGTTTTACTTATACCGCCAGCCTAGAAGTAGGGGGTTAGTATTTGAGCTGCATGTTTAGTTAGATAAGTAAAACACGTGGGGGGGGGCTGGAGAGATCGTTATAAAGGGTTATTTATTACTGTGTCGCAACCCTTATGGTTCAGCTTCTGCTGAGTAATACAGAAGTGGAGAGTACGGAGGCACCCCGGGCGGTACGCAGAGGGTTAACAATCTATCCTTTGGTATACCGTTTGGAAGGCTTTCTATTTTGAAGTTAGAATTACCTTTACTCCCCCCCCCACTTCCCCTCTGCGAGTTTGCCGCAAACGGATTCGATCTCGTAGGGCACCAAAGTCGGGTGATTCGCCGGGCTCTATGAGATGCGTGCGGAACCGGACATGGAAGCGTTAATGTCTGTTTGCCCTGCGTTATCAGAGTCCGCGACCGTAGGGTGTATATAACCTGGCCACGTTAAATAACGCGCTGTAGATCAATATGCGACATCGATATTATCTGGGTGAACGTGATATCTGCTTCCTGGATTCAGACAACAGCACCACGGCGCATTGTGCTGGGGATGTAGCAACTGGACGAGTTCCGAAAGGCTATACATCATCATCCATCCGTGTTCAGCGTTTTCAGTTTGTTCCTTCAGCATTTATTTTAAATTATGCCACTATTTTCCCGTCTCGTGTCGGCATTAGATAGCTTCTTACATTGGTGGTGTAAGGCTGCAGGTCCGCGCCTCGACAGCTCCCCGGTACTGCGTTAGAGTGTCTGAAATTGTGCAAGCCGATCAGAGAAGTGGGCGCGGATCAGCTGATTCGGCGGGACGACGTCTGGAGGAAAGAAACCTTGCAAAAAAGTAAGTAGGTGGAGTCAACCAACCAGACCCACGCTGCACAACCGGCGTGTAACAAGTGGGTGTGCGAGGGGACGGAGACGGAAATTTCTCTATCACTCTACATGTCAGGCTGTTGCGGATGGGAGACTTTATTTCTTGTCCCCACCCCCCCTTTTGGGGCCATATTTTTTAAGCTTTTCAATTTGAACCTCGGCGGGGGTGGGGCATTATCCTACCTGATTACAGAGAAGACAGTTCAGCTTTAAATACATTCCGGAGAAGCGGCTGTCATTGGATGAGAACTGTAATGGAGCTCGAAACAGAAACACGTCTAGAAGGGTCTATTCATGTAGATCTTTATTATTATTATTATTATTATTATTATTATTATTAGTATTATTATTATTATTATTATTATTATTATTATTATATTATTATTATTATTGTTGTTGTTGTTGTGTTGTTGTTGTTGTTATTATTATTGTTGTTGTTGTTGTTATTATTATTATTATTATTATTATTATTATTATTATTATTATTATTATTATATTATTATTGTTGTTGTTGTTGTTGTTGTTGTTGTTGTTGTTGTTACTATTTTTATTATTTTTGTTGTTACTATTATTATTATTATTATTATTATTATTATTATTATTATTATTATTATTGGCAGGTAAAATATGTATTTTGCTAACCTTGCTTGATTAAAAATGTTAACCTCAAAGTTCGCCGCAATCGGTATTAGCCCTTATTTTGGCTAACGACAGGTAGATTCTTTTAAATCTAAAATAGGGGCTCGGGTAGCCCTGGAACCACCAGCTCCGTCAGGAAGCTCAAAAAGTCTTCTAGAAATCCGAACAACAACTCGTTCAAACCTCAAAACTCCAGCGGTTTCCGTAATCGAACAATATCCCCACCCGGGGGAGGGGAAGTTCCGGGTAATGTCCATATCAGATGTTAATTAGTTGTAAACAGATTACCTGCCAGGGAGGGAGGGAGGGATTAACTGTATTTGGAAACAGTCGTTAATGTTGGCGGGCTGGGTGTCGGGATCGAACGTTCAGAAACCGTCAGGGCCCAGCACTAACCCCCTCGGGTTTTGTTCTCTCTATGATCGCCGCTAAAGTAAATAAACAAATAAATGAACAACGAGGCGCCGATTTCGGAAGGATTCTTCTGGTGCTTAGATCGGTAAATATGGAAGACAATTAAATCCCACACACCCTGGTGGCCTGGGATACTTTAATTTGTCGAGCTTCTGCGAGGTGTAGAATGGCTGGCTGATCGTCACAGACACGGGCTCCTCCTGATGAGCCCCGGTAACGACAGCAGCCGGGTCATTTCGGAGAAGTCTCATCATCGGATGGATTAGAGAGAGAAGGAGAGGTGTACATCGAGTCACCCACCTCTCGCCGAGCCTGATTGGAGACTCCCCCTCCTCCTCCTCCTCCTCCTTTTCCCCGTCCCGAACCCGTGTAGTGCAGGGAGAGGATTACCGAGAGACAAGAGGATGGACTTACCTGGACATCTTCGGTGACCGATCCCTTGTACGAGAGGTAGGACGGACACAGCTGATACATTACGTCCACACACGACATGATCCCTTTATTCTCAGCGGTGCCACCGCTGACTCGGATTTTCGAGTCTTGTCTTCGCGGGGCATGATTGGGTTTCCTTATGCCAAGAATGCCGAGGGAGGGACGAGAAAGAGGCCCGCGGGGGGGGGAGAAGAAGAAGAAGAGGAGGAGGGGAAGGAGAGAGAGGAGGAGGGGGGATGAAGAGCCCGCGGCTCGCGTTACTCCGGGGTCTGGGAACACACTGCGAAGCCAGCGGATTGACGCTCGCCGCCGGCCAATCAGAAACCTTCTCTCATTCCCGCCCCCCCACCTCCGTCGACAGTCTGTCAGTCAGCGCGTGAATTATGCAACTGTGTACGACACGGAGAGATTCCCGCTTTCCGCCCCAAAGTGTTTCTCCTCATCGGGGAGAAAAAACAACAACAACAACAACAACAACAGCATCGGCTAAGGGAAGACCGGGAGAGACGGGGCCCTGTTAGCCGCCATGAGTCGACTGTCCCCCTGGAAAATTCTCCGCCTCCTTCCCAAAACTCCACACGTAAACAGCGGCTCGGCTGAGTGATTACCTGAGCTGCCGGCAGTTCCTCGCTCTCATCATCAGCAACCTGCGTCCCCCTTCCTCCCTCCTCCACGCTTCTGCTTCGGCAAACAGACTCTTGGGAGTCCGTGTTTTCATCATTCTATGGAACCTTAGTTTTCCTGTCCCGTCCGTCACTCATTCACTCCATCCTTGTCGCTCAATTCGTCCCCATAGTTGCGCCGTTACGCTCAAGCTCTCAGTTTGTCGTCTGCTTTAATCATTTGCCGCATTCTGCCAGTTAGTTAACAGTCTTTTCATCCTTCGGGGTTCGTCTTCAAACGATGTTTTTTAAAATGTAGATTTTGTCTTCATTTTCTATCAATAATAATGTAAAACTATTATTATTATTATTATTATTATTATTATTATTATTATATTATTATTATTATTATTATTATTATTATTATTATTATTATTATTATTGCTGTTGTTGTTGTTGTTTGTTTTGTTGTTGATATTTATTGTTACGTATATTATTAGCCACATCGAATAATAATAATAATAATAATAATAATAATAAGAAGAAGAAGAAGAAGAAGAAGAAGAAGAAGAAGAATGATAATAATAATGATAAAATACGTTACATATGATTTATTCCAAACTTTGGAAGGAATAGATATCGAGATAAGGGTACCGGGTAAAATCCGATATGGTGGCTAGTATTAAATTTATCAAAACGAAAGTTTAGCAAAGTATAATAGCTACAGTTTTCTTCTCGAGTTAATTCAATTATTTAACATCTCTCTGTGGTGAAGGTCGCCTCCGCTGACCCTGTTTGTGTTTTCTTAGTATTTCACCTGATTTCAGCGCCGAAAGAATAGAGTATCGAATTTGATTTTGTCCCGTATTGGTCTGAAGCACAAATCAGTCGGAATGTGATCATGTATCGATAAATGACAACTGGCTCGGCCAGACACCGAATCTTCTTTAAAGTTTACCAGTGTAATTAGTGACTGCATTTGTTGTTATCTTTATGTACATTACTGCTGTTTTATATGCGTGTGTATATCAGTTTAGTTTTTGTTTTATTCACCTGTTTTAGTTGTTTTATTCACCTGTTTTAGTTGTTTTATTCACTGCTTTTAATTCTTTTATTCACTGCTTTTAATTGTTTTATTCCCCTGTTTTAATTGTTTTATTCCCCTGTTTTAGTTGTTTTATTCACTGCTTTTAATTGTTTTATTCACCTGTTTTAATTGTTTTATTCCCCTGTTTTAGTTGTTTTATTCACTGCTTTTAATTGTTTTATTCACCTGTTTTAATTGTTTTATTCACCTGTTTTAGTTGTTTTATTCCCCTGTTTTAGTTGTTTTATTCACCTGTATTAATTGTTTTATTCACCACTTTTAATTGTTTTGTTCACCTGTATTAATTGTTTTATTCACCTATTTTAGTTGTTTTATTCACCTGTATTAATTGTTTTATTCACGTCTTTTAATTGTTTTATTCCCCTGTTTTAATTGTTTTATTCACCTGTTTTAGTTGTTTTATTCACCTATTTTAGTTGTTTTATTCACCTATTTTAGTTGTTTTATTCACCTGTTTTAGTTGTTTTATTCACCTATTTTAGTTGTTTATTCACCTGTTTTAATTGTTTTATTCACCTGTTTTAGTTGTTTTATTCACCTATTTTAGTTGTTTTATTCACCTATTTTAGTTGTTTATTCACCTGTTTTAATTGTTTTATTCACCTGTTTTAGTTGTTTTATTCACCTATTTTAGTTGTTTTATTCACCTATTTTAGTTGTTTTATTCACCTGTTTTAGTTGTTTTATTCACCTGTTTTATTTGTTTATTCACCTGTTTTAGTTGTTTTATTCACCTATTTTAGTTGTTTTATTCACCTGTTTTAGTTGTTTTATTCACCTATTTTAGTTGTTTTATTCACCAATTTTAGTTGTTTTATTCACCTGTTTTAGTTGTTTTATTCACCTATTTTAGTTGTTTATTCACCTGTTTTAATTGTTTTATTCACCTGTTTTAGTTGTTTTATTCACCTATTTTAGTTGTTTTATTCACCTATTTTAGTTGTTTATTCACCTGTTTTAATTGTTTTATTCACCTGTTTTAGTTGTTTTATTTACCTATTTTAGTTGTTTTATTCACCTATTTTAGTTGTTTTATTCACCTGTTTTAGTGTTTTATTCACCTATTTTAGTTGTTTTATTCACCTGTTTTATTTGTTTATTCACCTGTTTTAGTTGTTTTATTCACCTATTTTAGTTGTTTTATTCACCTGTTTTAGTTGTTTTATTCACCTATTTTAGTTGTTTTATTCACCTGTTTTATTTGTTTATTCACCTGTTTTAGTTGTTTTATTCACCTATTTTAGTTGTTTTATTCACCTGTTTTAGTTGTTTTATTCACCTATTTTAGTTGTTTTATTCACCTATTTTAGTTGTTTTATTCACCTGTTTTAGTTGTTTTATTCACCTATTTTAGTTGTTTTATTCACCTGTTTTAATTGTTTTATTCACCTGTTTTAGTTGTTTTATTCACCTATTTTAGTTGTTTTATTCACCTATTTTAGTTGTTTATTCACCTGTTTTAATTGTTTTATTTACCTGTTTTAGTTGTTTTATTCACCTATTTTAGTTGTTTTATTCACCTATTTTAGTTGTTTTATTCACCTGTTTTAGTTGTTTTATTCACCTATTTTAGTTGTTTATTCACCTGTTTTAATTGTTTTATTCACCTGTTTTAGTTGTTTTATTCACCTATTTTAGTTGTTTTATTCACCTATTTTAGTTGTTTTATTCACCTGTTTTAGTTGTTTTATTCACCTATTTTAGTTGTTTATTCACCTGTTTTAATTTTGTTTTATTCACCTGTTTTAGTTGTTTTATTCACCTATTTTAGTTGTTTTATTCACCTATTTTAGTTGTTTATTCACCTGTTTTAATTGTTTTATTCACCTATTTTAGTTGTTTTATTCACCTATTTTAGTTGTTTTATTCACCTATTTTAGTTGTTTTATTCACCTATTTTAGTTGTTTATTCACCAATTTTAGTTGTTTTATTCACCTGTTTTAGTTGTTTTATTCACCTGTTTTAGTTGTTTATTCACCTGTTTTAATTGTTTTATTCACCTGTTTTAGTTGTTTTATTCACCTATTTTAGTTGTTTTATTCACCTATTTTAGTTGTTTTATTCACCTGTTTTAGTTGTTTTATTCACCTATTTTAGTTGTTTATTCACCTGTTTTAATTGTTTTATTCACCTGTTTTAGTTGTTTTATTCACCTATTTTAGTTGTTTTATTCACCTATTTTAGTTGTTTTATTCACCTATTTTAGTTGTTTATTCACCTGTTTTAATTGTTTTATTCACCTATTTTAGTTGTTTTATTCACCTATTTTAGTTGTTTTATTCACCTATTTTAGTTGTTTTATTCACCTATTTTAGTTGTTTATTCACCAATTTTAGTTGTTTTATTCACCTGTTTTAGTTGTTTTATTCACCTGTTTTAGTTGTTTATTCACCTGTTTTAATTGTTTTATTCACCTGTTTTAGTTGTTTTATTCACCTGTTTTAGTTGTTTTATTCACCTATTTTAGTTGTTTTATTCACCTGTTTTAGTTGTTTTATTCACCTATTTTAGTTGTTTATTCACCTGTTTTAATTTTTTATTCACCTGTTTTAGTTGTTTTATTCACCTATTTTAGTTGTTTTATTCACCTATTTTAGTTGTTTATTCACCTGTTTTAGTTGTTGTTTTATTCACCTATTTTAGTTGTTTATTCACCTGTTTTAATTGTTTTATTCACCTGTTTTAGTTGTTTTTATTCACCTATTTTAGTTGTTTATTCACCAATTTTAGTTGTTTTATTCACCTGTTTTAGTTGTTTTATTCACCTATTTTAGTTGTTTATTCACCTGTTTTAATTGTTTTATTCACCTGTTTTATTGTTTTATTCACCTGTTTTAGTTGTTTTATTCACCTATTTTAGTTGTTTTATTCACCTATTTTAGTTGTTTTTTATTCACCTATTTTAGTTTTTTATTCACCTGTTTTAATTGTTTTATTCACCTATTTTAGTTGTTTTATTCACCTATTTTAGTTGTTTTATTCACCTATTTTAGTTGTTTTATTCACCTATTTTAGTTGTTTATTCACCAATTTTAGTTGTTTTATTCACCTATTTTAGTTGTTTATTCACCAATTTTAGTTGTTTTATTCACCTGTTTTAGTTGTTTATTCACCTGTTTTAATTGTTTTATTCACCTGTTTTAGTTGTTTTATTCACCTATTTTAGTTGTTTTATTCACCTATTTTAGTTGTTTATTCACCTGTTTTAATTGTTTTATTCACCTGTTTTAATTGTTTTAGTCACCTGTTTCAGTTGTTATTTTTTAAAAAGCGTTTTACTTTAATACTTTTCTATAAATAATCAAAAATTTTAACATTGTTCTTAATAATGGTGGCGGCAGTGCTGTTTATTTATTGAATCATATTTACAAATAAAGAACAAACCCAAAGCTCTCCTAGAATTTTTATGCATTTAATTTTGCGTTTATAAGTTAATAAGCAAGAAAATTACCAGAAATGTAAATATATATCTGAAAGATAAAAAGGATAGGAACAGATCAAAATTCGTGCTAAATTCCGTCGTGATGGTCATGTATTTGCAACGTTTTCTCCCCTTTTGGATTTCCCATTTATTGACATTTCAAATACTTTCTAAAAATATAAAAGTGTGAATGCCTTTTACGAACAGAGACGGCAAGAAAGTCAGTGGTTACCCGGGGATGGCGGCGGGCAGGAGAATGTGGCAGTCGTCCCCGTAAAACCAGCCGTTAACTCTGTCACGGCTACAAACATTCAGGCTTTATCCATCAGCTGACCCGCCACGAGATGCAGGGACAGGAATACTTACAAACTAAGCGCTACATTAACTCGCATGAGCACATTAATTCAGTGCTTGCCAAAGTATGATGTATGGACCGAAAACGTTTCGCCGACGGGATCTGGATCAGAATCGAGCAACTATGGATCTCGTGATCTCCATGCTTACGGGCACGTGATTTACAGTGATTCTTCCGTGAGTGTTGTTGACGTAGGGATTTTAAGATATCTGCGTTTACTTCGATAACTTAGAGATTTTATTCTTACTAATTGTGTCTAATTACTTATCTAAGCTAAAGCATAGATAAGTTAATTAAGGGTATCCAGTTACATGGGAAAATTAAGGAAACTCAATGTCAGAATAGGCCTAGATTCTTGAAATGTCAGCCTAATTAGATCCAATTATGGGAAAATATCTCCTTTGTTCAACAGTAAGTTAAAATCCAGCCGCTCTCTAGTATTCATTCTATCCATTACCCAATGATGTCTTTCAACTTAAAGTTTCAACTTTAAATAACAATTCTGTCTTTATTAATTCCGTTTTTAAGAATCTCATTATCGAAGGGACGGATATTATGGATTTCGAGCCATTTTCATTGGATTCATTTTAAGAGTGAGAAACAGAATTCATTTAGAATATATCACTTAACCTCTCGTTGATCGTGATGAAACCGGAAGTCGAGCGATGATGGAGGGTTAGGGGTCTTAAAGAGCAAATGGCCCATCAACGACACATTTCTTATCATTACTTCGTTTTAAGTTACCTCCCCTTATACAATTTTCTGTGACATGAATATATCACTTAACCTCTCGTTGATCGTGATGAAACCGGAAGTCGAGCGATGATGGAGGGTTTGGGGTCTTAAAGAGCAAATGGCCCATCAACGACACATTTCTTATCATTACTTCGTTTTAAGTTATCTCCCCTTATACAATTTTCTGTGACATCTTTAGAGCAATCTTCCGATTTTTCTCCCTATTAAATGTCGATCTAATGGCGAACTGTCCGCCCTCGTCTTTCTTGCCGGCTTGTTCTGCGCGGAGTTCTTCCGGTTACTCTGGTTTCCCCCCATCCCCATTTAATGACCAGAAGATCCCTAGAAAGTACATTCTACGTTAGGCTGGGCCGGGGGTAAGTCAGCATAGCATACCTGACGCGCCGCACCAAGACTCAGCTTTTGTATTTTATCCCCCCACAAAAGAGGTAAGAACTGTAACTAATTGTTGATTTGTTCTCAAATTATTAATGATATTGGTTTCTTTTCAATCAGCGAAACAAACATTTAAGACAAAGAAATTATTTTCGAATAAAACCAGTCGTTAAAAATACGGAAAGGTCCATCTCTCATTACCAAGCAACGAGCTCAGCTACTACATCCAGACCCTAAAGACTGCTTCATGTAAAAACAGTCGGATGTCTAGAACCTACGATATGGGTTTGGTTCAGTTCTGTTCTTTCCTTCTGGGAGTGCGTCAGGGGCTCCTGTTATTTCCTGTAGTTAGTAGCTCGTTAGCGCGACCAATGACGTCACTGCTTTGGGGCACGCCACGGGTCTTTATGGGAATTTTCAGAAAGAGGCATTAGAAGAATGACCGGTATTTTTGTTTGTAATTTTAAGAAAAACTCTACCCAAAGCTCGAACATTAACAACCTGGTACCTTAATTAGTCAGCTAAGAAGGATGGATCATCTTGTCTCATCGGAGTCGCGATTGACACTTCTGACAGGTTTCAAAATTTGTCTCCTTAACCAGTCAGCTGACAAGGATCATCCTGTCTCATCGGAGTCGCGATTGACACTTCTGACAGGTTTCAAAATTTGTCTCCTTAACCAGTCAGCTGACAAGGATCATCCTGTCTCATCGGAGTCGCGATTGACACTTCTGACAGGTTTCAAAATTTGTCTCCTTAACCAGTCAGCTGACAAGGATCATCCTGTCTCATCGGAGTCGCGATTGACGCTTCTGACAGGTTTCAAAATTTGTCTCCTTAACCAGTCAGCTGACAAGGATCATCCTGTCTCATCGGAGTCGCGATTAACACTTCTGACAGGTTTCAAAATTTATCTCCTTAACCAGTCAGCTGACAAGGATAATTCTGATCTATCGGAGTTTTTGCTTGGCGTTGAGGATAAAATAGATGAACTTAACTTCTATATAATGTACAAGCAGCCAGTTTTAGTAGATGTGCATTATCATCATCAGTGTTCTGCCGACAGAGGGCGGGCTGGCTGATCCATAGTTCACGTCACACATAACAGGATAAAACTTGATCCAGTCCAGAAGTTTAAATAATATTAAATCATGTTACCATTAAAATTAACCCTTCTTCTTCATGGTTTAAAGCACTATCTTGTCTATTATTCACAAGAAACTGGTTTTAAGGATGGAAAGATATATATATATATATATAAACATTTATCTAAAAAAATTGTAGCAAAGAAAGAAAAAAGAACGGAGACTTCAAAAGTAAAATGTATAATAATTATTTTGATTTTAATTCACTGATTACTGGAGCAGACGTCAATTAGCTACACGCTTCATATAACTCTGGGGCAGGAAGCAAAACCAAAAACAAATCAGTTAAGAGAAGAAGAAGAAGAAGAAGAAGAAGAAGAAGAAGAAGCTCGGTGGGCTGAAGTCGTTTTCCCATCCGAAATGTTGCCGAGCGGAAATACGTTGCAAAAGTTCCGCTTATAAATACACAGCCCGCGGGAGCTGGGAGGGGCCCCGGCTCGTTTCGCGCGCCCCCCCTCCCTCGTCCCGATACCTTGCCGCATTCCTTTGTTTGGGCGCCCGGTGCGGGTTGTCAGAGACATTTCGCTCGTGCAGTCGAACAAACGCCACCGAGTTTGTGGGTAATTTCCAGTTCTCTCTCTCTCAGCCTCCTTTCTCCCCCGTATTTCCTTTCCCGGGTCACGAGCGTGGCCGTGAAGAAAGGGATTCGGTAACATTAAGCGTCGGGCCCTCGTTCCCTTTCTCACACTCCATCCATCCCATCCATCCACCTCAACCTGCCCAGTCGGTGTCTCCCCCCCCCCCTTCGTCTGGGGCCCCCGCGAGAAGCCCGAACCGACGCTGGGAAAGCCGCAGAATTCCCCTTTTCGAACTGTCGACACTTATCGTCTGCTTCTTGCGAATCGCGGGCTCCTGGAAACAGCTGTGTAAGTAGTCGCTGGAAGTAAGGATGCGTGTCAGACCGGCAATTGTTAATGTTTTTTGTTTTTGTTTTTGTTGTTACTTTTCCTCCGCTTCAAAAAATGTTTATATAACACCAAGAAAAATATACCGAGTAGAAACAAAATTTCTATGGTTATACTTGTCTTTTATTACTAATAACTGTCCTTGTCGGTTATATTTGTCCGTCACTCTATTACTGATAACCGTCGCCCATTACTCTATTATTGGTAACTATCCTTGTCGGTTATATTTGTCCTATAATCTATTACTGAACACTAACTATCCGTGTCGATTACATTTGTCTTTTAATCTATTACTGATAAATAACTGTCCGTTTCGGATATATTTTTCCATTACTCTATTATTGGTAACTATCCTTGTCGGTTATATTTGTCCGTCACTCTATTACTGATAACCGTCGCCCATTACTCTATTATTGGTAACTATCCTTGTCGGTTATATTTGTTCTATAATCTATTACTGAACACTCACTATCCGTGTCGATTACATTTGCCCGTTACTCTACTAATTGTCCATGTCGGTTATATTTGTCCATTACTCCATTATTGGTAACTATTCTTGTCGATTATATTTGTCTTTTAATCTATTACTGAACACTCACTATCCGTGTCGATTACATTTGCCCGTTACTCTACTAATTGTCCATGTCGGTTATATTTGTCCATTACTCCATTATTGGTAACTATTCTTGTCGGTTATATTTGTTCTATAATCTATTACTGAACACTCACTATCCGTGTCGATTACATTTGCCCGTTACTCTACTAATTGTCCATGTCGGTTATATTTGTCCATTGCTCCATTATTGGTAACTATCCTTGTCGGTTATATTTGTTCTATAATCTATTACTGAACACAAACTATCAGTGTCGATTATATTTGTCTTTTAATCTATTACTGATAAATAACTGTCCGTTTCGGATATATTTTTCCATTACTATATTATTGGTAAGTATTCTTGTCGGTTATATTTGTCCTACCTATTACTGAACACTAACTATCCGTGTAGATTACATTTGTCTTTTAATCTATTACTGAAGACTAACTATCCGTGTCGATTATATTTGTCTTTTAATCTATTACTGATAAATAACTGTCCGTTTCGGATATATTTGTCCATTACTCCATTATTGGTAACTATCCTTGTCGGTTATATTTGTTCTATAATCTATTACTGAACACTAACTATCCGTGTCGATTATGTTTGTCTTTTAATCTATTACTGAACACTAACTATCCGTGTCGATTATATTTGTCTTTTAATCTATTACTGATAAATAACTGTCCGTGTCGATTACATTTGCCCGTTACTCTACTAATTGTCCGTTTCGGATATATTTGTCCATTACTCCATTATTGGTAACTATTCTTGTCGATTATATTTGCCCTATAACCTATTTAACACTAACTATCAATGTCGATTATATTTGCCCGTTACTCTACTAATTGTCCGTGACGGTTATATTTGTTTTTTAAAATCTATTATTGATAACTAACTACGCGTCGGTTTATATTTGTCCGTTCCTCTATTACTAATAACTGTCCCTGTCGGTTAAATTTGTAATTTACTCTATTATCGGTAAATGTCCTTGTTTGTTATATTTGCTCGTTACTCTATTACTGATAACTCTCCGGGTCAGTTATCTTCCTCTTTTATCACTATAACTGCCCATGCCGGTTGTGTTCATTCTTTAGTCGATTGTTTGCCAATTATCATGTATGTTGATTATATTCTTCACTTCATTAATACTGGCTTCTCATGCTAAATTTCGCTCTTAGCAACCGATGGACGGACGAGTTAAATAACCCCGGCCCAAGCTCGCTCGCTCGTTTTTGGTGTCCAGCCAATGGCATCGTGATCTCTCATCTTTGCTGTCGGCCAATTCTGTGTCCGTTTCTCCCGGGTACATCTGTTTCCCCGCCCTAATAATCAGAGGAATTCTGTTTAGGTGTGCGATGGACACAATGCAACTATACCCTCAGCTATGATTGGTTCTCACCGCACGAAAGGATTTTAATTTTAAAAAAAATGATGAAAGTAATAATAATTGTCCACCTTGGTTACATTTGTCAATGACAACAACCTATCGTCGCGTGTTCGGGCCACGAGCGTAGACTTTCAGTCGGACTCGCTGGATTCCTCCCCCCAACAGAAATTCAACCGTCGACCTGTCTAATGCGCTGTCCATTTTCTCTGCCGTTCTTCAGTAGGAACCGGGTGGGTCGGTGTTTATGGCGAGATCCCGACTCGTTCCATCCACCAACCCGAGTAGGATCGAACCGATAATAAAACGGCATTTCTTAGTAAACGGAGACGATTACAGCCAAGTCCAGCTCATGGCGAACCTCGCCAGTTCTTCTTTGAACCGACGCGTGAGTTATCTGAGGGGAGATCACCCACCCACCCCTCTCCTAGTGTCAGTTTCCTGAACCAAGCGGAGGTGAGTGGTACTTCGGGAAAGGTTCCTACTGGAGCCCATCATCTCTCAGATGTGGAAGAAAACCCAAGCCGGTGAGGAAGAGCAGAGGAGGAGGAGGAGATTGGTATTACGTATCCGGACAGGCAAATAATAATTATTATTTGAACTGTATCAACATCCGGCGAGATGTTCTGAACAGAAAATGTTAGCGGGATAGGAGAGAGGCCGAGGTAGTTAGTTATTGTATTGACCTTTGACACGGAGGGGTGTGGTGTGTGTGTTTGTGTGTGTGTGAGAGAGAGAGAGAGAGACAATAACCGCGACATTTTCTCTAATAGAAAACAGAGGCGCGAGCCTGACACACATCAGATAACGACTTTCTACAGTTACCGACCGAGTGGCATGGTGGGAGACCGGAGAGCGGGTCTGACTGGCGGACTCCGGGGACCGCCGTTTTAACCTTAAACTGTACTGTTTTAAATAAACACCCGATGGGTGAAAGAGACAAAGGGCCAGCAAGTTTACAAGTCGAACCCCTGTTCTGACATCCGGGGTCTAAGAACGTCTCGTTTCTCAGTAGGGAAGGTGTGGCAGGAGAGTCTCTGAAGAGTTATCTCACCACAAGCACCCGGAACTAGTCCACCAGGAGGAAGTCCGGCGGCGTTCCCGAAGATCTCGACTATCCATGGTAACGAATTACCGAGAAGGTTAGCCATCACGAATAGGGATCCGGTCATTCAATAGCGCACTTTATTAATTAGTTTTAAAGGAGCTGTGTAAGAGCGACGGGGATTCGACAAAGAAAGCGGGGGGGTGAGATGTTCCGGGTAGTGGATCGATGATCGATTCGCCTGCCGAAGAATTGACTATTGATTTTCGTTCACGGTTGGAGCTCGTGGTATCGACGGCGCACCGCGTGTTCCTTCTTTCTGCCGTGTACACCCCGACCTACCGGGATCTCGCAGGGTCTCCCGATGGCCCTTTTCCACCACGCTCGAGCCGAACGGTTCGTTTCGCCGTTCCGCGCTTTCCGGATTTTTTTAAAAAAAAACTATATCTAATTTCGCGAGGAAGAGACAGCATTAAAACGGTAGGAGAGAGAGAAGGGAGGAGAGAGATGGAGAGAGAGAAGGGAGGAGAGAGAGATGGGAGAGAGAAGGGGGGAAAGAGAGATGGAGAGAGAGATGGGGGAAAGAGAGATGGAGAGAGAGATGGAGAGAGAGAGGGGGGGAAAGAGAGATGGAGAGAGAGATGGGGGGAAAGAGAGATGGAGAGAGAGAGAGGGGGGGATGGGAGAAAGAGAGATGGAGAGAGAGAGGGGGAGAGAGAGATGGGGGAAAGAGAGATGGAGAGAGAGAAGGGGGAAAGAGATGGGGAGAGAGAGAGAGCGGCGAGAGCGAGAGATGGGGGAAAGAGAGATGGAGAGAGAGGAGGGGCGAGAGATGGGGGGAAAGAGAGATGGAGAGGAGAGGGGGGGGGGAGAGAGAGATGGGGGGAAAGAGAGATGGAGAGAGAGAGAGAGGGGGAGAGAGGATGGAGAGAGAGAGAAGGGGGGAGAGAGAGATGGAGAAAGAGAGGGGGAGGAGAGAGGAGGAGAGAGAGAACAGGGAGGAGTGGAGAGAGAGAGTGGAGAGAGAGAGATGGAGAGAGGTGGAGGGGGGGGAGGGGGGAGATAGATGGAGAGAGAGAGAAGGGGAGAGAGAGATGGGGAGAGAGAGATGGAGAGAGAGAGAGGGGGAGAGAGGATGGAGAGAGAGAGAGAGGGTAGAGAGAGATGGAGAGAGGAGATGGAGAGAGAGAAGATGGAGGGAGGAGGGAGAGAGAGAGAGATGGAGAAAGAGAGGTGGGAGGCGGAGAGAGATGGAGAGAGAGGGGGGAGATAGATGGGGAGAGAGAGATGGAGAGAGAGAAGGGAGAGGACAGAGAAGGGGGGAGAGAGAGGGGGAGAGAGAGGATGGGGGGGAGAGAGATTGGAGAGAGAGAGGATGGAGAGAGAGAAGGGGGGAGAGAGAGATGGAGAAAGAGAGGGGGAGGAGAGAGAGATGGAGAGAGAGAAGGGAGGAGAGAGATGGAGAGAGAGATGGAGAGAGAGATGGGGAGAGAGCGAGAGGGGGGAGATAGATGGGGGGAAAGAGAGATGGAGAGAGAGAGGGGGAGAGAGAGATGGGGAAAAGAGAGAGGGGGAGAGAGAGATGGAGAGAGAGAAGGGGAGAGAGAGAGGGGGAGAGAGAGAGAGAGGAGAGAGAGAGAGGGGGAGAGAGATGGAGAGAGAGAGAAGGTGGAGATAGATGGGGAGAGAGAGATGGAGATGAGAAGCGGAGAGAGAGAGCGGATGGAGAGAGAGAGAGGAGAGAGAGAGTAAAGAGAGGAGAGAGAGAGGTGGAGAGAGAGAGGGGGAGAGAGATGGAGAGCGAGAGAGGTAAAGAGAGATGGAGAGAGAGAGAGAGAGGAAAGGAGATGGAGAGAGAGAGATGGTAAAGAGAGATGGAGGAGAGAGAGATGGAGAGAGAGAGGGGGAGAGAGAGAGGATGGAGAGAGAGGGGGAGAGAGAGAGAGGGGGAGAGAGATGGGAGAGAGAGATGGAGAGAGAGAAGGGGAGACAGAGAAGGGGGGAGAGGTGATATTATATATATAGCTAGAGAGACGAGAGACTCGAGAGACCCATGCGATAATGTCTACCCCGTAAACAAACATCTCGGCTCTAGATTTAAGTCTGGTCCGTTCTCACCGATACGAATGGCGAGCGGAAATATTTTCTTTCAAATGTCGCGCCACAAGGCGACACATGACAGACGAAGCGGCAAAAAAAAAAAAGAAAGGGGCGGGGGAGAGAAGTCGACAATAACAACAACAAAAACAAAAAAAAATGCGCGCGCTATCCCATAAATCTCGGTTTCCTCAATGAAACTTAAATTCCTGACAAGAGAACACGACCACAAAGAGAAATCCTATGTGACCCTCTGCATAGGATATATTATAAATAATTAAAATAAATAACAATATATTATATAATAGATATATATGAGCCGACTGGGAGGGGGGGGCTAGGATGCCCAACGGTACGATGTGAAATCCTGTTGGGGGGCGTGGCCAAGAGACTGGAGGCTGGAACAGAAAAATCGCTTTTCTGGCTGTGAGATCGAGGAATCTCGTCATGAACAGAAATAGGAATGCAAAATTTGGTTTCTGAAAAAGTGACTAAGATTTGCATGTATGCGTATATGTATGTCATTAATTAATTCATTTGAAATATTTAACTCTTCTGTTTTGAGGTCGTGAAGCAACTGAATGACGTCACATCGGGTCTAGGATTAAAACGGCCGCCATCAGGTTCCGATGTGGCGCGGGATATTTTTGCTACTTCCTACTTCCTTCATTTAACGCTAAAAATAAGCAATTCTTCCGCGAACGGAGAAGAACCCGATGAAGAAATCGCGAGGCACCGTTCGCTTTAGCGATGTGGCGGAATTTACGGCAATGACGTCAACATCCGGTTTTAGTAGTTTAGAGTGAAATCCGAGTCGGGGCGGTTGAGCTACCAGATTACTAAGATCGAAGACTCCCTAGTTCGATATCTTGCATAGTGCGGCCTCGGTTTTGTCGTACTTGTCTGGCTCGGCTTTATTTCCCGTTCTTCTTCACCAGCCGGCCGCATTTTTTTTTCCTTCTTTTTTTCCGGGTACTCCGGTTTCTCCCCAAGTCTAGAAATGAGATTTCCCGTAGTAACTTTCGACAGGTTCGTTTCTTACACCAGTCGCTGGAGAATTATTAGAGCCCCACCACGCAAAATCCCTTTCTTTCCTCTAAGATCGGTGATAGCGACTTCTGTATCCGGGATGGCACACGATGACCCTTTAAAAATACGAGTCTGGTATCCAAAGCTGGATAATGTCACAATTTTTTAACTGTCGGTTGTTTTTTCCTCCTTAGGCTTATCACAGATAATAATTAATATTTTTAATTGCTTTACTTACTTTTTAATTACACGGAACAGTTTTCCGAAGTAGTTCCACGATCTTGGACGGAAAACTTCGGATCAACGAAAGACTTCGCTATCCCCTTGTATCCCTAAATATAGCTGGCATTGAGAGAGACGGAAAAAACAGGGGACTGTGAATATTCTCACATCGGAAAGTCTTCACGACTCCAAATAGCTTTTTTTTGGTGGGAATGGGATTTAGACTAATCAGTACGCTGCACGGTATGCGCGAAGGGTATTTCTGTTACAAGCCAGTTATGGTGTATATTTGTTGTCGTTTTATTATTGTTGTTATTATTTGAGAAGAATTCTTCTGTTTCTCTGCCACGGGAGAGGAAAAAAAGTAAAGCGGTTTGATTGTTACGGTAGCTTATCTGAAGAGCATAACCCATGAAGGAAGCAAGGAAATAATTCACACTAATGAATATAAATCTGCTTTGGAATTACTTTCCTGTTTCTGTCCTCGATTTCACGCACACGATGGAGAGCAAGTTATGAAAACCGGTAGGAATAAAGAAGACCGCAACTGGTTTTTCCTGAAGATAAATTGTTGCACCACCAGTAATTTCTAATTAAACATGTAAATGAGCTTAATCGACGTCATAGAGGTAAAACGTGTAGATTAATTATAATCGACGTCATAAAGGTTAAAACGTGTAGATTAATTATAATCGACGTATTAGATGGTTAAAACGTGTAGATTAATTATAATCGACGTCATACAAGGTTAAAACGTGTAGATTAATTATAATCGACGTCTTATATGGTTAAAACGTGTAGATTAATTATAATCGACGTCTTAAATGGTTAAAACGTGTAGATTAATTATAATCGACGTCTTAAATGGTTAAAACGTGTAGATTAATTATAATCGACGTCTTAAATGGTTAAAACGTGTAGATTAATTATAATCGACGTATTAGATGGTTAAAACGTGTAGATTAATTATAATCGACGTCTTAAATGGTTAAAACGTGTAGATTAATTATAATCGACGTCTTAAATGGTTAAAACGTGTAGATTAATTATAATCGACCTTTTAAATGGTTAAAACGTGTAGATTAATTATAATCGACGTCTTAAATGGTTAAAACGTGTAGATTAATTATAATCGACGTCATAAAGGTTAAAACGTGTAGATTAATTATAATCGACGTCTTAAATGGTTAAAACGTGTAGATTAATTATAATCGACGTCTTAGATGGTTAAAATGTGTGATGTCGATAATATCCCCCCTGCCATATGTCTAATTAAGAAAATACCGGTGACTGTAACAACTAGTCCCCGATTTCCCCCATTTTGTTTTAAATCAATGTCAAGTAGACTGTAATGGCATCTCAAAACATTTCAAAATCTGCACATCTCAGTGTAGTGTTCCTGCCCATAGTCAGACTTAGAAGTGCAATAAATATTCAGTTTGCAAAAATTACATTATCGCCCCTGTTGTGCTGTTTGCTAGTGTATACAGTATCACTAGAGCTGCTCACATCTCGCCTTGATGTTACTATTTAATCACTAAAGACAAGAGAATTAAATAAAGTTTGTATATAAAGAAATGCGTAATGGTACGCCAATATCCGATTACTGTGTTCAAAGTCAAATTAATTCAAACTAGAAGAAAAAAAACAAAAAAACATTTCCTACCGTCTGCTCTAAAAGGGACATGCACTTTACTGCTTTTCAATAACCCTAACCCTGACACCGGACCGCTAGCCGCACATACCTCCATCACTTCTCACGTGTCTTCCCTGAAACTAACAAAATACTTTAGATTTCTTCTTTTCTCCCCCATCACTGTCCGTTTAATCTAGAGAATTCATAAATACACGTTCATTACATTTCATGATGTTATAAGGCTCTCTATCGGATTATGTCTGGGTACCAAAAGAAAAAAAAGACTTTATAATTTTGAATGGTAAAAACCGACTTAGTAAGCAAGAAGGTGCCACCGTTATTTATGCCGCAATTATAATAGTATATTTTAATGATAATTCATGTTGGAAGGGACGCAACTCTGACTATCTTATTTGGAAACTGGTCAGGAAAAAAAATCAGTTTCTCTATGGTGATTGGACCTGTGGTTTTAAGAGGTAGACCGAATACCATTACGAGACATCTATCTAATTAGCTTGGCAAGTTTTCGAGTAAGCGAAATCTAAATGAGCATAAGTGCAATGGGAATTTTTAACGGGTAGATAGACAGAGACAAGGTCAAGGTCGGAAATGCGTACAAGGTCACCGTAGAGTTTACTTGTTTGTAATGATTAGCGCGGATCTGTTTAGATTATCGCTGGGGAACCCGAGTGAGTGGCCGGCCGCGCTGTTAGGAATCTCTAACGGAAGTCCCGTGGGAGCAGATATTACCTGCTGAGATTGACGTTCTTAGATTCTTTGAGATCACCCCCCCGCCAAACCACCACCACCTCCACACTTCGGGCAGTAGCCGGAAATCTGCGATCTCTACTTCGCCAGTTGCTAGCGGTAACGGGAGACGGGGATGACTGCCAGTTGTTTCTTTCATTTCCCGCGCAGGGGGGGAGGGTTGGACCGTGAGATAATCCGTCCGAAACTCTGCACGGTCTATACCTTCCTCGGAATCACGAGACCGCAGGGCGCACTCTCTCACGTAACGTTTTCTGGTTGTCGCGAAAAACGAGAACGAACCGATAGACGCCATACTCAACGGTTTCAGTTATCACCGAAAGTCTTAACTGCGCGTCCATGCTGCGACCGATGCGGTAATCTTTGTAACGCGACCCTAAGGGGCCCCCCACCACCCCACGTCCACACCCACATAGTAATTTGTGATGTACGTCTCCAGATGAATTAATCCTTGCCACCGAGTGCAATCATATGGCGGGGATACAGACGTAGACAAGGTCCCCGTTGAGTGGACCCCCCCCAATTTTTTGCTGGATTGTTTTGGTTCTCTATCGAATCCTTTAAAACTGCTCAACATGGCTGCTCCGTCCATGTATGTCGAGGCCGCTTGCGTGGCGGATGAAGTACAACGTCACCGGCATTTTTGTGGAACCGCCCCCCCTTTCTTTTTACTGATATACATCTCGTGTGCTGATAAATGTCTCAGATACCCGCCCAATTAACCCACTTCCGTCCGCAATGGCAGAATTCGTTGAAAGGTTTTTCTTTCAAACCGAAATTACCTGTAATTATTCTTGGCCACCTAGCGGGGAAATTCTTTTTTTTTTTTAAAGTTTACTTCATTCTCGCTGTTTCCATTGGTTATTTTCTTCACTTCCTTTCGGGTTTATGCGCGCTGGAGCGTGAAGTACCTGGGCTGACGGCGGTCACAGGTGAGAAACTCGGGCGTACCTCGAGTACCCGGACCGTGTCGTCGCGAAGCTTCCCGCGCCCGATGCGGTAATCAGAGTGACCCGCCATTACACCGAGCCACCTCTCAGCTGCCGTCCGCCCAAAACTCGATATCGTTCTTCTCGGTTCAGCTAATTGAAACAAGATGGCTGCCATGACGGCCTAGTCAACACCCGGCAGTCGCGCCGTCGGAGTGACTGCATAATATTTACCGGTTTGGGGGGTGCGGTGCCATCAAACAACAATCGTTGTGGTTAATTCTTTACCTTATTTTTGGTTTTCTGTTGAAAAATGTCGATTCTGATTTCAATCCTTGCGGACAGTTTTTCCCGCCCCGCCACTGATCGACCGACGTATCCGAGTGCCCTCCCCTTTCTCACCGCACAAGAACCGCGGCCATTAGGGTTGGATGGTGAGGATTTTTTAAAAAGTAGCCGACTGCGTAGATTCGTTTTAAATGCGGAAATATCCTGTTTTTGTTTTCGTCCAAAGAGGCATTAGCTAGCATTCATCTGGAGACGTTGGAAATTCCTGATAATTTCGAAACTCGGGTCTTTTAGCCTGACCCTTGTTTTTGTTAAATCAAAGACGAGCAGAATCTTTGACTACCACCATGGGATGAGTTCTCTCTGATTAACCCTGTTTTTTTGTTTTTTTTTTCAGTGATCCGATGTCTTTCTGAAATACAGACTGGTCGTTAGGCGGCTCTGTAGATCTTGACCACCAATGCAAGAGTCTAGACCACTGATGGGGCCAACGTTTCTATTTCTCTCTATCTATTCGGCCATTCATAGCATCCCGTCGTCTTTATATTAGCGAGCGAAATACATAGCCACTCAGGATCTGAGAGTTAGCCATTTAACCTAGCCCTTTGCTGCCCCTCTCGATTTACTCTCGGAAGCTCTAGCTGCTCTAATGCACATAGCTCGAACCTCTCTTCACGACGACCGATTTGCTCCTTTTAAACGTCTTCCTTGGATAGGATTAAAGATTGTGCTTGGCTCTTCGCTGACCCAAAATCTAAGGGAGCGAACCCATCACCTCGGACAGAAGGCATTCCGTATTTATCAGCATCGGCCAAATCTAAAAGCAGTTTCTCCGGTTCCAGTTAATGCGAAACCTTCGCGTTCGCCTTTTGCTTTAAATTCTTAGTTTCCTTTTGATCATCTAACGTCTCTGTCTCAGAAGCAGAATTAAAATGCATCCCCGAAGAAGCCTGATCTGGGGGCTTTCCCAAAATGCGTCCAGTGCCTACGCAACTAACGTCAGCGGTCCTCGCACCATTCCCATTATAAATTGTTTTATTAAATTGACAAAATGAATGGACTCGGACGGGGGATTATGGTAGCAAATGTCAACAGCAATACGGAGAGCACGACCAATCGGGCATTCACTTGTAGGCTATCATAAATATATTATAACTGTTGTTCAGAGTGGGGCTTTTATTCTTATTTTAAATCCCTATTTTACTAAATAAAGGTGCAGCAATCAGAGGTACGAATAATTAAATGTGGATAGAGTTTCATCCTATGAAAGCCACTATTTGGTTTGGTATATCCCCCCCTTAGCTAAAACTCGACGTACATCAGATTCTTTTCGATATTAGAAACTCGCTTGTGAATTCGCTTCTCAGATTTATCTTGTAGTCTCATAATCATGGAACTTCTTTTTTTATTTCTTTCTCACGAGATCGAACGTTATTTTACTTCATTTATTTATCACCCCCTTAAAGAGCCCTAAAAGGTGTTGTTGTATTTCGAAATTAAAGAATCGTGAGCCTGCGAAGGTTACAGCTCCGGTGAGAGTCCAGATCCGCCACGACGGCTGGTCTAACGAGGCAAGTCTAAATCGGTACAGACATTTCTTAAAGATGTAACGACAAACAGGGGTGCGGTATTTAAGGACTTGTTCTCGTGGGAGATACCGCCCTAGATGTCGGTGCCTGCCGGGTCCTGATAGACGAGGCGGGCACATTCTGATCGTGCAGCTCCTCTCAGACGCTTTCTCTTCCTTCACAGCTGCCTCGAGACTCGATCTTTATCATCCTCCACCGATTAGCTCTTGATCGGACGCGACGTCATTCTTACTGGCCTTCTCTATAATATTATCAGAATCCGCTCCCGTTTGCACCTGTCTCAATTTTTCGTCAGTACCCCCTCCTTTCCTCTATCAACCATCATCTCCTAACGAATATTCTAATTATTTACAGATAACCACGTTTCCTGAGAATTACTGAAGAATCTTATATATCGCATTATCTCTCGCCATTCAAAACGGCACCGCAGAAACTCATAGTCAGTTGTCATGCAATTAAAGGCCTACAGTCTTATAATCTTATTCTAAAATTAAAATTAATGATCTATTGTCATATATAATTATTCAAAATGAAAGTCAAAGACTTACTAGACTGCATTGCTATTTAAAAGTAGAATTAAAGGTCTACTGTCTTAATGTAATATTTAAAAGTAGAATTAAAGGTCTACTCTCTTAATGTAATATTTAAAAGTAGAATTAAAGGTCTACTGTCTTAATGTAATATTTAAAAGTAGAATTAAAGGTCTACTGTCTTAATGTAATATTTAAAAGTAGAATTAAAGGTCTACTGTCTTAATGTAATATTTAAAAGTAGAATTAAAGGTCTACTGTCTTGATGTAATATTTAAAAGTAGAATTAAAGGTCTACTGTCTTAATGTAATTATTAAAAATAGAATTTAAAGACTTGCTTGATGGTGGTATTGACATTCAGAAGTAAAATTAAAAACTGTCTTATATAATTATTCAAAATGAAAGTTAAAGACTTCCTGAACTGTAATGTTATTCAAATTGAAACTTAGCTTAACATAATGAATCCAAGATTACAACTATAAATTTCGCCATCTGGCAGTTCTATCTCAAATTACATTTAAAGCTGTATTAATTACTCTAAAAAATTTAATCTAAAAATGAAAATTAACCCTCTTTCCACATAGATGAACTTCACGCAAAACCGAAAATATGGATTTTAGAATTCTAAAAAATTATTTTGTAGATTTTAAGTATTAAACAAAAACTTTGTGAAACAAATATTTCAATTACCAAATCTAAACTAAAGGAAACTTTCTTTTTAAATTAGTTTATAAATAAATCTAAATAAATTTTAAATAAAATGACATAAAGCAGTAGATATTTTAAAAAGTAAGATGCGAGTATATTTAATTAAGTTGGTATTTAGACAGCTGTATAGTCAGTTTTCAAACCAGACGAATGGGATTTGTGGACATCGAGACATCTATCTGTCTGATATATTCATTCCACCTTAATATTCCTATTTTTTTTTCCTTTTCTGTGAAAGAGAACACGCGAAAGTATAAACCTTGGGTTTGGCTAAATACTCATAATCCCGCAATAATTATATTTATATATATATAGCTTTGAAATTGGAATATAATAATGATAATAATAATAATGTTATTTATTTAGACCGCAATTCTGGGAGTGAATTATAACAAATTATATATTGATAACGAACATATAACAGATTGAATATCTTTGGTCTTGCACCCAGAAGTTTACCCTAACAGTTCTCTCCCCTTTATACACATATATAGGTTAGAAGATTAATAAGTAAACCGAGTTCCGTAGTCAATGTAACAGTTCTCTCCCCTTTATACACATATATAGGTTAGAAGATTAATAAGTAAACCGAGTTCCGTAGTCAATGAATTAAAGCGTTTGTTGCTAACAACTTTGCATTTACATCCGAGGTAATAAATAAATAATTTTTTTTTTTAACTTTTTAAAGAGACAAAAGTATTATCACGCTGTGCTGGGACGACTGATTACTGGTGGCTTATTATCGCGATATCTAAGATACCATTCCGTCTGCTCTGAGGATTCTTGCCATCAGCCGTTTTCCGCCACTGAAAGAACATTCATGACCGATAACTCGTCCTCCCCCCACTATACTGTCGGCGTTCGGCACCCACGTCTGTATTTGAATTAATAAATTTCTAAAAGAGAGGGCAGGTGACAAATTTTGCTACAACTTACCAGATATAATTTTTCTGGGCTTCTCTTATCATCCACTCGCTAGCCACACAATATGCTTCGCTGCCCATCTTCGAGAAGAGACATGTTACCCTGAAAACCCTATTTAGTGGCGTCTTTTGTTGTTACATAATCTGTAGACGCCATAGCCGGGGATTAAGTTGTCCGCTTATTACCTGGCTTTCGTAATCTAATTTACCCAGATTTTGCTTTATTAAATTACCGGCTTGCCGAATTAATCACATTTATGCGCCGGGTTCAACTTTCATTTTTTTTGTTTATCAGATAAACCCTTTTGAAGACGGCCACGTTATCGTCTGATGACTCGCGCGCAGTTATCTTCCCCTGTCAACGCCGCCATCGCCTAATCTCGCAATTTCACGGATGGTTAAGACCCGATTAGCTCGCGGTAGGCAGACTAATATGGGAAGTAATTCAATAATTGGCGCAATCATAACATTGAATGTCGAACGGCGAAGCTAAAATTTCCTTTAACAAAGAGTGATAGGCAGAGTATCGCTGCTGTGGAAAACGATGTCTTAGCAGCCATGAAGAATTAATTGAATTACTTATTCGTTGATTCAGGTTCTAAAATCTTGGTTTCGTTTGTTTTAAATTTTACACTTTTTTTTTTGTTTTTGTTTTTTCTTTTCTCGTTTTCTTCTTCAGTTTTTCTGCCGAAGTTTCTAGGCGCCTTCTAACGGCTGCCCCAGGGTTAAACCGCGAACAAGAGCTGTTGAGGCGCCGCTTCTGATTGGCTAACAAATAAGCCAATCAGCGATGCGTCCTTTTTTAAAAAAAAAAAATATCATAAAGTTAGTATCTAAATATACTATTCGACAAGCAGCGGGAAGGGGTTTTCAGTGCTCGAAACCCTGATGATGGCTGAGTCGTAGTGAAAAGTATTCGTTTGTTCGTTTGTGTTATAGTAAAATCTTATTAAAAACAACAACAACAAAAACTCACGACGGTTTATCGTTTAATTTCCGTTCGGTTAAAACTTCCGAAATTCTTCTCGAAGGGGAGATAACTGGAATTAAAAAAAAACAACACGTGACTGTCTTCATAAATGTCGACAAAAATGATAGTTCTATTTTGAATAATTACACAAACTGGTTTATATAAACGATTACTGTACCAAGATAAAATACATCGCAAAAAATAAGAGAAAGAAATTCCGGCGTTTTCCGTGTACTAGGTAGAACGCCTTTGAAGTCATCCGTGCGCATGCGTGCCCGGTCCGGTGTCGGTCCCAGCGGTATAAATAACATCACGTGGGGGGGGCTCTGTCAAAAACTAGGTAACCTTGCTCGTGAACGCGTTTCTCGGCAGTGACGTGTGCGGTCACGTGACGTTCGAAAGGTTAAAAGTGATAGGCGATGACAGGCGCGCGTGCGAAGGTATCTTAGGTCAGATCTCGCAGGTGCGAGCGATAGAAAATATGTATTGGAGACTAGACGCCGCGAGAGCTGCCCGGCTCTTATACGTATTTTTTAAAGTGTCCACGAGGTCCGTACCGTGGGCGTTAGCCACAGATTCCGTGTGCTGGAATTCATCGATGCGACCTCTGGGGTTGCAAGGACCTGAACGAGCCCCAATCTGTCATAACGAAGGTATCATCGCTCCTGACACCTCTCTATAAGCTTACACGCAGAGAGAAATACGTCAGGAGTGACGTCGCCGTAGCGCTAGCGGCGCCACCCAGTGGCAGAATCTCTGCAAACTCTGGGAATACATCTCCAGTGACCTCCCCCTATGTATGCACACTCACTTCCGTTAACCTTCGTGTATGATTTAGTAATTACAGGTAACCGACGGCAGGAAGTAACGCTGTGGTCGGCTGGCGCACGTACTGCACGTATTGTGAACAGCATTAACTGGATATCCAGGTAACTCATTTGTGGCATACGATGAAACACAACCCATGGAATCTAGAAATCCGTGATTTATAAACATTAATATCTGTACTGTACTTCTTCTTTCCTTCTGACGGCCAGTGTTTTAAAGAGATTTCGATACGTTTGTGCAATGAGAATGAGACAAGCAGCAAAAAAAACACGGGATTATCGCCCTTTGCTTTCTTTGTTGAAAGCAGGGGGTTTATACATTTCAAGATGATAATTACATAAATAATTCATCTCCAAAAAGGCAGTTATAATTTTTAATTAGGTGATTAATTGATCATTTTTCCATATACAAATTAAATTAGAAAAAATATTATTTTATTTTTTAATTATCATCTTGAAATGCATGAAGTCGCTTCCTTCGCCAGTGGAAGCCAGGGGAGATAACTCCGTATTTTTTACCGCTTGTCTCATTTTTCATAATACATACGTATTAGAAAATCATTACGTGGAATTCCAGAAAGGTGCAGAAGTTGACTATTTCTCTTTCCGGTGGCATTCCTTCCGTTGACTGGCGCGCGGCTGAGTCAGGCAGCCAGGCATGGGTTCGATCGACACCACATCGGTATTTTGTGTTTTCTTGTTATTTTCTCTCGCTAACGTTTACACGCCGAACGGCCACGAAATTAGAGAAGGGTCTTAATAGGAAATGGGACCCTCTTTCGGACTCCTTTAATGCATAGCTTCCGGCGTATTGTTCGAGTAGAAACAGGTGAGTCGTGTCGGCCGTCTGTGTCGGTTTGTTCTCGCGTCTTTATACGCTTGTTTGTTAATAAAGAAACATGCTTCCGGAACTGCTTTCTTCCCCCTCCTATTTTTGTTTGCCCCCTTCCCCCTCCTCTCTCCCTCTCAATCTAAATCTGAAAACAAGAAAAATATCTGATTCTCCTCAGAGATCACGTGGCTGCCAGTCGGAAACGGTCGTGTAGCAAACTGAACTCTGTTTTCATCTACAGATTTCAAGGCCATAATTATAACGACCTCTCCAGCCCCTACAGGAACCCGGAACTTGACTGAAAGTTTTCGGAAACAAACAACAACAAAAAAAAAAACAATAGCAGTGATTCATAGCTTCTTACTAAAGTCAGGTTTCCGTTTACCTTTAATTCTGACGGAGATGATAGAGGAGTTTAACATAACATGTCTGCCATAACCACCGGAAGAAGTGTCACGCGCATGCACCCTAGCAAGTTGAGTAAGACCCCCCCAACCGGGGCTGATTAGTAGGAAAAGAAAGTTGGCGGGGCCATCGCGGAAAAAGAGAGAGACGGAAATCCAGGCCTCTAGCTCGGATCCGATCGAGGCTGCCAGCCACCGTGCCGGTGAGAGAATCAGCGGAGAATGGGTGAATCCGACGTGGATAGTGCCAGCATTCCCGTAATTATATTCACGACGGAAAGGAAAGGGTTAACCCGCTCTGGCGTGCGGCGCCGTATCAGAACTGACCGGGGGTGGGGGTGCGAGCAAGGTCTCGGCTTGTACTAGAGGTTCGAAGCATCTTCCTTCCGATAGATGCGGGTGGACCCTTTTTCTTTCCTTAACCCCTAACCCGCCCGTGTCCAGCCGGCATTAACTCGACAGACATCCATCGGCGGTCAGTCGGATGCTGGTTGTCTAGGGCGCCTATTTATCCAGCAATTGACATTGTTACCTGAAGAGGATTATATACGCAAACAGCACTTCCCACCTGTCAACACGGTAAGAGGCCGACCAAATTTGCCCACCTCAGCGGCCCGGTCGACTTCTTTGATGTGAGGATCCGGCCGTCGTGCAACAATGGACGGGGTGAGGACGGGTGACAGTGGCCAGATGGAATCAATATGCCGAGCAAATTTGCCCTGGCGGCGGGCGTCCTGTGTGCCCGACTGATTCAGACAAACACCGCGTTCTTAACGGACCGGCCTCCACGCCTCGCCTCCACACTGTTGCATCAACAGCACAAAGGGGTTTTTTGTTACCTCTTCGTAGACTGTCAAGCATCGTGTCCCCCCCTCTCCTCCCGCCCCCCACACACACCACCCCTCGGAGGGAGGGGGCGTTGAAGATGTGCAGCCGCCGAGAAGGAATCTAGAAAACGTCTTTGACGCCGGCCGGCCAGACCAGCGCCGTGGAGCCTGGACCGCTGCTGCCCAGGTCCTCCGCGGTAACGCAAGAAACAAGATCCTCTCGCTCTCTCTCTCTCTCTCTCCCCCTTCTCTCTCCCCTATATCTCTCTCTCTAACACCCCTCTCTCTCTCTCTCTTCTCCATCCATCCATTCTCTCTCTCTCTCTCTCTCTCTCTCTCTCTCTCTCTCTCTCTCTCTCTCTCTCTTTCTCTCTCTCTGATATCAATGGGACTTCATTCATCTAATTTACATTCCAAGATTACCAGTGAAGTAAATCTATCCTACAAATTGAAAATCTGAGGCCGTTCTTTTTCGGAGTAGAAACCGGGGTTTTTCCTCCTTCCTTTCCTCTAGAACGCCAGGTGGGAGGAGGCGGCTCCTCGTGACGGCCACCACCTTCAGCAGCTGAGACCTATGTCCCCGGGCTCGACCCTTTTCCCGAGATGCGATGGCCGAGGGCGTCCTCATAGGGACGGCGGAGTTTCCGGCCCTTTCGCCTAGACTCCAGACAGACAGGCAGACAGGCAGACATGCTTTCCAGCCTGGAGGGTCCGCTGATGTCGCCCGAATCTCTCTTTTTTCTGCTTTCCGGAAGCGATGTCGCTGAAGAGTTGCGCGCGACTCTCACACTGTTCATACGGAGCCGGCAGATCTCACACAGCCACCCAAGCGCACGCGTGCGGATATTATCCATTTACTGTACAAATTTTGTAGGCGGTGATCGAGGTAAAAAAAACAAAACAAAACAAAAAAGCTAAAAGTTTGTTATCAGGAGAAATAAAGAAGAAGAAGAAAAAACATTTAACCCTCCCCCTACTGTAGTAATAAAGCCGATCGGATAGAACCGGAGATCGTGGGACGCGGAATGGTATCGGTCCTTGATGGTGGTGCTCCGGTCGATTTTAGCTGGGAACGTCTTTGGCGTGTTTACGGTAACAACCTGGCGCCTGACTGTAGTGGGTCTGTGATCACGGTAGTGCAGATTTGTACAGAGTTCGCTGTTTCAGTTCCTCTTTCCTCTCAGATGCAAATAATCTGGCCGAAGCCGAAAATTACTATCGCATCTGTGCTGTAACCGAGGCAGGGGTGTGCCGCGTCACCAACACCACCGCCTACTGTCTCGGAATTACTTGTTGCTTTTTTTTTTCCTAAAGATGTATTTACTCGTGTATAAGACCGAGATATTTGTGTATAGGACCGAGATATTTGTGTGCAAGACCGAGATATTTGTGTATAAGACCGAGATATTTGTGTGTAAGACCGAAATATTTGTGTATATGACCGAGATATTTCTGTATATGACCGAGATATTTGTGTGTAAGACCGAGATATTTGTGTATAAGACCGAGATATTTGTGTGTAAGACCGAGATATTTGTGCATATGACCGAGATATTTCTGTATATGACCGAGATATTTGTGTGTAAGACCGAGATATTTGTGTATAAGATCGAGATATTTGTGTGTAAGACCGAGATATTTGTGCATATGACCGAGATATTTGTGTGTATGACCGAGATATTTGAGTGTAAGACCGAGATATTTGTGCATATGACCGAGATATTTGTGTGTAAGACCGAGATATTTGTGCATATGACCGAGATATTTGTGTGTAAGACCGAGATATTTGTGCATATGACCGAGATATTTGTGCATATGACCGAGATATTTGTGTGTATGACCGAGATATTTGTGTGTATGACCGAGATATTTGTGTGTAAGACCGAGATATTTGTGCATATGACCGAGATATTTGTGTGTATGACCGAGATATTTGAGTGTAAGACCGAGATATTTGTGTGTAAGACCGAGATATTTGTGTATAAGACCGAGATATTTGTGTATAAGACCGAGATATTTGTGTGTAAGACCGAGATATTTGTGCATATGACCGAGATATTTGTGCATATGACCGAGATATTTGAGTGTATGACCGAGATATTTGAGTGTTAGACCGAGATATTTGTGTATATGACCGAGATATTTGTGTGTAAGACCGAGATATTTGTGCGTATGACCGAGATATTTGAGTGTAAGACCGAGATATTTGTGTATAAGACCGAGATATTTGTGTGTAAGACCGAGATATTTGTGTGTAAGACCAAGATGTGTAAGACCGAGATATTTGTGTGTAAGACCGAGATATTTGTGCATATGACCGAGATATTTGTGTGTATGACCGAGATATTTGAGTGTAAGACCGAGATATTTGTGTGTAAGACCGAGATATTTGTGCATATGACCGAGATATTTGTGCATATGACCGAGATATTTGTGCATATGACCGAGATATTTGTGTGTATGACCGAGATATTTGAGTGTAAGACCGAGATATTTGTGTGTAAGACCGAGATATTTGTGCATATGACCGAGATATTTGTGTGTATGACCGAGATATATTTGAGTGTAAGACCGAGAGATATTTGTGTGTAAGACCGAGATATTTGTGCATATGACCGAGATATTTGTGCATATGACCGAGATATTTGTGTGTATGACCGAGATTATTTGAGTGTAAGACCGAGATATTTGTGTGTGTAAGACCGAGATATTTGTGCATATGACCGAGATATTTGTGCATATGACCGAGATATTTGTGCATATGACCGAGATATTTGTGTGTATGACCGAGATTTGTGTGTAAGACCGAGATATTTGTGCATATGACCGAGATATTTTGTGTGTATGACCGAGATATTTGAGTGTAAGACCGAGATATTTGTGTGTAAGACCGAGATATTTGTGTATAAGACCGAGATATTTGTGTATAAGACCGAGATATTTGTGTGTAAGACCGAGATATTTGTGCATATGACCGAGATATATTTTGTGTTATGACCGAGATATTTGAGTGTAAGACCGAGATATTTGTGTGTAAGACCGAGATATTTGTGTGTATGACCGAGATATTTGAGTGTAAGACCGAGATATGTGTGTGTAAGACCGAGATATTTGTGTGTAAGACCAAGATGTGTAAGACCGAGATATTTGTGCATATGACCGGAGTGTTAGACCGAGATATTTGTGTATATGACCGAGATATTTGTGTGTAAGACCGAGATATTTGTGTGTAAGACCGAGATATTTGTGTATAAGACCGAGATATTTGTGTATAAGACCGAGATATTTGTGTGTAAGACCGAGATATTTGTGCATATGACCGAGATATTTGTGTGTATGACCGAGATATTTGAGTGTAAGACCGAGATATTTGTGTGTAAGACCGAGATATTTGTGTGTATGACCGAGATATTTGAGTGTAAGACCGAGATATTTGTGTGTAAGACCAAGATGTGTAAGACCGAGATATTTGAGTGTAAGACCGAGATATTTGTGCATATGACCGAGATATTTGTGTGTATTACCGAGATATTTGAGTGTTAGACCGAGATATTTGTGTATATGACCGAGATATTTGTGTGTAAGACCGAGATATTTGTGCGTATGACCGAGATATTTGAGTGTAAGACCGAGATATTTGTGTATAAGACCGAGATATTTGTGTGTAAGACCGAGATATTTGTGTATAAGACCGAGATGTGTAAGACCGAGATATTTGTGTGTAAGACCGAGATATTTGTGTGTATGACCGAGATATTTGAGTGTAAGACCGAGATATTTGTGTGTAAGACCGAGATATTTGTGTGTAAGACCAAGATGTGTAAGACCGAGATATTTGAGTGTAAGACCGAGATATTTGTGCATATGACCGAGATATTTGTGTGTATTACCGAGATATTTGAGTGTTAGACCGAGATATTTGTGTATATGACCGAGATATTTGTGTGTAAGACCGAGATATTTGTGCGTATGACCGAGATATTTGAGTGTAAGACCGAGATATTTGTGTATAAGACCGAGATGTGTAAGACCGAGATATTTGTGTGTAAGACCGAGATATTTGTGTGTAAGACCAAGATGTGTAAGACCGAGATATTTGTGTGTACGCCCGAGATATTTGTGTGTAACACCCAGATGTGTAAGACCGAGATATTTGTGTGTAATATTTGTGTGTAAGACCGAGATATTTGTGTGTAAGACCGAGATATTTGTGTGTAAGACCGGGAGGAACCGGTGGCGGCATTTATCGTATAAGTATTAGTAGCCCCCCCCCCTCGCGGGCGATCAGAACGGGAGTCGGCCGGGAGTATACCCGAGGAGGTATATCTCGGAGGGGAGGAGTCTCGGATAAGGGCCCCCCCCCACCAGCCCCTAACCCGACACACCCATCCTACCGGCCTTCGCGTCAGAAGTGATCGATTGACGTTCGCCTACAAAGATGTACGGTTGGATTGCGCGGTAACCGTCTGCTAAGGTCTTCTCTTCACGAGCCCCCGGACGTCGGCTTCCTTTCAAGTGATGAGGCGGGAGCCCCGACAGGAAGTTAGGAGACGGACAGTTACGCAGTCCCCCCCCCCCGCCACCGCTCGTCGCCCGGCGGACCCAACAAGAAATGCGCTTCGCATCTGCTCAGGCTGGAATCAACTGGATATCCATCTGAAGCCCGTGGCGCCCCCCCCCCTTCTCGGGCTCCATCCCCCTGTATCAAAAGATGTAGCTTATGACAGAGATTAAAAAGGGAGTTGACCAAACTCCGGACCTAAAACCGTGCCCTCTAATTTTTAATCGAAAAAAAAACAAAAAAAACAACCAGACCGTTAAAAAACTTTTCAGAAGTTATCTCCCTTGAATAGCAACAACACAAGAAAGAAGAAGAGTCAAAACGTGGCAAGGATGCTCTTAGATTCTCCAGTCGGAGAGCCTTAAAACAACGTTTCTGCAGCGATCTCGTAAACTATGGCGAAATAAGCGAAAGGATGAAACTACAGCAAGCACTTTTGGGGGCGAAATGCCAGCGACCGAGATTCGACAAGACGCATTTATTTGGAAATCTGGTCGTCTATACACTCAGCATGCTGAAACATCTACACGGCAGAACTGAATCTAAGAGCTGGTCACTGTAGATGGAGATGCTGTGTATTCGCAGATACGCTCGAGCCACTATAGATCGCCATTCCGCTGGTGGAATTAGCCAATTGTTGCGAGTCTGCGAGAACAGGGGACGTTATCCTGGAGCAGGACGTTGGCGAGTTTGTCGGTCCTCCTACCGACAGATTCTTCGTCCAGCGCCGACATCTTTCACCCTCCAGCTGGTAAAGCATCCCACAACTTATCACCGGAAGAAAACCCCTGCCTACGGCATCGACGAGTTCCTTTCATGCAAGTCACCACGGAAAATCTCCCCTCTTTAGGGTCTCGCTCCTGTATTCGGCCATCTACCCGTTGAAACAGGCAACAGGATTCGTCTGTGGAGATGGGGGGGGGGAGAGAGACGTTCCAGGACATCGGATGAACTCGCTCGGTGCCTTCTCCCTACAAGTCTATTTGCTGTCAACTCTTTGTCTGCCCAGCCCGATTCCTCGGAAGCCGGATTATTCCGCGGTGCATTCTGGCTCTTCATCATCCTCTCAGAAGTCGGAATCGATTTGTCTCCACACACCACCCCCGGACTCATCCACTACTTTCTTCGATTTGACGCCTTATTCCACTAAACGTCAGTCACTGTCGACCGGATGTTCTTACAAGAGAACGTTCCCTCCACTTATTCAGGGTCTTCGATAGCCCTTTCCTCGTCCAACACGCCATTCTACGCCATCTTGACCAAAGAAGTGTTCAACCCTAGAATCCATTCCCTTATCGAGTATCGATGTATGTCGCACTACTTAAAAATACTTACATTCTTATGGCGTTATTGTAATTAAAATTAATCTATAATAATAATAATTTATAAAATAAACTTCAGTTATTATTATCCACGAATCCTCTACCAGGGTTGTCAGAAAGTTTCAGTCCATTCCGAATGTACGGGGCCCCGCTCTGAGCATCTCCCAGCCGGACCCTAAGCCTACTGGAACTGACAAATTTTGGCCTCTCGACCAATTGAACAGCACAGCGGGGCCATCTGTCGGACAATAAGCGACTCACGCCTGGATACTTTCTCGGAATGTTCGCCCCGTGCTATGGTGATTCCGGGTTCGCTTTCGCCTCTCAGCAAGCGGAAGGAACTCCCTCAGCAGCAGGCTGCGACATCGGCGACGTCACCGAGCCACTCTCGGAGACGTGTAAGCGGGCTGACGGGGACGAGCTGGGGGTCGGCCAACAAGAGTTTCGGAAAGAAATGCTGGTTTTCTAGGGGAAACCGTGTGAGAAAATAGTCTGCAGGTGAAGTCGGCCAGATTTTGGAAGAGGCTTCTGTAAATAGAGAATGAATAGCATATTTGAGACGTGCCTGTGGGAGGAGGATCGATCTCTTCGGAGTTAGAAGAAATCCACGTCGGACAACGCATAACTGCTGGATGTTTTCTCGTAATTGTTGAAGAGATCCGCCATCGCCGGTAAAAGTTCGACGGAGGTTTCGAGTGGGGCTCGGTTGGTTGGTTCCATGAGATGGCGATCGCGCTACCGCTGGACCATTCTGGCTCGACTCCAGTCGGCTTTCTTCGTGATTGACCTGCCAGCAGGAAACCAACTCTCAAAGAAATCCAATGATCCAAGTTAGTCCTCTAGCTCACAGAGAGAGAGGAGAGAAGAGGAGAGAGGAGAGGGGGAGGATGAGAGAGAGAGGAGAGAGAGGAGGAGCGAGAGCGCGAGAGGGGAGAAAGAGAGAGAGAGAGAGGTGGGAGAGAGAGAGAGAGAGAGTCGGAGAGAGAAAGAGAGGATAGAGGTGGGAAAGAGGGACGAGAGATGGGGAGGGAGGGGGGAGAGAGAGCGGGAGAGAGATGGGCAGAGAGAGAAAGAGAAAAGAGACGTGGGGGGGGAGAAAGAGGAGAGAGAGGTGGGGAGAGAGAGAGAGCGAGAGAGAGGTGAGAGATGAGGTGGGAGAGAGGGCGAGAGAGAGAGGTGGGAGAGAGAGAGAGAGGTGAGAGAGAGAAGAGAGAGAGGTGAGAGTTGAGAGGGAGAGAGAGAGGTGAGAGGAGAGAAAGATGAGAGCGAGGGAAGAGTGAGAGAGAGAGAGGAGAGTGGAGAGGAGAGGAGATGAGAGAGGAGAGAGAGAGAGAGAGGAGAGAGATCAGAAGAAGAGAGATGGAGGAAGAGAGAGATAGAGGTGGGGAGAGGGAGAGAGAGATAGAGGTGGGAAAGAGAGAGCTAGGGAGAGGGAGAGGAGAGAGGAGAGGTGGGAGAGGGCGGAGAGAGAGAAAGAGAGAGAGTGGGCGAAAGAGAGAGAAGTGGGTGAGGGAGAGAGAGAGAGATAGAGGTGGGAAAGAGAGAGAGAGGAGAGGGATGGGAGAGGAGAGAGAGAGAGAGGGGGAGGAGAGAGAGAGAGGTGGGAGAAGAGAGAGAGGAGAGCTAGAGGTGGGGAAAGAGAGAGAGATGGGGAGAGGGAGAGGAGAGAGAGGGGGAGAGAGAGAGAGGTGGAGAGAGAGAGAGAGGAGGAGAGAGTGAGAGAGAGAGAGGTGGGAGAGAGAGAGAGGTGGGGATGAGAGTGAGAGAGAGAGAGAAAGAGAGAGATGGGAGAGGGAGAGAGGAAGAGAGAGAGAGGTGGGAAAGAGAGAGAGAGAGAGAAGGTGCATGAGACGCGCGGAGGGCAGGGCAAAGCAGAGAAGAGTCCTTCAATCACTACGTCGTCCCGCTTTCCTTCGGGGAGAGGGGAGGAGAGGGAGGTAACTCGTTCCAAGAACAGAACACAGGTATCTGACTAAGCATGAACATTTAAGAAATGAAATGAATTACAACATTGGAATGGAAATTTTAAAAAAAACAAGAGATTTTTATGCTAACTCTCCTCCTCCCTGTATTATTCAATAAAGTTTTCTAGAAAATGTCTCGTTATTTGGAACAATGGAGAAAGTTGGATGTTCGTATTTGCGTATATCGTACCAAATAAATAGTAGGAACGTAAATTAGTAAGCTTTTGTCTCCACTCTCAAGACCGAATAATGCTTCCGCGCCTATCTGGGTAACAGGCAGGAGGAGGTTGCACCGTTTATGAGTTTTAAGAAAATCTCTCTCTCTCACATCTCTCTCTCTCCCTCTCCCCATCTCTCTCTCTCTCTCTCTTTCTCACACCTCTCTCTCTCTCTCTCTCTCTCTCTCTCTCCATCTCTCTCTCCATCTCCCCATCTCTCTCTCTCTCTCTCTCTCTAATAAATAGCATACATTTTGAAGAAGCATAAGTAATTTAATCAGACGAGTAGCGACAACGAGAAGAAAAGTTGGTTCTTTACGGTAAACAGCAGGACCCGGGATTTAGTCGGGGTGAGATGATAAGGCGAAGTGGGACCTTTAGAGCTTGGCTCCCTGTGCGTTCTTTTATAAAACCTGGTATTAATCACAACAGCCCCCCAGGGGTCTGCACGGCCGACTACAGGGTGGGAACGGTCTGCCCCCCCCCCTCCTGGGACCCACTGCACTCGACATGGTTCAGTAGTGATTCAAATGGGCCAAATCGGAGGAGCATTCCGCCATGATTAATGAGACGCGCCCATTTTCTCCGTCTCCGAGACACACGAACCCTCCACCAGCCTCTCGCTGTTGTTGTCTGGTTTCGCCCATCTAATTGCTTACGCACGCCGCCGCCACACACTATAAAGACGCGGGTTCGATCCACGTTTGACAAAAAAAAAAAAAACTGCTTCCGCCGCTCGTCCTCCGAAAGCCAAAGAACAAGTCACAGACGCTTCTCGTTATTATTTACATGTGGTCACGTGTCTTCCGGCGAAGTCGGTTTGTGCGGCTCGCAGACAAAAACAAAAACAAAAAAAAAATTTCGAAGACGGTTAACTCACCCGACTTATCAGCATCATTCTGGCCCCGACAGTAAGAACTAGAAGGGGCCCAGAAGTTAATGCTTTTAAATTTATACGACAACATTTCTATTTAGAGAGGGGAATCTTCGAAGACTGCGTTTGGACATCCAGCAACGATGTAAGTACCAACCCACCTATTCATTCCTATTAAACAGTGCATGGAGGGTACAGCTAGAACGTGGTCCCTCTCTCTGTGCGGACGTCATCTCTGTCTCTCTCTGTACTGACGTCATCTGTCTCTCTCTCTGTACTGACGTCATCTCTGTCTCTCTCTGTACGGACGTCATCTCTGTCTCTCTCTGTACGGACGTCATCTCTGTCTCTCTCTCGGTACTGACGTCATCTCTGTCTCTCTCTGTACGGACGTCATCTCTGTCTCTCTCTGTACGGACGTCATCTCTGTCTCTCTCTGTACTAACGTCATCTCTGTCTCTCTCTGTACGGACGTCATCTCTGTCTCTCTCTGTGCGGACGTCATCTCTGTCTCTCTCTCGGTACTGACGTCATCTCTGTCTCTCTCTGTACGGACGTCATCTCTGTCTCTCTCTGTACGGACGTCATCTCTGTCTCTCTCTCGGTACTGACGTCATCTCTGTCTCTCTCTGTACTGACGTCATCTCTGTCTCTCTCTCTGTACGGACGTCATCTCTGTCCCTCTCTCTGTACTGACGTCATCTCTGTCTCTCTCTGTACGGACGTCATCTCTGTCTCTCTCTGTACGGACGTCATCTCTGTCTCTCTCTGTACGGACGTCATCTCTGTCTCTCTCTCGGTACTGACGTCATCTCTGTCTCTCTCTGTACTGACGTCATCTCTGTCTCTCTCTCTGTACGGACGTCATCTCTGTCTCTCTCTGTACTGACGTCATCTCTGTCTCTCTCTGTACGGACGTCATCTCTGTCTCTCTCTCGGTACTGACGTCATCTCTGTCTCTCTCTGTACTGACGTCATCTCTGTCTCTCTCTCTGTACGGACGTCATCTCTGTCCCTCTCTCTGTACTGACGTCATCTCTGTCTCTCTCTGTACGGACGTCATCTCTGTCTCTCTCTCTGTACGGACGTCATCTCTGTCCCTCTCTCTGTACTGACGTCATCTCTGTCTCTCTCTGTACGGACGTCATCTCTGTCTCTCTCTGTACGGACGTCATCTTCTGTCTCTCTCTGTACGGACGTCATCTCTGTCTCTCTCTCGGTACTGACGTCATCTCTGTCTCTCTCTGTACTGACGTCATCTCTGTCTCTCTCTCTGTACGGACGTCATCTCTGTCTCTCTCTGTACTGACGTCATCTCTGTCTCTCTCTGTACGGACGTCATCTCTGTCTCTCTCTCGGTACTGACGTCATCTCTGTCTCTCTCTGTACTGACGTCATCTCTGTCTCTCTTTCTGTACGGACGTCATCTCTGTCCCTCTCTCTGTACTGACGTCATCTCTGTCTCTCTCTGTACGGACGTCATCTCTGTCTCTCTCTGTACGGACGTCATCTCTGTCTCTCTCTGTACTGACGTCATCTCTGTCTCTCTCTGTGCGACGTCATCTCTGTCTCTCTCTGTGCGACGTCATCTCTGTCTCTCTCTCTGTACGGACGTCATCTCTCCCTCTCTCTGTACGGACGTCATCTCTGTCTCTCTCTGTACTGACGTCATCTCTGTCTCTCTCTCTGTACGGACGTCATCTCTCCCTCTCTCTGTACGGACGTCATCTCTGTCTCTCTCTGTACTGACGTCATCTCTGTCTCTCTCTGTACTGACGTCATCTCTGTCTCTCTCTGTACTGACGTCATCTCTGTCTCTCTCTGTGCGACGTCATCTCTGTCTCTCTCTCTGTACGGACGTCATCTCTCCCTCTCTCTGTACGGACGTCATCTCTGTCTCTCTCTGTACTGACGTCATCTCTGTCTCTCTCTGTGCGACGTCATCTCTGTCTCTCTCTCTGTACGGACGTCATCTCTCCCTCTCTCTGTACGGACGTCATCTCTGTCTCTCTCTGTGCGACGTCATCTCTGTCTCTCTCTGTACTGACGTCATCTCTGTCTCTCTCTGTACAACGTCATCTCTGTCTCTCTCTCTGTACTGACGTCATCTCTGTCTCTCTCTGTACTGACGTCATCTCTGTCTCTCTCTGTACTGACGTCATCTCTGTCTCTCTCTCAGTACAACGTCATCTCTGTCTCTCTCAGTACAACATCATCTCTGTCTCTCAGTACAACATCATCTCTGTCTCTCTCAGTACAACGTCATCTCTGTCTCTCTCAGTACAACATCATCTGTCTCTCAGTACAACATCATCTCTGTCTCTCTCTCTGTACGGACGTCATCTCTGTCTCTCTCTGTACGGACGTCATCTCTGTCTCTCTGTGCGACGTCATCTCTGTCTCTCTGTACAACATCATCTCTGTCTCTCTCTATACTGACGTCATCTCTGTCTCTCTCTGTAGGACGTCATGTCTGTCTCTCTCTGTACTGACGTCATCTCTGTCTCTCTCAGTACAACATCATCTCTGTCTCTCTCAGTACAACGTCATCTCTGTCTCTCTCAGTACAACATCATCTGTCTCTCAGTACAACATCATCTCTGTCTCTCTCTCTCTGTACGGACGTCATCTCTGTCTCTCTGTGCGACGTCATCTCTGTCTCTCTGTACAACATCATCTCTGTCTCTCTCTATACTGACGTCATCTCTGTCTCTCTCTGTAGGACGTCATGTCTGTCTCTCTCTGTACTGACGTCATCTCTGTCTCTCTCAGTACAACATCATCTCTGTCTCTCTCTCTCTGTACGGACGTCATCTCTGTCTCTCTCTGTACGGACGTCATCTCTGTCTCTCTGTGCGACGTCATCTCTGTCTCTCTGTACAACATCATCTCTGTCTCTCTCTATACTGACGTCATCTCTGTCTCTCTCTCTGTACTGACGTCATCTCTGTCCCTCTCTCTGTACTGACGTCATCTCTGTCTCTCTCTGTACTGACGTCATCTCTGTCTCTCGCTCACACAAACGCACACACGTCAAAAGCCACACGCAAGGTAAATCATCTGTCACTCTCCCTCAACCTTGCTCTTGTATTTGTAGTTAGGAATTTATTTACAGCGACTCGTTTCGTTTTTAGTCTTCCCATTAACATTTTGCGTCAGTTTTATCGAGACACAAAGAAAAGATAGATGCGTCTATCCGGGACACACGAGTCTATTGTCACGAATGAAACCTTCAGAAACTGTTATCTTATATTACAAAAAGAGACCCCGTGAGTTACCACATCGCGTGAGCCGCCAAGCAGTTCTTACATTCTAACTAATACGACCGTAGCCTCTACTGGTAAACGAGTTTATTAACTCGTAATGATACTCTTGTTTAATTTCATTTGACAGGAAAAATTCTACGATCGCCGGAAGCCTTGGAAAGTTTGAGCTCCACGCGAACTACTTTCGTGAAGATTTATGTAGTTTTCTCGAGCTATTCTTCCCGGCGAACCCTGTTTGTCTCCCTTTACAGAAGGTTCAAACCGCATCGCCTCTTTATGTCGCCAGCTATAAACGTGCCCTGTTACCTGCAGACCGAAGAAGGGGTAGGAAACAGACCCTGTTCTCTAATGACCGGGCGAGGGAGGAAAGCTATTAGCCGCCCTCTCAATGGCAAAAGATCCGATAAGTGGGCGCTACAGGGGCCGGGGACCGAGATGCGGGTGGATACAAGTAGATATAAAATTTTAGCCGGCTTCTCTGGGTCCAAGTAATTACATTTTAACGGTAAGTTAGGGCCCCCTTCCGTGTCGCAGACGTTTTCTGGGACCATTAATGACCGTCACATCGCCGGACCTCCTGGCTGCTCCGCTGATGCTTTCCGGATGTGTCGCTTTGATCCCGCAGTCGCACGGCGGCGCCTGCGAAGAAGGATCGGCAAAGGCGAGCCTCTGAAAGAGAACGTGAGACAAGAAAGCACCCTGACGGACACCAATTTTCTTTTGTAAAATTAACGTAGGCAGGAATAAAATGGCGAGGAATTGGCCCAATGGCTACATACATTGGGCCGTCCTAACAGCTCTTGTTTACGGCATTCCTACAAGGTTTTCGGGTGAAAACGTCTTGGCGCTTAGCCCTCGCAGAAACCATTCGGGATTGCAAGGGTTAATTCTAGAAATACGGCCCGTGTTTACAAACCAGTTTGTCCAACAGCTGGAGAATATATTTACATGTTTAACTACTCGTCGCCTCCCCACCCTTTGTTTTTATTGTGTTAAAAATCAAAAATCCCTAAATATGGCATGCGGAATTAACAGTCCGAGAAAATTCATCATCAAGACGGGTAATTAAGTCTATCGTTCAGGGATGCGAGAGCTGCTGATGGGGGTTTCATTATCCCGCCCGCTGTTACTCCATCACATTTCGCTGATTAGATGATGGTCCCACAGTTGCATTCTTGGTCAAGTAAAATAAACCCGTGAGACCGATTCTAGAATTACATGTACTGTGCACCGACATGGTAGTACTGACTGCGGCAGCAACAAAACGAAGCGCTCGTGCACCCCATCAGTAGCGATACGAGTCACTGAGAGACGCACGTTTCTGGTGCGACCTCTTCTTCTCCGTCGCCGTCATCAGGGCGAGCAGAGAGAGAGAATCCTGATCGCTTCCAACGCCGTCTTCCTTCGTAGCACCGCGGTTCGTAAGCTTCACGGACGATGCTGGGCAGGGATCGAGGAGAAGAGGGGGGGGTGCAGAGAGATCTCTGGGAACCCGTCGTTGGCTCTGGCCAGGCTCAGAACTGCGATCCGGGAAACATCCGAGAATCTGCTCGCTCTTCCGATCGGTGACAGTGCGCGCTGACCATCGCCCCCTGTCGGCCGCCTACACGTCCAACATCTACGTCATCGAACCCGACGTATGCGTGCTTCTGTCACGAACGCACATCTACTGGAGTTTATGTGGCATGGCGTTGCAAAATATTGTTTCCTTTTTCTTTTTTAAAGAAAATGTAGGTGATATATCAAAAGCTTTTAATTAAAATTACGACAGGTGTAAAGTTAGTGCGATTCTTACTTCCCCTTTGTCCAGATTATATAACAGTGTTAGACCGAATTAGCGAGAGGTGAGAAAAGTACCGCCACTCACGGGGACAGGGGGCCGGAAAATGTGGAAGGTTTGAATTACACGGTACACCGGCCGGTAGCCACCACAAACCACCCCCCCCCCCGCCCTGGTTAGGCTGTCGGCCCTCCTCCCACGTTAATGGCCGTGTTCCTTGAGTGGGCGGAGACATCTGTCCGTCTCTTCAACTTTTGGCGCACCGAAAGAGAAGCGAGCGAGCGTGGGAGGGGTGGGGTGTGGGGGGGGGGGAGAAGCGTAGCCATAGAGACGAGCCGAAGTACACCTGCGCTTAATTGTTCTTCGTTCGCGGACGTTAAGCGTTGTGTAGAGGTGCGCGGGAGAAACAACAACAACAACACCGGAGACATGCAAAACACAGCAAGGATCTGATTTCTATCATTACTTGAGAAACTCCCGGAATGGAGAATAAAGGACAGAACTATGGAAAACTATTTTCAATTGCTGCTTACACGTCACGAGGTAAACAAGCAGAGCTGGGCAAAGCCCCCACAGCCGTAGCTGCTGAGTTTGTAGCGTGGAATCATGGGAAATAAAGGGTTTCAGTAACCCGGACAAATGGCGGAAATGGAACGGCTACTACTATCGGTCAGAACTTGTATCATCAGCCAGATCGAGATTCTAAAATTCGGCCATCAACCGACGAGACACGAAGCGCGCGCGGGGCGGAGGAGGAGGAGAAAGGGTGCGGTGGAATCCAGTCTCAACGCCTCCTTTTGATGCGGAGGGATGTGAAAGACTGCCGCTAGGGTGCGCTCTTAACATTTTTTGCGATCGTATATATTCATCAATGCTCCTGATATTATGTAATCGCATGGCTGCTCAAAGTCGGTTTGCGTCCGAATTTATCTGCAACTCGATTCTTCTGCTGTCCCCCCTTTCTCTGTCTATATACACACTAGTCCACGACAAAGGAAATAGGTAATTACCAACGTCATCGCTTACGTCACCTGGCGACTCTTAGTGTTCCGGTAATTCTCCCACCTGGCGATAAAGAGGTGAACCGCGGTAGGGGGTTTGTCGCCTTGTTTGTAAGCGGAATAAATCGCGGGCCACTTTTTCTTTATTTATCCTTCTCTAGTGTCTTGGCTGAGGATAGAAGTAAGTAGTGCTCGCACCGGACCATTAGTGAACTAGCGTTTCATCGGCATCCCGCCGCGATAAGATGCAAATGCGCTGACAGGCTGAGCGCTCGGGGGTAGAGCTTGTCTCCCCCTCCTCTCCTCATAGCTGCTGATAACAATCGGGGAACCCTCAACAACGCTAGATCATTTCCCCTCCACGGCGGAAGTCTGTCCGTCCATTGTGACGATTTGGAATTCGTTTAAAAGAAAGAAAGAGAGAGAGAGAGGGGGTGGGGTATGGGGGTAAAAGGATCCGGTACCGTGGGAGGGAGGACAGTTAGGGTCAGGGTTGTTGGAATCGGCGAACATCGAGTGGTCGATGACAGCCGTTTCCTATTGAACCAAAGTTCTGATTTTAACTGAACGGCTCTCGTGGGCAGACATCATAGCTAGGTTTTCTGAACGTGGCTACCACCCACAGATGTCTGCTCACGCAAGGACGCCTCCCATCAATCCGTCGTACGTCCAATCAGGGCTAAATCACATAATTACCTACTCTCAAGGCGAAAAGCAAGGACACAATGAATAACCAGCAATTCGAGATAGATGGGACATAATCAGCGCCTCACCGCCTAATACTTACGCTAATGCAGACTAGAGAACAACAGTACGGTAGGAAAAGAATTAGATAAGTTCCATCTTATTTCCCGCTGATACATTGCTGCAGGTTTTCTTTTAATATCAAACTTGTGATGTATAGAGGGACCTGACATAAGTACATGGCCAACCAGCTCCCACCTCGGACCCACTAAGCCATTCCAGTCACGCGCCAAGAAGCTATAAGAAGAGGTACCACGCCATGGATAGTCGAGGTTCTTGATAGAAGCCAGGGGAAAATCCTCAAGGCCACTGCTGACAGATGTTACCACACCCACCTTCCTCTCGAAACATACATTTTATCAGATCGGTTCAGGTTATCGTGTACGGGCGTGGTGCCACTTGGGTCTCTGGTCACTGGTCATCTGCTCAGAGAGGGCAATAAATACCTCTATGGAAGATGGCGTCTCAACTCACACCATCTGTGCCGTTAAAAGGCGGATAGAGTCCGGGCATAACCCCATTAACTATTTGGGCTATCCCCAACGATCTCTGCGAGTGTTCTCGTAAGCTCCCCCCACTAATAAAGATTCTGTCAGGAATAACCTGCAATCGTGCAGACGAGGAGATTGCTGATGCCATCCACACAATATTTTAGAGTGTAGGAGGGCTACAACCACAAATGATTCATATTCTCCACTCTTAGCGTTCTAGAATATACCAACGTTTTTTTTTTTTTTTTAATGTCACGTATGTATATAATACTTACACAAGGGACATCAGTCATCATCCCGTTCTTCTTTAGGGCCCCTTGTTTGCGTGGTTTATAAGCAAATAAAATGTAATCAAGCAAGTTTATTATAAACGCCAGACAAACGCCTTCAGTCTAATCAGGAAATATTGCTTCTCGTCCCGACTAGACCAGAATATCGTCTACCATATTCCTGTCACGTGTGTGTGTCACGATATCTCTCGTTGTTTTATGGAGACTCGGATATCGGAATTCGAGTTAGTGTTGGGGGGAGGGCTTATCTGTCTGTATTGCGATTGTTTGCGGTCTGTCGCACATTTATTATGGTTTATCTTAGCTCTCTGTCAAGACAAAAGGTACCGAAACGATTTGGTAAGGTTCAAATGCTGCCTCGCCTCGAAGATCTAGGGGTCTGAAGGAGATGATGATACGTGTTAACCTTGGCACGCCGTCTGCCCGGAGCCGGTTTGTCATACAATGCCCGCCATTTCGACTCTTTAGCCGCAAAGTTTCCACCTCATCCGCGAAGTCAGCCACGAAAGCCTCCGAGAAACAATAATTTAGCAGCCGGCGGGCTCCATGTTATCAATCGCTCAGATATTATCATTGGATATGTTTACGCGCATAACAACGGAAGCCAAATGCCGCTGAAGAATTCTGGGACATCGTTTTCGTCGGAACGAGGCTAGGCTCAAAAGTCCTGCCCGATTCTGATACAAGCCGACCCACAATCCTCTTCCATACTTGATGACTTCCGTTCCACGTAAATTGCTGCGAGTTCTCGTGAACAGAACCTCGACAGCAACAACAAACAACAACAGATAACGGCCAGACGTGATAGTAGCAATAGAAGACGCGTTGTATAAATCTAAGACTTCTGTCGTGTCGTCGTCGTACGCCTTCCCGGGGGAGATCCCAGAGTCAACTCGCCCTACTGGCCAGTGAAGCAAGACTGTTGCTAGAGAGGTGCATCAAACCGACCGGGTTCCCAGCTCGGATCCTCCACCCCGTAGGGGGGAGTAGCTAGCTATATGCCACCAACGAACGGAACATGTATAGACAAAATCTGAGCCACCATGTTATGCTTCAAGTTGTTGTTTCAATAATCTGCCTGCCTCAGAGTAGGGTGGGACATGCCACGCCATTTTTGCTGTCGTTTATAATGACGTCACCATAGCCCCCCACCTCGTGCCCACACCTTCGCGTTCTTAGACCCCCCCAAAGTAGCAGACTTCTTTAAAGGTAAGAATCTAGAAAGCCAGCAACGTGGACACCTCTAGACGAAGTTAATGAATATTTTTGTCTGGTTTCCCTTTACGTCAATGGAATACTGTAGAAGAATCTGGAGTTACGCGGGGCTGGGGCGGTGTGTGTTGGAAGTCAATTGGATCGGCCATGAACTCAAAGAGTCGAGGGAGGGGAGAGAAGAACAGCGGAACCGGAAGGGGTAGGTTGATGGTTCTAAAGTCTATTTGGTGTAGAGAAAATGATTTCTTGACATGTAGCAGACTAACTTCCGACTACAACTTCTTTGCTGCAGTCATGGCTAAGAAAGGCTGGATCGATCGGCCCGGTGGCGGCAGCGTGTCGTGGTCGGGTGGGAATGGGCTTGAACACGAGGATGTTAGGAGACAGGCCGAAGGAAGGTTTAAGAGACGTGTCTTCCTCACAGTTAGGCATAGTGGCCGAACTGCGATGGTTTCGGTCGGTCTACCAGTTATCTGGCTGATGGCGATAGCGGTTAATGGGGTTCTCACGGAAGGATAGCATCACAATACTGTACAAATTCTATCAGGTGTATCGTTTGATTGGTGATGTGTTTATACTGCAAAGAACACCCAGCACCTGCTCAAACCTCGAAATCTAAACCTCTTTGATCTTGTTTGAGAGGAAGTCGAGATCGAAGAGGGAAAAAAGGGTCCAACCAGGGCCAATGAGATATAGAAGCGGCTGCATGTGGGGTGATATTTACTTACAAAGTAATATTGTAATATTTTGAGAGGATACTGAGCGGGGAATTCAAACATACAGCAGGTATTCCCATGATAGATGGGTGGCTATTTTGATGGAGAATGCTTAAAGTTATAGCGTCATAATTAATGGTTTATATTTTCATGTTTGGCTTAGCTGAATATCTATCTAAATATATATATATATTGCTTGAATAATGCATTTTGATAAGAATAAAGAGTTTAAAATGGAGATTGATAACAGTGTGTTCGAATAGTCCACTCATAATTTTGAACGCCAGTGTATATGTTGTGAGATTATAAAATTCTAGTATACAACTCTCTGTTAAATTCCGTAAATTATTTATTTTTAGGTAGCGATAAAATGTAACTATTTTACTAAAGATGTTCTGTTCTCACAGAGGAAAACAATGCATAGGGGGATGGGTGATTCTCCTTTGCTGATTGTTATTTTGAGTTTTGCGAAACAGTCATGATGAAGTAAGGAATTCTGCTGATCGGCCTTGCGGAGCCTGTGTCAGATGGCTTGACGTCTCCTGCTGTAAGATGGCGCTGTCTTACTCACACCGCCGCCTCGTTCTGGACGGACGCCAGCTCTCAACATATCATCTACGCATTGGCATTTTTACATCTCCTTTAACCTTTTAAATTCAAACCCCCAAAACGATTTTAAAACGCGTTAAACGTTTTGAAGGACAAAAAAAGACATGGCGGCGAGTGAAGGGAACGAAGACCGACCGACGTTGGACCGGTTTGTCCGCTTGTTCTCTTCAAACGTGCAAAACGTCGGGAATCATCAGGGTGGAAGAAGATGGTCGCATCAGCAACATCTTTTTACGACGACGAAGAACTGCCTCGTCGAGGCTGTCTAACGTCACACACACACACACACACCCCTTTTCCCCGGACTGTTAAAGCTCGCGTGAACAATCTCGAAAAGAGACAGCGGGGCCGGCCGGAGGGAGGAAGAGACCCTTAATCAGAGGTAACACGGCGTAACTCCGGCGGGAGGCGACGCAATGAGCCGGTTCCCGCCCCCTCCGCTAGGTGGTGATGTGATGGAGACCGGCAGGGCGCCGCTAAACAAATTTTCCACGCTGTCACGATCTTGTGTTGGACCTGATCGGCCACATCGCTTCAAACGAGCGCCCGACACGTGTACGGAGAGGGAGGCGGTAATTTATAACAGGAAACGCCGCGAGAGAACACAGATGAGTAAACGTAACCTCCGTCCGCCCAATTTAGGACAGCTCGCTGGGAATCACACGTGGTTTCGTGTTTCCCCACAACAATAGAGAATTATGTGCGAGATGTAAACTTCTTTCATATGCCCTTTTCGCGACAATAAGTCATTTATGTTTTGTTTACAAAAAGAAACAGAAAGAAGAAGAAGAAAAAAAACACACCTCGCCAGGACGCCTTTTGCTCCCAGAATACACAGCGCCGAAAATGGCTGACACCGCTGTCTCCTATTATTTCTAAGTCATTCGCGAAGAATTATGGACGGGTTACCCTACCGAATTATTCCTGTAGTCGGGCGCCGAAGATTTCTTTTTGACAGATCATCATTGTAAAAGTCTTCAGTGGTATTATTTGTTTCCTCTCATTCTCAGGTGAACGAGAATCTTGTAAGTTTGTTTTTCTTCTGCAACATCATCCCCGATACGGTGGCTGCTTACATCCATCAAAATGGTCTCCGGCTGCCCAACATAAACGAAAAAGAATCTCAAGTAGTTAAAAGAAAGAGCTTCTTGTTGTTGTTGTTGTTTTACTTATCGCTACAATGGCTGCTTCCCGCTGCGGCCTTGTATCCTGGGGAGATAACTCGCTGGTTACTTATTTATTTTCTTAATTTGGTTCCTGAAAAGTTGCTTTTTGATCCGCAGCAGGAATAAAATCAATAGCAGGTCTAAGGGGAGATTACCATGATCAGATTGGACAATTCGTAAGAGGCCTTTCCAGATGTCGCTGCAATAAGTTTCTATATTATCTTTCTTTTTTTCGCCATTCTTAGTTTTTCAGTTAACGGTATCGTCAAAAATCCAGACCGTGGAATGTCACGGGGCTGACTTTAGAAAGTGGTATATATATAGTGCTGCAATAATATTGTATAAGGCATTTTTAAATACTCCTATGTCGGCCGGCCCGTGCCGTTATCTGCTCGGTGATCGGGTCTGACGCGGAGCCGGGCGGGCTGTCATAAAGAAATAGAGCTGCATCTGGTGCAGATCATCCCACCAGACGATCGCTGGCTAGTAGAGGACGACGAGCCATCAGTTGGCGCAGAATGGCTCCGCCATCTTTCTGCTCCGATACACCCACCTGGCAGCTTGGCGATAAACCGAGATTCCTTCCCGATATGCACCGCAGCGGAAGGAAAAACAACAAACGATAAACAATAAAGAGTGTGCGTGTGCGTGTGTGCGGGGGGGGGGGCGTATCAAAGCTTGGAAAAAAAAAATAGAATTACATTTAATTATTGACATAGGTTAAATAAAAACAACGACGATGACGACAAATCGAAAGCGCGGCCTACAGCAGGGTTCCCCAGCATGGCGGCCTCTTTATACGGAGTTCCCGCTGAATTTAAATATTTACTGAATCCCGGTAACGTAGGTGAGGCGATTTTACGAGCTGTGAGTTCTGCCGCCGCTTATTGAGATCATCAGACGTTTGTTTTGGACTTTCCGCATCCTTTCGTTACCCCCCCCCCCCCACACACACACACACACCCCTAACAAAGGTCCGCCGAGGGTAAGGACACGCGCGCCAAGTCACCCTTCATTTACCTCCGCGTGTTTGTCGTGTGATTCGTCGGGGGGAAATCCCATAATTCCACGCCCACAATTTAACCGGAACCTGATTCGTCGGGGGGAAATCCCATAATTCCACGCCCACAATTTAACCGGAACCTGATTCGTCGGGGGGAAATCCCATAATTCCACGCCCACAATTTAACCGGAACCGAAAAAAAAACAGCTTCGCCCGTTACGGGTGGGGTCCCCGGGTGGGGTCCCCGGGTGGGGTCGCGACAGTCGTTTTCATTCACGATACAAGCCGCGGGGATTTGGAAAAGATCACCCCTCCCCCAAGCGGACATTCTAAAAGGCGAGGACAACTCTGGCTTGTAGTCAGCAGCAGCAGAAAACAACAACAAAAACAATAAATTAAATAAATTTAAAAAACAACAACAACAACAACAGAAGAAGAAGAAGAAGAAAGTGCGCCTAAGAGTTTTCTATCCAAAACCCGGAACATCGTTCGCAGAGCAGAATTAACGAACTATGGATTATTATTATTTTTTTATTATTATTGCAACCGGAATTATAAGTAAATACGTGATGTGTTCATCAATTGGGGTTTTATTTCCCCAGGTCCGCCATAAGAAAGACAAAAAAAGGAGGGGGGGTGACGAGAGTTAAAATATCCCCGGGCGAGACCCCGGTCATGGAAGCGCAACGTAAACAAACACCGGACAGACAGGAAGAGGAGGGGGGGGGGCGGAGCGAACTGATGGCTCCGTTGGGATAAACCGCCGCGATCCTGTCATCGATATCGCTATCTTTCTTTTAAAGAAAAAAACAACAACAACAAAATAAAATGAGGTTAGGGCGTGAATAAGTCGTATTATACCAATGCAGTATTCGAGAGGCGTGGGCTTGTCGCTGCTTCATTTCCTTGCGATATAGTAGATCTTGGATCAATTCATCAGTTATATTTCTCTTTTTTCACGTTAATGTCTTGTGACGGGACAATAATAAAGGTGTAAACAGTCGATTTTCCAGAGAGAGAGAGAGATATTAATAAATTTACCAGTACTTCTGCTTCATAACGGATGCTTTCTCTCTCGACCCCCCTCTCTCTTCTTTCACACATTCACTTAATATATATATGTGTGTCCCATCATCATCGTCGTCATCATCATCATCAACATCCTCTCTCTCAATGGTGGCTGGGAGACGTTTACCTTGGCCCAACCACGTGTTCCTTCGCCCTGACGAGCTCAACATCTATAAGCTCCTGGTCGTCGGGGAGATCCCGGTAAGAGGGTTGGAAAGGATCCGTTCCCCAAAGCGAAATACCTTCTCCGGCTCTGTCAGAACGGAACAACAAAAGAAGCCACCCCGGCCGAGGCGTCTACACGGTGCAGCCGTCAGTAGTCCCCTTATTAATTTGCAGCCGTAGGACTGGATGACGCCATCTTTATTTTTCTTATCTATCAAACGAAATCGGGTCCCGACTTCACGAGACATCCGCGCCTAATAGAAGCCAGAGCCATTAAGGGGAGGCCACTAGCCGCGGTGCTGTGATGGTTCGCCCGCCTGCCGGGCAGGGGGCGCTCGCCACATTCGATTTCAAGCCGGTCGTTTCGGACGATGGCTGAGGCGAGCAGAATTACTTATGTAGCCTCCCTCCCCTCCCCACCAAAGGGAACGACGATAAAACAGCCGGAAGAAAAGAACACAGGCCCCCGATAATACCCTCCCAGCAATGGGCGTTGTCCCGCGAACCGATTAAGTGTTCTAACAGGAAAAAAAGATTAACAATCAGCCATCGGAAACCGTGGGAGCTCAAGATCTCCGCAAGCAGACCCCGGGTCACGTACAGGGACAGACAGGCATCCATATGAAGCCCGGCGGAAGTAGAATTGTGTCCGGCTCTCATCCGAACGCCCCTTATAAGGAACGAACAGCGTCACGAGGACAGCGGAGGGTAGTTATCTCCCTACAGGAGGAGTTAGGCTAGCTCGAACTATAGCGAGCACCTGCGCCGCGGGGGGGGGGTCTGGTCTGTATGTAACAGGGACCGCCGCACCCCAGGACGCTTTCTCTCTTTAACTCCTTACAGGCAGCATCACGTTGGTTTGGCGGGAGGGGGTCGGCAAAGTCGGAGGTCGGATTTACTCTCATTGGAGAAGACACCAAACACATTTCCAGTCGCCTATTCATTTCACCGGATCAGTTTCTACCTGTGGTGCAAGTATTCCGAAATACTTACCTCGTATCTAACCGCCCTCACCTGACCCCTACGAAGAATTGTTATGTATTAAAAACTAGAGGTTTCGGGTATTTTGTTTTTTTTTCCACGGACTTCATGTTTCCATGCCTGAATCTTCTATCCGCTGACGCTTGTTCTCCCCACAGCTGTCGTCCACATTAGATGCTCTCTGGTTCTGACAGAACCCTATTTTTTGTTTCACGATCATTATCAATGCCCTCCCACCCGCTGATCACAAACCGAGCGAAATCAACACATTGATATCTACACAGCCTTTCCTCGTGAGGCTTAGTGGGAAATGTTCTTTGTCTGTTTTAGAATTACAAAAAACGCACACCAAAACTCTATCCTTAAAAGATTGTTAGTGGTGCTTGCGACTTAAAAAAAAAAAAAACAAATCGGATAATAATAAACCAGGGTAGGTTATACCAAACCTGCGAAATGAAATCTGAAGGCAAAAACTGCCAAAGTGGAAGACCCGAGCTCGAATCCCAGTCGGAGTTGGCAAAGTTTGGGCGCACGCATCCCATCTGGCGTGGTTTCTTCTCGATCTTCTTCACCGAACCCGCCCGTGTGGGGTTGCCCTGGAAATGCTGATCACCTCGTGGCACAAGATTGGTAATTCTTCTCAGCTGATAACCACAGCAATACGCTCCCTTGAAGACAGCGGCGTACGACACGAGTCTGTCTCGAATTCTTGATCCATCGATTACAAGGTTCTCTGCTAAATATTTTTGAGACTTAACGTATTACATCTCCAAAGAAAAGAATAAAAGCTAAAATGTCGGTTTACTTCTGATGCCAAATGGAAAAAAAAATTCTTTATATATACATCTCAGAAAATTAAAATATTGTGGAAGAGTTCATTTTTTCCGTAATTTAATTCAAACTGAAACTTTCATATATTCTAGATTCATTACACACAAAGTGAAATATTTCAAGTCCTTTTTTGTTTTAGTTTTGATGATTACGGCTTACAGCTGATGAAAATCAAAAATCCACTATCTCAAGATATTATAATATTTCATAAGATCAATAAAAAAAAGGATTTATAATATAGAAATGTCGAACTTCTGAGAAGTATGTTCATTTATGCACTCAATACTTGGTCAGGGCTCCTTTTGCACGAATCACTGCATCAATGCAGTGTGGCATGGAGGTGATCAGCCTGTGGCACTGCTGAGGTGTTATGGAAGCCCAGGTTGCTTTGATAGCAGCCTTCAGCTCGTCTGTATTGTTGGATCTGGTGTCTCTCATCTTCCTCTTAACAATACCGCTATGGGGTTCAGATCAGGCGAGTTGGCTGGCCAATCATCAAGCACAGTAATGCCATGGTCAGCAAACCAGTTACTAGTAGTTTTGGCACTGTGGACAGATGCCAAGCCCTGCTGGAAAAGGAAATCAGCATCTCCATAAAGCTTGTCAGCAGACGGAAGCATGAAGTGCTCTAAAATCTCCTGGTAGACGGCTGCGTTGACTTTGGACTTGATAAAACACAGTGGACCAACACCAGCAGATGACATGGCACCCCAAATCATCACTGACTCTGGAAACTTCAAACTGCACTTCAAGCAACTTGGATTCTGTGCCTCTCCACTCTTCCTCCAGACTGTGGGACCTTGATTTCCAAATGAAATGCAAAATTTACTTTCATCTGAAAAAAAGAGGACTTTGGACCACTGAGCAACGGTCCAATTCTTTTTCTCCTTAGCCCAGGTAAGATGCTTCTGACCTTGTCTCTGGTTCAGGAGTGGCTTGACACTAGGAATGCGACACTTGTAGCCCATTTCCTGGACGCGTCTGTGCCTGGTGGCTCTTGATGCACCGACTCCAGCCTCAGTCCACTCCTGGTGAAGCTCCCCAAAGTTCTTGAATCGGCTTTGCTTGACAATCCTCTCAAGGCTGCAGTCATCCCTCTTGCTTGTGCACCTTTTCCTGCCACACTTTTCCCTTCCAGTCAACTTTCCATGAATATCCTTTGATGCAGCACACTGCGAACAGCCAGCCCTTTCAGCAATGACTTTCTGCGGCTTACCCTCCTTGTGGAGGATGTCGATGAGCGTCTTATGGACAACTGTCAAGTCAGCAGTCTTCTCCATGATTGTGTGTACTGAACCAGACTGAGAGATTCATGGTATTTATACTGCATAAATAGTGATTTGAGATGGAATATGCTAATATTTTGAGATACGTTTTTTCTATTTTTTGAGCTGTCGGCCGTAATTATTAAAATTAAAATTAAAAAATGCTTGAAACATTTTAGTTTACATGTAATGAGTCTAGAATATATACAATTTTCACTTTCTGAAATAACTGACAAAAAATATTGAACTCTTCCACGATATTCTAATTTTTTGAGATGCACCTGTATATATCTACAGTGGTGGACAAATATTTCAGAACAAGTGACACACAAAAGCATTACACTGATAGAAAATCAATTTCTTGTTGTCGATTGACATATCAACATGATCGTTAATAAATATTTTGTATACGCTTGTGTTTGTTACATTATGACAGAATTTCAGGGTGTCAAAAGTTTAAGATCATCAAAGTCAACTGTTTTGTCTGTTTTTACAGTCAACCAATAATGTTAATGATCAGATTTATGAAGGATACCATCCGAAGTGTACCAAAACTGACAATCAAAGGTGGTTAAGTGTGGGCCATTATGGTAGGTATGGCGCAATTTCTCCAGAAGAGAGGACAGGTACCCATTCATCATATTCAGGGCGAGAATGGTGGATTGGTTTGTTTAGTGGGGCATTTCAACCAATATATCTGAACCATATTCTGAGGAATGCCTCCCTCTCATCTGGATTTTCCAAGAAATGATGATACAAACAGATTGGCTTCCATCATCAGGCAGTACCTCACAGATCAGAAAATTCCAGTTTCTTAAATGGCCAGTTTGAATCCATGGAATGATAACTGAGTTATCAAGATGAAAAAAGCCCAGAATATTTGGATCCATTGTTACAAATTAACCAGTCAACTTGGATCGGTATTTGCAATTTGCACAGACCAGTGTATTCCTTGCATAAGTGCTGTCAGGTTGTAGTTGATCTTTATGGCTGGGTGACCAGAAACTGGAAAATCCTTGATCTCTTGTAATCTCTAAAAATTGGATTTGTGACAAAATTAATATGTCTGATTCGTTCTCTGTCTTTTGTCCACCACTGTATACGTGGTGCTGATGATGATTTTAGGGGGTGTCTCAAAAAATTAAGAATTGTGAAAGGAGATTCCATGAAAGATTTAGAAAGGACTTTTGTTATGTGGCCTTCCAGTTTTTGTCCAAGAAATGTTATCAATCTCTCAGGATACTACATGAGAAGGATGGGATTTCTTATCTTTTTTTAAAAGAAAGCTATATATATATTATTTTTCAATCGTTACTTCCATATATGGTACTTCAATGATGTAGAAGGCAAAATAAGAAATACTGTTTTATTACATCATGTGAATCTTGTCTACAGCTCTGAAGTCAACAGCTGGAGAATATTTAAAAAACAACAACAAAAAAAAAACTGCAGAAGAAAAGGGTTCCTGAAGTCACAAAAACCCACGATCATCATAGGCAGAGTTGTCTGCAGAGCCAGAGGGGGTGCAATGTTCATAAGGACAGGGGTTGCATTCAGTTGTGCTAGATGGAGCACCCTGTTCTTCAGCAGCACTGTTACAGGATGATATTCTGTCATTGACAGCAGAGGACAGTTCTTCTGTGGTACTTGATGGAACAACCAGGCCTCTAAATAAAGGGTTTTCATCAGAACTAGAAGCAGCTGCTTGGTCTTTGAGCAGTGTACTCTCATCAGTACTAGAAGGGGCCACCTGAGCCTTCTGTGACAAGTTCTCATCTGTACTGGATGGAGCAACTTGAAATTTATCAGGCAAATGTTCGTCGGTGCTAGAAGGGACAGCTCGATACTTACTGGAAGTGTTTTCATCAGTGCTTGAAGGAGTAACTTTATTATCATCCTTGAGAGACACTTGCCTTTGATTAACCAGTCCTCGACTGATTTCCCCAGTGGTACTTGAAGGGGCAAGATGGGTCATAGCAGTGCTACCGGACACACATTCTATTGATGTACTGGAAGTTGTTGTATCTCTGTTGCTGCTTGAAATGGATGCTAGCTGCCCTGTAACTGGTTGTTCCCCAAAAGAATGATCACAAACCTTGTCTTCAAATGTACTGGTAGAGACAAGCTGGTTATCACATCTGGTCAAAAGGGATGCTGACTGCCTGTCAGAAACGGAAGCTTCTGAAACTCCTTCAGATGTACTGGAAGGTGCTGGTTGTTTCTCCCTTGCAAGTGACTCTGCCACTGTAGATCTTGCTGCTTGTTGACTCTCATGTGACAAAGAATTGTCAGCATCAATTATGATAGACCTTAAAGGTTTTCCTGTATCTAGTATTTCTGTTTCACAAGAGGGGTCACATTTGACTGGAGGAACTGCTACATAACTTTCACAACCACTTGTGGATGGTGACAACTTTTTGGCAGCAAGCTTCTCTTCTGTTTTCCCCTCCAGGAACGTTTCCCATTTCTTCAGCCGAATATCTCTCACAGCTTCAGACTCCTGCACCTCGAATTTTGTTTTTCCATCCCATGTGAGAGCAAGAATTCTTCGCTTGGCAAACCAGCGTCTGTTCAGAGCCAATACACACTCATCAGCTTCTTCAGCCTCACGAAATGATACAGAAATGACTCCATCTGGATGAGCCTGCAAACAAAGAAGAAACTAATGCAAAGCCTTGACAGAGGTAACACACTGTTTAGTTCTCTTCCTTTGTTCTCTGAGTACAAGATGGAGCTACACAAATTTGTAGAGTCCAATTCAAAGAAAGCATAAAATACAAAAGAGGAAGCAAGATATTTCACTGAACACAAGATACAAAGAAAACCGGGAAAAAGTTTCAGAAAAGGATCTAGGGGTAATTGTTAACCAAAATCTCGAGTATGAAGGGCAACATTTTTTTCCCGCTGCAAACAAAGCAAATAATTTTAGAGCTAGTTAACTAGATCATCAAACATAAAAATAGTTCAGTTATACAAATTCTTGGTTTGTTCACATCTTGAATGCATTGTACAGGTGTAGTATTCTTATTTGAGACAGATGATTTATTAGAGTTCAGCATAGATTCACTAAAATGTTTCTAGATCTTAAGTATTTAGAATACTCAGAATGAGTAAAATGTCACACCTACCAAGTTTGAATTTTGGACATTTCAGATAAGACCTAGAAGTCTTAAAGATAATTAGGTGTTTTTGAGTGCATGGACAGGAGGAACATTCTTTTGGCTGATTGCAGATTTCAGCACAATTAAATATAATAAAATATTTTAGTAGTAAAATTGTTAACGAGTTGGATAAATTACTGGCAAAAACAGTTAATAGTAATAGCATTAATAAACTTAAGAATCGTATATATCGTTTCTCTTCTCTGGGGGCCATTACAAAATCCTGCCTCCTTGTAATTACTAAACTAATCTAAAAGAATTCCCAAACAACATTTAAAAAAAGGTAAATAAAAGACATGGCCAGGTAAAAACGGAAAATGTAATTTGTGTTGATAATTCATATTTTTTATCACTTGGCATATTTAAGTGACCTTATCAAAGTTAGCCATGTTTTTGTTCCTTTTCCTTTTTCTTGATAAAATAAAAGTGCAATTTATTTTCTAACCCTACCCACTATCAGCTCAACCAAGTTATCCAAATTAGCATCAGCGTGACCCTTAGGACTGAAGAACAAACAAAAAAACTGCATTACAACCAGAAGGTTTTTTGCTAACAAGTATAACCAAGAACTCCATTTAACTCTTGCAGTGGTTTTGTCAATGACACCACATCATATGCTAAACAAACTGCTATTAATTAGATACAATTACAAATGGATGGAATTTGCTCTCTTGAAGTATGAATATATTAACCTTTGTCACAATGTCACTGTTAATGAGATTAAGCAATAGGCATGTAGATAGATTCTGGAATAATCAAGAGAAGAAAAAAAAATCAGAAGCTATTTGATTAATGAAGACAAACAAGGTCTTGAGAATGATAATTGAAAATTAGTTGAAAGTCTTCAGATGTGGTTAGAAGTGTTTTTAAATTCATCAGCCACACCAGCATGTACGGACATGGAGTGAGTCCCCACTGTGCTAAGGATATCAGTGAGTATGGAAAAAGGCCTTTGATTTAAATGACAAAAGACATGCAAATTATGGTAATGAAGAACTATGAATAAATCTCGGCCATAGTTTTAAAATTTGTAGGAAGATTTAATACGCATATACTAACCCTGATGACTAAGGTTATAACAATCAATGTACTTACGAAATAAGCTAAAAACTTACAAGTGACCCAATGGATTATTAGATGGTAGAACAAGGATTTCTCATGCCAAAGAGTTGATGGTGTCTTATTTTTCTGATTAAAATATCCCTATAAAAATGGTAAATCTTGCTCCTTTAAAAGTCAACTCTCTAGGAAAGAAAAAATAGCAGAATTTCTTTGCTTTTAACCTAAGTTGTTTTTAGCTAGTAAAAAAGGAAACTGTCTGCTAAACAAAGGTCCCATAATCCTGAAGTTTAGGAAGTCATAAAATGAAAAAAATAGAGAGAAAAACAAGTTTAGAGAGAGAGAGAGAGAGAGAGAGAGAGAGAGAAGAGAGAGAGAGAGAGAGAGAGAGAGAGAGAGAGAGGAGAGAGAGAGGAGTAATGCAATACATTTGATAGCAGACAAACAATTTAGTTACAAATAATAATGATGATATAACAAAACAGAAAGTTAATTTTCACTTCCAGGAAAAAAAAATATCCATAAATGCACAAAGTTTCCTCAAAAGGCACCTTATTAATTCCAAAAAAATATTATTTTTTTGTAATTTGACTTTAAATTGTGCAGAACGTATTTCTTTTAAATTGTCAATAATACAGAGTTTTATGCACTGTGATGACGACTGAGAAGCAGCCGCTCTCCCCATCGTGGTATTTACCTACTTGGCAAGTATGTATCAGAAACACTCTAACATCACCTTTCTTTCAACTCTCCTACAAAAGGATCTCAATCAGCTGTCAGCTATTTTAAGACAATCGCAAATCTTTCTCCCAACAGCCCTTCAGTACAACGATGCAACACCCAACATGTATCATTTCCTCATCAACAGGAAGGCAGGATTACAGAGAAACAACAACTCTCTTTTGTTTCTCCCCATGTATTGTCTTACCTTTGTTGCCAGTAAACATGTTGCTTTGGAAGAAGAAAAGCTAATGTGAGTTGACAGCCAGTGACAGCATCTGCCAAGCCACAGGGATGGCCAAGGACAGTGATGAATGCAAAAGGTTGGCTTGCTAGCATAAAAATGATCAAACAGATGTGTTTCAGCAGCAGCTCATTTGACATACCATGCCTGTGTGAAGATACTTACATCATAAATTACCATCTTTCGAACATCGCCAAACTTGGAACACTCAGCCTGAACATCTTCACGCAAATCATTTATTAGCATTGGATCGTCCTGTAAGAAAAGGGAGAAAAAAAGAAATCTTATGCAAAAACTAACAAACACATGGGTCATTCATCCCATACACCATAAACAGAGAGAAGAGGGTAATTCTTTCTCTCTCTCTATGCAAAAATAACTTCTTGGACAATGAGAATACCATTATAAATCCAGAAAGAAAGTATGCATATGTCAAATGTATCATCATAATGTGAACAAAAGGTTTTTTCAGAGATGTGCTGTCTTAGCTCAGAAGAATCACTACTGATGACACAGCATAAGGATATGCTTCACATTCTTGCCTTTTCCAGAGTTCCAAGAACTAAAACAGTATTCAACATTAGCTATCTTGTTATATTCATCTGGACTAAGGCAATTAAAATAATTTTTACAAATATACCAACAAAGAAACATAACTATAATATGTCTAAATTAATTAAATAAATTACCAATTGATGTGTTGCGAGTGATATTGTAAAATAGTTTAAAAAGCAAAATGATAATTGATGTTTCACCCAAACTGTGGCAATTTCGTGAAAGGCACCCTTGTATTAGCCATGATGGTCTCTTGCCTGCTGAAGTTTCATTCTTCTTGTTAAACTGCAATTCTGACTTTCGAGGTCTAAGCTAGTCTCACAGAAGTGAACTGGAAGAGAGGTGTTCAAGGCATAAACCCGACAAGAGTTACCCTCAAAACCTTTACAATATGTACCAGAAAATCCTATTAGAATTCTTCATTTTTAGATGTGGGAGAAAACTGGAGGGCTGGAGAAAAATTGCACAGCTGAGTAGTGAAGAGGAGCAAAAAAGAAATCATAGCAAGAAGGTATGACATACTGAGCCAGTCCTGTCTGAGATTTGAACTCAGGACCTCAACCATGGCAATCCAGTAGCCTAACCACAAGACCACCAACTTTCCAATTTTCTTTTTATAATTATATTAAAAAATTTTCACCATAGCATCTGTTAAGTACAACAATGTATATGGCCAAACGCATTTAATCATCACTAACCATTTCCAAATAAACCAGTTTAAAGGTGACCTAAATGATAAATAACACAATCAAATATAGTAAAGCTACCACTGACTCTGCAAGGCTGGGTTCACTAATATATCACTTGACAACTAGATGCCACAGTGTGTGAATAAAGGAGTCATAGCAAAATAACTATCAGCAGGGGAGCTTATACCTTGCTGAATTGAAATCCTAAAGACAGATACCGGTTTGCCTAAATAACGAGCAAATATTGCAAATCATCTGTGAATAAGAATTTAGTATAAATGCCTATAGTTTTCTTTAAAAATAAAAATACACACACACACAGTAGATATAGAGTAACAGCCTGCTGTGAAAGTTTGATCCCTATATTGCTTTGGCAATCCTATTGTAGCATAGTTTCCTTCAGGCACCTTGGTTTCCAACCACAGTGAATAGGGGAGTTTTAGGAGAGACATTCGATTCCAGCTAGAAATGCCAGGCTCCACAGAGAGCATAAATGGCGTTTCAGTGCTAACTAAATAGCTAATCAAATAGATCTATAGTTGCAGACATTGATGTTCGTGGATGATCCAAGCTGCATAGTCTAGAGGGATATCATATGCCCAGTCCCTTGATAATATTTATTTTACATTTCTAATTCTCTTAATATACCAATACCTACAAGCATATGTTCCCCCTCTATGCTAGTGACCCCTTAATATACCAACACCTACAGGCATATGTTCTCCCTCTATGCTAATGGTCCTAGAATTGTACCTTTAGAAAATTATTTCCATTACAAGCCCAAAATGGATCATTAAGCTTGGTATTAAAGGTTAATAATATTCCAAAGATAAATGCTGCTGTTTAAGATTAGAGCCATTTCAATACAAATGATTAGCAATTAAAAACTGCTCAACTCGCTAGTATGTTCAAACACATATATCACTCAGTCCATCTCAACCTGCTACCGCAAACCTGCACTGACATTTCCAATACAGGGTAAGCAACAGATGATGATTGTATGTATAGTTTAAATAGACCAAAATAAGCCACCTTTCAAAATGCACTGAGAATTACAGAAACCAAATGGCTTCAATGTAACGGGGATCAGCAGGATATGGAATAGTTAGGGGATGCCTTGCAAAAACCTATTCTCTGTTTACCTAGAGAAACCAAAAAAGAGTGCAGCTCTGTATACCTCCCTGGGCTCATATTCACTGGCTGTCCTCAGTATGCCAGCATTTACCATTATGAACTGCTAATGTCCCTTGCGGTTAATTGCTATCTGAGAAGTAGACCTTGGAAAACACATCAGATGTATAAACAGAGGCGAGGAACACTTGTATCCAAACAGTCATTCACAGATGATAAACGTTCATCTACACTTAGCCAATTGTCAAGATAGTGAATTCCTCAGCTGTATCTTAAGTTTTTCATTCTAGCAAAATTTAACCTTGCACAAAGTAGAGATATCCAGTTTCTTGACTAGTCAATCTTCTCCCTACAATAAAATTTCACTTTATTTCTCTTTTTTCTTTGTTGAAAAGATGAGAACATAACTGTAAGAAAGCATTATGATGTGTAAATATTTGAAAAAGAAATCATTAAATACAAAGTAAAACATTTATACCAAAAATTCACAGTTCATCTTTATTATTAACCTAATCACTCATGAATCCTTTTCAGAGAATCAATTATTTTGTAGAGAGGCTATCACAACAAATTTAGAGAATTTATTGAAAAAGATCAATAATTTTAAAAATGATAACTTACCCCATGGGATTCAAGAATAAAAATACAAAATGTAGTTGAGTAACTTATCACAAACAGGCAGGAAGCCCCGATAACTGGTTTGCATCATCATATTAAACAATTGTTTAATGTTAGTAATTCCATTGTTTATAATTCTCCTAATATTCTACATAGAGACTTGTAGATAGATTGCTTTACCTAATTTATAATAACGGCTAGTTGTTACATCAGTAATTCCTAATTAAACATATAAATTAACTATAAAATGTCAAAACACATAACATCAATTGTAGCTTCATTTATACAGTTAATCAAGAATTACTGGCACCGCAACAATTAAGCAGCAAGGTCTCCTTTATGGATGAGTGTTGATTATCTGACCAGCAATTATCAAAATAGGGAGTCTGCTTCATATCAAGATATTATTTACAATAAAACCAGTTCTTTCCCCCCAAGAACATATATAATGCTGATGAAACTGGTTTTAACTGGAAAGCTTTGCCAAACAAATCACCTGTTTTTTTTATGTGAATCAATGTCACCTGGATTCAAAGTAAACAAAAAGTGCATAGCAATGGTTTATACAAATGCAGCTTGGACCCACAGGTAGTCAACTAAGGCTCTTCGCTGGCAAAGCAAGGAAACCTTGCTGCTCAAACACATTAATCTGACTACATTGCATGGATGGGATGTTTCTCTCAGAGTTTTGAGGTATCCAGGGCAGAAGTTGAATGCTTTGATTCTTCTCCCGAACTGTGGTTACACAAGTTGTTTGGCACGTAGCACCATCCTTCTGAAGAATACAAACACCAACTCTCAGCATGCCTCGCTGGGACAATAACAGATACCTGGCAGAATCAAGATGTCATTCAAGAAACACTTATTTAGTCTTTCCAACATTTCAGATTGCAGCTCATACTTGACCACAAAGTGGGGGTTGAAGGACTTCTCCAAATCCTACTAATATTCAGTGGTACTTACTGCCAGACATGTTCTCTGAGGGTTTTCTTACAAGCTACATACATCATTTGTCAGCAGAAATTTGATGTTGGACCTTTCTTTGGCTCATTTATTTTGCATAGATGACCATCAGCAAGTGAATTTTGCTGGTAAGTGCAGACATGGTGATTAATGACATGCTCTTGTCAATGTGCCACTGTTAAGGCCATCCAGATCACTTTACAAGATGTGATGACATTTGCCTCAGTGAACTCAGCAATAATATTAGCCACAGATCCACAAATGTCAAGATCTATGTCAACCTGTCAATGCTTCTGACCATACAAAATGGCTTATAACAAAATAATGGGTGAAAGAAGAAATATCATACAATCCACCTGTTTTTGGCAAGGTGATAGTGCACACCATTAATCTGCCCTCTTAGTTGCTCATTATATGCATAATCTCAACAGAAATATGCAAATTTCAGTCAGATACATTAATATATAGGATTGAAAAAAATTAACAAGCATTTATTTTTTGTCAAAGCATCTGTAGAAATTAGTTTTTGATGATTGAAATTTTATTAAATTTCACTATTACTGTCTTTCTGCATTTTGTCCAAAAAAAAAAAAAATTGTATATTGAGATAGTTTGATTTGCAAATAAATTAAGTTCTCACTATATATAAATAGAAAAGAAAATTAAGAAAATTCTTTCATTTGAGTTTTGCTTTTAAGGAACCTCAATGCAGATTGACTGGATCTATACTATCTCTACAGTCAGCTTGATTAATAACCTATATAGTAACGATAATTGACCGAACAGCCAAATTATCCAATTTTTATAGGATAACCTATTGTTTACCATAGAAAATATCCAGAACAGTGGGGAAGGGATAGATATACAATAGGTGTAAAACTCTTTCACTAAGGCAGCTTATAAAATGGACTAAAACCATAATATTAACATAAAATTACCTTATTGATCATTTATGAATTAGCAACATTTCTTATTGATGTTGTACCAGTAATAGATTTCAACAGCCAGACATTTTAGGCTTGAGAGTTTGGAATGTGAAAAGAATACATTTTTGTAAGAAGCATACTTGCCAACTTTCCAAAATTTTCATGGGGGAGACTTTGGCAATCTGAGTTGCGAAGCGCTCGAAAATGTAAACAAAGAACAAAGAAAACGTAAACACTCATGATTATCTGTCTCTCTTTCCATATGGTCACAATTGTCAAATGCAATCAGTCATGCTCTGACTTGTGTCCAAGTGTTAATTTTTTATTGTAGGTAACACAGGCTGACTTTGATGTTTTCAAAGTTGTCCTACTTGGTTTGTAGGCATGACAGTCCTCTGTACTATTGCATTTACGTGTCAACAATGCATCCAGGGTTGAATTGTCAAGAAGAGACCTGTGATACAACTGGGAGTATCTGCCGTGGGAGACAAGCCTGCAGAGTGGCAGGTGGCTATAGGGTGAAATGGGGGTCCTACACAACGGGGCGACGGGTTTGCTGATTTCTGATTGGTGCAAAATATGAAACTTGCGAAATGTCGACTATGGGTGACGAAAAATCAGGTTGTTTTCACATTTTATAGGAAGGGTTCTTAAAAATCGGGAGAAATGAGTCTTTTTTTACGAAAAAAGTGGGAGGGTGCGAGATTGATTAAAAATCAGGAGACTCCCGCCAAAATAGGGAGAGTTGGCAAGTATGAAGAAGAGAGGTGAAATACATTAAAATAACATTTGCTTATCATAAAAAATATCCATCACTGATTAGGAAAGAATATTGAGCAACATGGCGTGTGATCTAAAACAAGCAGTAACTTACTGTGTAGATCAAAAGACATCGCTATTCAGCATAAAACAACAAGAACACCCTGAATTAAGAACAACAACATACTATCTTTCAGTGGTGGGAAAGTCTTCCCAGTAGATATAACACCCAGCTTCCCACTTTTATCAACCATCATTCTTTTGGCTATGTTGATCTGGCGCAAAGAGATTTTATTCTGCCATCTTCAAAGCCATCATTTTAATGAACAGTTGGATGAGATTACTTGAAAATTTCCACCTAACAGTAGTCATACGCTTTGGAAATCAAATGGGAAGCTCATTTTATAACTATACATAATTACCCCTCTTGAGAAAAATTCCAATAAAAAAAAAAGAAAAACAGCGGTAGAGCTTAAATTATACATGGAAATTTTAAAAAATTAATCACTCCCTGGAGTCATAATCACATAAGAACTAGGAACTTCCAGATGAAACCCAGCTGAATAACATTGCTGTAACAGTATCCACACCATAACCTCAGTTTGATTCCGTCTTTAAATATTGGTCTCAATTTTTGTTAAAACTTTCAGATAAACAGTCATTAGCTTTGAGGCTGAAATAATAATTGTAACATTATACAGCACGAAACTCTAACAATGAATATATAGCTCGATTGTCACTAGATGAGCAAATTCCTTCCACATTTCTAGAAGGATTAGATTCGTTCTTAATTTGTAAACAGTGAGTAGCTTCTTTCCAAAATAATTGCCGAGTTAGAGAGAGGGAATCTCTCGGTCTTCCCACAAGGCAACACACTACAAAGTAAGGAGCTGAATACCAGGCATAGTAACAGCAAAAAGTTTGTATCAGTTTCCAACCACACAGATCTGGTTTACTTCCAGTGGCTCACAGATTGACGACGTTGTTTTGGTTTTAGCCAAAATAAACTGAATTTCCAGAAAGAAAGCAGACATTCTTCATGCAGCAAACATACACACACTAGTGGTCTTGAATACCGTACTTCACTGACAATGCTTAGAACACAAGCTGATCCACAGACAAACACAGCCTGCCAACTATTAGTATTATAATTATCATTTCAAACTTCTCCTTAGCCATGCAGACATTTTTTTCTTTCCAGCTCTTTGAATAGCTACAATCATCCACTCCTTCCGTCAAACGAAAACAGTAATCAAAAGAGAAATTCCTAGAAATTCTTTTAAATGTCCAATACATCTATATTTAATAGATCTGCTAATGCTTTTTTTTTTTGATATTTGTTAAAAGTTCCAATATATCTATACAAGATATAATGCAGGAGTATGGGAATCTTAGAAGACAAAAAAATAATTATCTTGCATTTTGAACTGGTATCAATATAAAAAGAATTCTTTAGCGATTTTAAATAAATCATAACAATTCTATTTCACAGTTATCTCCCATCTTATTAGGTTGCATATTTCCTGAAAACTACTGATGCCAGTCAGTAAATGTTCTAAACATTTCACACCTGACAAATAGTGAAAGCTCTCTTTCAAGCACTCCAATTTCCCACCACATCTAGAAACGAAGAGGCCTACTAGGGTCTTCAGATGCATGGGTCTGTGTGAAGCTTGATTTGACTTGCACCTTGACAACCGCTTAAGCACCCCCGACCCCACACTTCCTCCCTTTCAGCTCATTACCATGAGATGTCCTTAGACCTTGAAAGTTAAGACAGAGTTTATTTCATCCATCTGGTTCCACTAACCTGGTCTCAACCAATGGCAGAGTCAAACTTAAAGAGAATTATCTACCTTACTCAAGGAAAGGGGATCTTTTCATTTTGGATCTATAACAGGTTCCGTGTAATCATGACATCTGAACCCAACGCCACAATGATTAACAATGTGTGCTAAAGCAACAATTTAATCTGAATAAATCTCAAAAGTTCTAACCAAAGCAGAATAGCAAAAACTAGCTGTTTAATGAGAGGACTATGCAGGAAGAAAGTACCGGCTTTGCTAAAATAATCTGTGCAGTTGGAGGGAGGGGAGGCATTTCCGATTTCCAATATTGACAACAACCATTTTCATTAGGTCCCAACACTCAATGCTTTTCCAGAGGCTATTGGCTTAAATGCAAATTTGATTTTGCTTAAGAAATTTAAGGTCCATTTTCTACAAAGGACAAGGCATAATACCTTCCTGTGCGATACCTGTTGGCCAGCTTGCACCTCGGCCACCAGTAAGAGTCCTTAGACTTCGAAACCCAGCAGCAGGAGGAGGGAGTTAGTTATAAAAAGTAAGATTCATGTAAAACTACCATGATGACTTGAACAGACCCGCAGAAGCAGCTTTCTATATATTAACAGGATGGTATGTTTATTTTTCTTACTGATATTTAATTTTAAGAATTTAAAATTCAATATTTTACTAGTTAGTTCCCTTTAGATAGTTTGGATTCAGAGGAGTTAGGATAAACTAGAGATATGTAAATCCATAGAATAAACTAGCCAGTAATAAGTCTTGATAACTAATACAATGAGTATTTAAGGTTTCCATAATACAGTTTCTGCATGTTATACATGTTCTCTAGGGTCTATCTAGTAACTGGGAATCAAACAGAGGCCCCTCCTGCCACCACATCCCAGACACTTTAATCCCCATTTCTAATCTGGTAACACCTCCTGCCCTTCCATACCCCTTCAAGTGTCTAGTGATAATAACATCCCTTTATTTGACAGTTTGCTGATGTTTTGACTGTAGCCAGACTTGAAGTTTATCAGTGTCTGTACATCCTCTTCCATCACCTACTCCCAGCCCAACAGTTTCCATTCTTTTATCTTCTGCTCTCTGATCCTTCTGACAAACATTTCACATCTCACTGCTCTCCCCTTTCAAATCTTAGCTGAATTTTTTTTTTTTGTTTGGTTTTTGTTTTTCTCTTTATTCACTTAATCAACTGATAAAAACAAAGCTATCATATGCAGAATCCAAGGTACTGAAAACTAGTTTTTCAAAGGCACTGCTAGGCCAAGAACAAGGAACCATGCCAAAATTTTTTGCTTGTTTAGTTTTCATAGCTAGAAGTCTGAATTATGATAATGGAGAAGCAATTAACTATCAGAGTTCTAGGTCTTAAACACACAAGATTAAAATGTTTCATCTCACACCATAAGAAACTATATTGTTTTCTTCAATGTACTGCTTATTTTCCCATAATATGATAAAACAATCAAAATAATCATATATTCAACACTGATCAGAACACACCAGTTAAATTCTGAACCTATCTTTATACACAGCTGTTTCTACTGCTGACCAGAGATCATGTACAACAGTAGCACTCAACTGATAGATATCATTAGCCATTACATACTTAAATCAGATTACTGCTGTGCAGTTTTCTTTTAAATTAAAGTACTAGTGTCATTCAAATTAAACCAGTCTGGCTGCCATTATGGTGATGCTATTTCAGTTATGTTTAATTTGAATGACACTAGTATTTATAAATTTCATCAATTATTTTCTGTTCTGTTGGATCATCAATTGGGTTTCCCGTTAGGCAGTTAGGTGAGAAACCCTGAGAATAGATAAGATACTAGAGTCAAAAACCCTTTGCTTCAGTTTCCAAAGCGGTGATGCTCACTACAAATTTACCTCTCATCACAGAGTAAGAGATTTCTAGAATTTCCTAATTCAAAAGCCAGTGCGCAGCTCTAGGTTTGTCCAAACAAGCACATGAAAATATCACCATCTAAATGCTACTTAATGAAGCTGGGAATAGCCAGCCATTACAGAACTTAATTTAGCATCTGGTATAGTTTGTGTATCAAGTCTCCAAAAATAGTGGAGAGGTTGTTATGGATAAAGTTTGCCAGAATTTGTACAGTTCAGGGCATTCTGACCTACAAAGAAAAACCTCAGCCAGAGGCTTTAGGGTACAAGCTAGTAGAGGATAGTGCATGAATCTGTGCCCTAATCCCGTCTGAACAGAGTCTGCACAGATGTACAAGCCTAACGACTCGTGAACATCACACTAAGCTTGGATCATCATGGCCCCCCCAAAACATGCTAATTTCTGCACAGCTATTCATTTGTTTCCCATGTGTATGTGTGTGTGCCAGCTGTAACTAAGTAACCATGTGAGATAGCACAAACGCCATGATCCAAATATTAGGAGTAAAGCACCCTCTGTCCAACAGTAACAAAGCGGAGAGAGTGGAAAAAAAAAGAAAAAAGAAGTAAATTTAGATAAACATGTTTACACCTAGACATTAAATTGTAATACTAGTAATTACATTGCTAATTATGTATGCTTAGACACTTTTAAAAACTTAAGAAAACCTGCCATGCTTGTCTCAGCACCTGCAATGATTTATTTAAAAAAAATTTAAAAAACAAAACAGAAATGGAGAAATGAGAAAACTCCAGTCTGCTTGCTTTGGTCAGATATGGTAGATATTACAAACAAAAACTGCAAGAGGTTATCAATTTACGATCACCGTCTTTCAGAACTGATAAACATGTCACAAGTTTTCAAAATGTCTGCCTTGTTTAGCAGCAAAAGTGTTACAACATAGTAACATAAACAATTTGCTTACTTTTGATACTCAAGAAAAACTGCAAAATTTGTCTTATTAAAAAAAAAAAAAGGACTTTTATGCCATTCCTGCACATAGATCTTTTTAATTGCGCATATAGTATAAGCCATATGTGTACTTGAAAGTCTATACACTGAAATAAAGAATTTACTTTCGCATATGCTTTTCTTCATCATATTATCCTTCCTTATGCTTAGGAATTATTTTAATGAATACCCTGACAATTATGTCTGCTAATGTATATTTCCTTTTTCTACAGATAAATACTTGTACACTCCACATTTATATTAAAAAAAGTCAGATAATAGCCTGTTCTTTTAACTTTTTTTCAGGTATCAGATATGCACCCATCATGCAAAAGAAAACTAATAAGAAAACGCGTAAAACTTTACTCTCAACATCATCGCCATCCTAAGACTTTCCGGTGTGAAAAGAATTTTCTTTCCAATTTTTTTCCTTAACAAAGCCTTGCCAGAAAAAGATTACAGCAATTTCATTTGAACATCTCTTATAATCTCAAGAGAGACAAAATGCTAACATAAAATGAGAAAGGAAAAGGCTATATAGATAGATAGATATAACTTATTTCCATTCAAAAGGGAGATAAACACATATGTAAACCGAGTGAACCTCCTACAATCAAATTTTGTTCTTTGAGCCTTTGCACCAAAATTGGCACATAAGGCACCTATCAGAAGAGAGAAGGGTGTGAAGATTAGCTGCATGTTTACTGAAAATAATCCCTATTTATTTACAACCATACCTGTATGCTATTAACTTGCATGCTATACAGATATGAGAAAAATGATATTTTAAAAATCAAAACAATTTCTGTATCCCTAATTTTCCAAAGTCATTATTTAAGATTGCTTTCAAGCAATGGCTTTCTAGTTTTAAATAAATGGAGAAAAATTACATCCTGAACCAGGATTTTTCTTTTTTCAAAATGAATGTTGTTTTGGTCTTTAGAATAGTCCAGTGCGAGAATAAGGTAGGCTGTTTCTTTTTATTTCTACAATAACCTGACAAGTTAAGAGTTAGTTTGGATAGGGAGATTAGCTCACTTTGGCCCACTTCCACAGCATGGTTTGTTCTTGCTCTCCTTTACCAGACAACCGTGGGAGTTACCTCTTGCTACCCTGGTTTCCTTCCACATCTAAAAACGAGCTCAGGCAAAGACTTTCACTATGTCACCCATTCTGTGTAGCTACACAGGTGTTGTAGTGGGACTTAGCAACTCATAGGATCTGTGGAAAGTTGTTGTAGAGAAGTAGGTCCGGATAGCTACCAGCACCACTGGTCTACCAATACTTATGGCAACTAAATCAACCAAATAAGGCCATTGTCATAAACCAAAATGATACGATTACATATGAAGTTATAATTCTTGAGTAGGCCAAGACTGATTAAGATTCAAACTTGAGGCCCCAACCTAGGAGTTCAGTAGTTTACCATTAAACAAACAAGCTGTCCAAGGCAGGCAGAAGACAAACAACATGAGAAAGGAGGAGAGATTATCTACTGTTAATCATATTATTGTTACAATGAAAAATAAGATAAGAAAACTGAGCTTAAGTCGCATGGCTTATGCTAATGACAACTTGTTAACTAATTTTAAAAAATACAAAAAAAAAAACTGTCCTGGAACTTGTAGAAGTCAAACTAAAAACAAATAGAGTATGATATATACTACCATCATCTTGTTCATAAAAATCTCTGGCTTTTAAGGCAAACTGTTACAGAAATGTACTTTACATAATACCACATAGAAAAGAATTTTAAAAATCTCTGAAACTGCAACAGTCAAAAGGGAAGGGAGTTAATTATCTTCCCGTTGGTGGTGCATGTGCACCGTTGTTCAGGGTTTGCAGCCTGAAAGCAAGTATCATTTTCAATTAGCATAACCACTTTTAATGACATCCAGAATCTGCAGTAACAGTTTATGACAAGCCAACAGCAAAGATTACCTAGCGAGAGTTTAAAACTTACTAATGGAATGCCGATTGATAACAGAAAGACAATTATTCCAACAGCGTAAAGCAGCTATAGAAATTCCACACCAAAATAATTTCCTAAACCAGAGAATTTCAATTTAACTAGATTTTGTAAGACATCTGTGTCCCATACACATGCGGAGTCTGGACTGGTTAAGGAGATTATAATTAAGAAATCTATAATTTTCAGTGCATTTCATGTTGTTGAGAATGCGTAGAATATTTTACCATGAGCAACTTAAAATAAGTTTGTGTACTATTAAGCCACTTTAAATATTGATCTTCAAATAAATAAATAAATAAAAGCAAAATAATTCAGTCTAGTCACACTTGCAGACCGGGAGCTATTATCATTATTGGTATTGCTCTCAAGTGTCAAAGCAGCCAGATATTTCTAGCATTAGCATGAATGAGTAGAACAGATTAGCACCACGAGTTGCCAAAGCCATAATGGCTGTTTGTGAATTAGAACTGTAGTGGTGCTATATTAAGTGGAATGACTGATGCTTGTTCGATAAAGCTCTGTAACTGAGCAACCAATTATGAATTTTCATTATCAGCAACAATCTGTTGTCAGATCAGAAGATTCAGAATTCAAGCCTCAGGAGTCAACGAGTCCAAAGAATATCCGCAACTTGTCCTTCAAGAAATTGCAAGTCTAAAACTAAATTATAATCCAGCAATATCAACGAATCATCCAGCTTTATGGGATATGCAAGAAAGATAATCAAGGTTTAAATCACCAATTTCCAACATTTATCTTAAAAGCTATGTATATATAAAAAACCAAAGATCTATAGTTTCCTTGTTACTAATCAGAAATAGAAAAGTATCAAAGGATACAGAACTCATTAATATATATTTTTTTACATTATCTCACAAATGTTTTTTTTTTTTGTTGCAGATAATACATCATCATAATTACAGTTGGAACTAGTGCACATGCCCTGAAAATTATTTTACATCAGTAATTTTTTTCAACTTATGAAAAAAGACAGAAAACCGTTGCTGTATCACTGTGCTGCTCTGATCTCCATGCCCTGACCATGCAACAAAAGCGAGTTGTTGAGCTGTAGCCATGTAATAAGTATGGCAGATTTCTCCCAGCAAAAACTTTAGTTTCATTATCTAAAACAACAGAAAAGTAGTGTACAGTGTTTCTGATTTTATTTGCTTTATCCTCCCCACCATTCATTTGAAAACGTTAAATAGAAATAATTTAATGTTAAGTAAAATTGTTTTACAATGTACTAGGGGAGTTCAGATGAGGCCTAGCCAGGTAACCATGGTGACAGTATTTTAATGCCTCTAGTACTTTCTGTTTTGAGAATCTAACCCAGCAGAATGTATTAGTATACAATGCTCTTGTTTGTCTTGCCCTCGACCGCAAATCAGCCTCCACCAGGTGTGCACATGTGTGTGGGCCTATTTTTGGTGTCAAGCCTGCAGCTTGTTATTCTATTTTCTTACTCTTTATTGAGCCATTGTGTGTTCCCTTCAGTCAATCTGATTTTTTCCCCAGTTCTTATCAGAAAAGCCTTAGTAAGGGTTTCTTCAGTCAACAAGTACCAGAGCCAAATTGACAGTCGGCCAACATGCAGTATTCACAATCAACAGATCAGCAAAATGCTTTTTGAAACGCTTAGACTTCTTTAAAAAAAAGGACAACAGCAAACAACTCAAAAAAGACTTCTCCTAAACAGCAGCAGGAAACCAAAAGTTCGTAATTGGAGAAAGATTTTATTTGAAAAGTGAGAAACAGAAGTTGTCCAAGTAAAAAACAGCACTTTTTCTGAAGAAAGGAAATCCAATGTTTCTGGTGGAATGAGGGACAGAATAGGGCTCATGCCAACTTAATTCCTTTTAAAGAAAACTGTTGAAAATTTTAAAGAAAAAAGATTTCTTTCGTTATGTAACCATAAGAGACTAATTCAAAATAATACAAAGCTGACTGCTATGTTCATTATCAATCTAATGGTCTTTCTCAACATTGTTTTGACTATCTACAAGAAGACTGCCCCAAAGGCAGACCCAGGAGTCATCAGAATAGAGGAAGGAGACCGACTGAAAGCACAATCTGTATCATCATTATGACCATCACGCTCACAGGGAGGCGTTAGTGTGCCATGTCAAACATAGAAGGGGTCATGTTCCCGATGAGCTGCAACTGATGAAGTTAGCAGAAAGCCCTTGTAATTTCTGCTGTGTATGAAAACCCGATATGACGGTTAAATGAGGCCAATCGTTTTGGGGAGACAATCCCACAAACATGGAAATCTGGAAAGCCACGATAATCACCACTGTACCACTGCTCCGTGGTGGCCCCCGCTGGTGCTGTATGCTGATAACAACTCCAACAACTGCAGAACTGTTCAGCTTCATCTCTGATCCTGTCACCTATAATGCTGGTTTGCTACAATTTCTCCATTTATAATTCAATAAACATCAGTGTTGCAAAAGGTTTTATCCAGTCGAATGGCAAACAGCACCCCTACGCAACCTTCTCCGAACTTGGATTCTGGGAAATAATTAAATATTTTACCTCAAATTAAATATAAAGGACTTTTTTTTTTTTTGTTATGTTAAAATTGTTTGGTTTGAGTTGGTATTATGCTTTTTCTTGTTCTTCTTTATAATTGCATTCCATGTTTTGTTTTTTCCTCTGGGCACTTCTTTTCTACCACTCCAAATCAGAAAAATCCTAGTAGATCCTTTCCATGCTGAAGTTAGCAATAGCCATTGCTCGTGGGAGAGTTGAGTGAGTTAACGCCAGATCAACCCTCGGTGAAACACTGAAATTAAGAATCTGCACCAAGAACGAAGAACTTTTCTTTCATCATTTCAAAATTCTTACAAAGAGAGTAATCATCATATACAAAAAGATTGTTTGTTTCTTTAATTATTGCTAATGAGGCAAAAAAAAAAAACACCTTTTAACAGCCTGGGCTATTAAATGAGTAAAAATAGTAATACATATTACATTGTGAAAATGGTTACATCATTTCAGCTAGATTTTCTCTAAGAACACTTAATTATCTTATGAAAATTAAAAGGGAGACGAGATGAGGAGTGTCAAAAGTTTTCTTTATCCAGTAAAACAAGCTAGACAAAATCATGCAGAACAAAGCCAAATGCCAGTCCCAGGACACACAGAAGACAAATAAATTGGTGCCAGGAGAGTGCAAGAGGCGGCCAAAAAGCTGGTCCCAGGAAAGAAGCCATTGCCAAATAAATGGAATTCATGTGATCATCACCAATTAAAAGAGAGTCAGTTTTTTTGATAAAGCACAAAACCACCGCATTCTGTCAATGTCTGGACATGTTATACAGTTAGCTAGATATATTGTTCTATTTAACTAATTTCAATGCCTATTTGGCACGGTTTTTGGTTGCAGAAAGAACACTACAAGACTTTTTAAAAATCCAAATTCGAAAGATCACAGCAAACCAGGATGAACAGGCAAAGGTGTAAACGTCTTTCATCCCACTGTTTTATGCAGATTTGACAGAAAAAGTAGACAATACTCATTTTTGCAGAAACCACTTTGTGAACGATTATTTTCAGATTTAATAAGCGTTGGTACATTGTTTGTATTACTTAGATTTTCACAAGAACTACGAGTGGTAGTTCACACGTGTAGCGTGTGTGATATGGAACAAAATGAAAGATGTCAGCTCTCACGATTATGTGGACTACTAAACTCATCAAAAAGGGAGACCCAGCAGCTGAAAATTTTCAATTATCCTTAAAGTGTAATAATGTAATTTTCAAGGCATCATGTCCTATGATTCAGGCTTTTAGGTATTAACTGTAAATGTCATTTTTCAATTTGCACTTGAAAAGAAAAAAATCCCTTTAGTTTACTGCAGTTTTGAAGTCATCCAAGCTTTATGAACAAAGTAGTCATGACTGAGCACCTAATCTATGAAGGGATCACAATGTTAGCTTGGAGATATCTAGAAGAGAAAGGGCTAATATTTGTAAAAGGCTAGAGAAGCAGCCAAAACTCTGCTCGATTTTAGTAATCATACTGAAAACACAGAATAGGGAAACTTTGGGTAATTATTTTAAAAACCACTAAAATACAAAGCATCTTGCAATGAAAACATCTCTAGATGGATAATGCAGTAGTCAAATTGTTAGTCAAGATACCAAGTTCACTTCCTGTGGGAGTGACTCAATCTGGCAAACTGCCCTGGCATAGTTTCTTCTCCTTCGCCTCTTTTCACATCTACAATAGTATTCTAGTAGGCAACACTTTCCAGCAGGCAACTGTAATACTGTTGTTTCTGTTGCTGATGCTTGCATATATTCATAACTTTTCTGAACATTGATGAATCTTATTAACTTAAAACTAAGATAAGAGTAAATGTTTTTATTCTTCCATTTTAATGAGAATGAAGCACAAAGCTGGTGTTGATTTACCAATGAAAATCCTACCTCAGTAACTAAGCAGTAAAAAAGCATCCATGCTTGTGCAGACCTTCATTTGAGTTTGTTAATCCACAATGACTATAAAACAAACTATTTCACCATGTGATTGAACAACAAAGTAACCCAGGATGACATAGAGGAAGGCCAAAGCAGCTCTGAATCCAATGTTGATGGTTCTAGCTTGCTGACTGAGAATTCTAAGTGCTATGCTAATCCATGATCATTCTGCAGAATACAATGTAGCAGAGTTCTCTACAAAAATAACTTTTAATGAGAAGATGCAAGCACATAAGATTATTTCTCTAGAATATACAACACAAGATTTCTTTTCAATCAGATTTATTATATTTTTTTGAGTAGGCTATGAGCCTAATTACAGGTTCGGACAGACCAGGCTTGCAATTGCAAATTGACGACAGAACTAGAAAACCTTTAATGCACTAGTCTGTTAAAGTGACAAGTGAATATAAACAATTTGTACGAAATAAAATACATGGAAAACAGGTTTCAGAATCTGGTTCCACATATTTAAAAATGCTTCTTGACGGTTATTCTGGGTTTGTATATAAATTATAAAATATTACAGTTTTGGGCTTGCTGAAACCATTTTTGTTATCAACTAAGAAAGATAATCAAGTAAAACGAAACCATTTGTGGTACATTCTTTTAAAAGAGGCAAAAATTTTGTTCAATTTATTTGATAGTTTCGTTTCTTCTCTTATATTAAGGATTAGTTGTTCAGCTGCTGCTTTGTGCAAATGACTAAGTAGTCTAAGGATTGTACTACCTGAACATTCATTTTTTACCCCAGCCATAAATCTGGAAAGCAAATTTTTAACACGTTCTCTTTTTCTGGACCTGTGAGAATCTGAATGCAATTTTTTAATAACGCCTGGACAGGGAACCAACACTGACTACTAGCACAAACTTGTAACACTAGGTACGGGCTTCCAACACTGGCCAAAACATCAGCTCCAGTCCTTAGCTCTGTTTCAAACCTGCTCAGGAGTCGCACCATTCCACCACAACCCAGATGCCATTCTTTTCAATCAGTGTTCCTTCATAGATAATGCCATTAAGCATCTTGTACGCACTGGGTTTCCACAACCCACTTCCTCCCAACATCACATCAGTTGGTAATTCCGAATAAACAAGTCACAAACAATTCTGACTTCCTGTGTGAGACAAAGTGGTTGCCATGAGTTCCTGTGACATAGTCGTCCATATTTCACCCACTGCATGTGGTGAACATTATCAGCTCAGCAAGGGTCTTCCTGAACTTCACAGCAGGAGCAGGTTTTGCTGTAAGATTCTTAACTGTACATCTTCCCCAATTTCATACTTTTTGCAGGTATTAACCCATCCAATCCCATCCCCACCCTAATTAGATTTATTTTACCTTTAGATCTTAAAGACAAACCATTTCAATATGATGACATCTAGAATTCTCTCTTGTAACTATTATTTTTTAATCATTTTTGTTTCATTTTTTTAAACATTAAACTTTCCAGTTTCTTCATTTCATTTTAAAATTTATTTGCTCTTAGATAATCTTATTCTTTTCGTAACTAAATGCTTCAACGAAAACACAATTTTTCGCTAAACTATTAAAAACAACAAACATAAACATACGAACATATAAGTAAATAATAAGCAGGAGGTTAAACCAAGAAACATGATCTTGATGCTGTCCAGGAGTGGAGGAGAGATTTACTGCTTTCTTTCTCCTTAATTACTCCCTGCCAGTCTACATAGGGGTTAGATAATTAAAGAGAGATATGATGATAATGAAGACTTGATGAAGTTATATTGGCCAGTGCTGTCAACACAGATTTCCTCAACAACAGTTATAAGTTTTTCCATTGAGAGAGAGAGAGAATAGTAAAAAAAAAGGAACAAACAACAACAACATGGTTTGTACTTCCATTTTTTAATCATTATTTTAAAGAAAGAAAACGAGTGCAAAAGATTTTCGATTATCAAGGTCTTAAAGAAAAAGAACAATTCTAATTCTCACTAATCATCAAAGACAAAGAAATAAAGCATCTATGCATGATGATTTTCAAAGCCAACCCCCCCTCAATGTTTTAGCTCTATAAGGCATGTAAGATTTATTTAAAATATCACACAGTCCCTGAATGTTCATCATCCTAAAGGGACTTAGCATTAACTGATGTGGCACTGTTCTGAAAACCTGCCACATCTATAGGACCCCAAGCAATATAACTAGCCTCAATATCTGATGATGCCACCTGAATAGAATAGAAATATTGATATACTATTTTTAAAAACTAACTCTAGCAGAAAAAAAAACAGAATTATATCTTGTGGAGAATGCCAAGTTGGCTAACTAGCCAGACCAGTGTGTTACAAATGTATTAAGAAAAAAACGCAATCAGTGTAGGAGTAGAATCAAAGGGAATGCTACCTAATCCCTTAGACACCTTTTATGGAAAAATATGCTGGTGAATTATTAAGTGTAATTCCATTGCTTGACTAGATGGTAGGTAGGTAGATAGATATGTCGGATGGCAAGCTGATGTGATAATGAAGAGACATAGACGACTCAGTCCTTTTTGGCTGATAATTGTACTTGGTGGAAGACCTGCTCCTACCAAGATGGTGATGTGAAAGCATAACTGCAAAAGAGTACCTAGTAAAGCCTCCACATTTTTAGATGTGGGAGGAAACCCAAGCAGCTGCCAAGCCAGGCAGATATACCATATCATCTTGTCTGCAGGAATCAGACTATGGATCTTATCAGTCCAGTATCCTCACTACCAGACTTCATACTACCCAAACTATGTGTTACACAATTCCAAATGTGAACCTTGTCGATAATGTAGGTTAGGGGTTGTAAACTTTGCACTACAAGATGAAGAGAACAGATTAACCCTTTCCAAAAAAAAAAATGAATAAAGAGAAAATCTGTAAAAAATTCATCACAAATATGTGGTTAGCATTTTTGAAATTGAAAATTATCTGCCAGCTTCAGATCAAATTAAAAAATTTGCAAACAGCTATGGAATGGTGGCAGGAGAATGACAGAGAAACCTTACCCTTGAAAAAATTCAAAAAAAAACACAAGTAAAATCTATTCAGAAAAATCCCTTTAAAATGCATTCAGGATGTTTTAAAATCATTTGAGTTTTTAATGCACTTTATAATTTAAAAACACATTCACCATTAATAGTAAGTGCACTAGTATGGGAGAGAAAACAGCATTTTTTCAAGTTATGGAGAGAAACTTGTACATCCTAAAGTTATTTATTTAAGAGCAAAAAAAAACTAGTCACTATAATAGATAATCAACAAAACAAATACATCAGATTGCCCTTTGGCTGAGAATCAACTTGCCAGTGAGCAATCTGCAGAGTTATCTGACTTGCTCCTAATATTTAGACAGCAATATTTTGGGGTGCTGGAGAGACAGAAATGGGCAACCATCAGCAAAATTTTTGTCAGGCTCCCCTCCTTTGCACTGAGTTTGTGATAATGGCAAAATCAATATATATTTTTTTAATATCTGCCTTTAATCAGTTTTTTAAATGTATTAACAAGAAATTTTAAATTGTAAAATCTTTTAATTAAATGAAAAAAAATTACCAAGATCATGAAACCAATAACTTACTTTTTATTAGTGTGGAGTCATTGATGAAATAGCGACTCTCTCTCTCAGTTCCTTTTCTATAATCAACAGAGAGCAGCAGAAAATCCTGTTTCACACAAATATGATGCCACAAAAGGTAAAAGAATTTTCATAGCCTTGTCTGACAATATGGGATACTCCTTTTTGATATGCAGCCAAAACTTAGAAAGATTTTCTGGATCATATAACTGTTGTAAGTAACGACCATCACTCGACAAGTCTATCAGTTGTTCTTGTTCAGAAGTTGTCGATCCACAGACAGTGTTAGCAGCAAATTGATTTCGTATCCATTCAAGTTTTGAGACATCTACATCCTTAAAATAAAATGGAACCTGCTCCTGTAAAGTGTTCAAATGTTCCTGAAGTCCTGCATGCCATCCCAACATTGACCAAATTCTGTCAGCGCATAGCTCAACGTAGTTCTTCCATTTTATGTCATTTTCATATAGAAATATGTCAGTAATATTCAACACTTGTAATGATGTAGCTCTAACATTAATGGGTTTTCAGAACAACATTAATTTCATTTTCTGCAACATACTATACATAGTAATCAAAAAGCATCTTTACATCAGTTGCCTCATCTGCTTGCAACCCAAAATGTGAAGTTTTAGGCTTTTCAATCAACTGATCACAGGTCTTCATATATATCTGAAATTCTTCTTCCGGCTATGTTATCTGCAGGTGGGATACTGCACAGCTGTTTGGTACTTGATTCCCTGATCATTATCTCCACCTTATCAACAGCAGCAGGTAAAACCAACTTTCTCCTATCGAATGGGACTTCTTACATCTTGCAATTCTATATGCAACTTTATATGATGCAAGCAAAGCTTTTGAGCCAACAGTTGTTGTTTTTAAAAAGGTCTGCCTTTGTGCATTAAATTCTTACTAATTTTCTCCAGAAGAAGTCTACTGGTTTACCATCATATTCAGGAAACATAGTTTCAAGATGCAGCTTTAATTTGTTAAGCTTCATAATCTGCAGCTTGTAAACAGTTAGGAATTTCTCCATTTTCAAGTTTACTCAATAAGTAATGAGAACAATAACTGGAAAACCTTTCAAATAAGTGGAAGAATGAAAGGACTAAAGGAGCAATAGGCAACTGGTGACTACAAAGCATCCCAGGAGGTGGCCTTGGCACAACTGACGAAACCTATTCCACCGTTGTTCCTTGGCACTGACTTAGGCCGCCATATTCAATAGCCATCTCATGAGATGATACAAACAAAAATTTTTATTCCCACAGGATATCATAAAAAAATTATTGTTAGGAGTAAATACAAGAGCAGAAAAAGATAATAATAATAGTAATAATAATAATAAATTTTAAAAATATGAGAGCAATTTATAGGTTCGTTAGGTCAATCAGGCTATCATAATCTCCAATTCTTCCACTTTTTCCATTGTTATTTGAAACTCTCCAACCAAAAGGCTGCCCCCGCTATCTACCGGTACATGTCCCACAGTTTGAAAAACACTGGTGCAAACAGTATATCCAAGGAGTCAATGCAATCATGCCAATGCAGAGCCCTCTTCTACCAAATATTGAATGCCGACTGTGTTACAGAGTAATAATATATTTCTAACATAATAAAGCCAATTAACCATTTGATATTCATATGGCTTTTGCAGTAAACATCAGAATTCAATAAATGCCCACTTTGCAAGTGTTTCGAATAATTATTATTTTAACAAAAGAAATACATAAATAATACAGTCAGATTCATTTGGGTGATGCAATAATTTTGGCTACCACTGTGTGTAGCTGTTCCTGGTAAATATTTGTTGCACAAAACAAAGATCATAACAAAAAGAGAAAGTGTGTGCAAGGCTAGTTGCATACCTGTGATGCCCTATAATGCCCTATTGTTGTTAGTCCAAATATTTAACCACTTTGCAGAACACACATTTAGGTATATTTAATAATTTTAATTACATATATTGCCAAAAAATTTCAAATCAAGGCCAGATGCGTACAAGGTAAAAATGTCCATTTTTTATCCTCCCTGGAATTTGAATTTTAAATGTAACAGCACACATTTGTCTCGCAACAATGCTTTGTGACAAATTTGTGTATCAATGAATTGCTCGATCTTGAATACTCAAGAGCAAAAAAGATGTGTATGAATTATTTGGACATCATGTACATATTTATTATTCAATTAAAAAGTAACCATAATCTCAGGAGTCATATTCACCACCTACTTCTCTTGACTGTACAGTTGATTCAGATGATCCAATAGCCGGTCCAGGTGACCTTGTTGAGGAGCAGTAACCCTAGTGCATCAGTACTGTACAGTATCATCATCGTCGTCTTCATTATTGTAAATTAAGTTCATTAACAGTGTTACATTATTATTTATTATACTAATCATCATTATGATAATATGCTTATAATAATGCAATAATTTTATTTACATACATACATACTGTACTTATTTAGACTTTTTAAAATACTTATTTGACTTCCATACTTACGTAAAAATGGGATTCGCGCCTTTTTCTGGAACATATCCCCAGCAAATGTTAAGGGTTTACTGTACACCAAATCAAACTAGTCCTGACTAGGATCCAAACCCAGGTCTTCAACCTTAGCAGGCCAATAATCTACCACAGCACAACAGAGAAATAAAAGATAACTGCGTGACGTGTTGAATATTCAGTAGGTATTCAAATAAGATGTAGGTAATCAATAAAAACTTAGTCATAAGAATCTTTTTGGTTCTATGGCTCTGCTTATCCTAATCAGTTTATTAATACTCAGTGCTCTCCATTGTAGTGTTAGGTTTAGTCGTCTTTCTTTTCTTTTCAATTTCAAATTTTCATCAAGGGAAGTAATGAGGTGCAAATTGCATACATTCAATTATCTCTAATGGCACTTACAATGAAACTAAATAAAAGCAACATGGGGAATTAAAAAAAAAAACAAAAAAAAACAAACCTACTTACTCCGAGATGAATACTATTTTTTTTAAATTCACTATACCTATAACCAGGTGATTATTTGTGTTCATACAGTTGATGGTATGCTAATATTTCATAAGCTGAAGCAAAAATTCACATAGTTTTTTTAAAACAGCATAAAGAAATTAGGTTAACAAGTACCAAGTTATTGAAAAATCTTTGTGAAAAAAGCAGGAGACGAAAGTGTAACATGAAGAAACAAGATTGTAGTTGTGTGTGTTTGTTTTGTTTTTCTAGCTCCAAGCCAAATTAAAGCTCACTGAAGGAATGTTCGTTATTATCTGTAGTAAACAGATTGGGCCTGAATGGGTTATGATTTCATGGATTCTCTGACACTCAAAATGGTTAATGTGGCTGCAACAAAGTGCTCATCTAATTGCTTCTGACATCAAAAGCATCAGTAGCTTACCAGCTTCACTCAGTCTCCCCATCTTTCTTTTCTTCTATGTTAACCAATCTTCCACTAGGTTCCTCCTCCCTCAAACACACAAATGTCACCAACAACTGCACAGCTGCTGCTGGTTAAGGGTATCACCAAGGGGTTGTTCCCTCTCAGCAGTCTTCCTAAAGTTATAATATTAAAAAGCCTTCTCCTACACTCAGAAAATGCTTGAAATTAGTAACTGATACCAGTTTCAGTTTTAATAAAGCCACTGCTCAGTACCCTCATGGCCGCAGTCACAGGGAGGAGGAGAGGAGTAAGTCTCTGTAGATAATTTTCTTAAAATCAATTAGAAGACATAAACCAACAAATCACAACTAAATGGAGACATATAAGTTATCAGTAAGTTATGCTGCTCTAACTTACAACACCTGCCATCTTCTTCAGTGGTAAACATTTTCTGATAACAAGATATAACAAAAACAAAACTGAGAGATGTTATATTGTTTTTTATATATAACAAGTAGATAAATTTGTGTGTGTTGACTGCTGGCTCTATCAAAGTCTCAACTTAAAATTTCTAAACAAAATTATATTCCAATATACTAATAGGGTCGCTGTCCTTTGCAATTAAAGAGGACTTTGTGACAATGTTTCGATGGTGGTTTATAAAGTACCAGCCACACACTCTAGGCAAGCATCTACAAGATTGCTTGCAGGAGTCAGGGGGGCAGAAAGTGCCTATCAGAAACCTTTATTTTTAGAAGTGGGAGAAAAAACCAAAGTGCCCAAAGAAACACCATGTAATCAGTTACTGAAGGAGAGCAAAAAGAAACCATGCTAAGGAGATATGTCAAACTGAGTTGGTCCCCTGTGAAAATCAAAGTAGGGACCTTCACTTAAACAGTCCAGTGAGCTAATTCCTAGATAACCTTGCCATCCAATACTGTATAGGTGACTCTAAGTCAAATTACTAGTAACATTACTTTAATATCTATGTACAGCTATTCCTTTTATGAAACAAACACTCAAGAAAATAAATATTAGAAATTAATATGGTGCTTTTTCAATAAGAAATTACTAAAACTGAAATTTTGTTTCTCTTGACATTATCAAATAATTCCCTTCTGTCAAATTAGCGTTACCCAGAAAAGGAGGTTTATGCCAATTCTGTTTTGTTTGTGCAGGGAATACTACATCTGTGTCCCTGACAATTTTAAAAAGCCTTACTCACATTGAAGAGAAGGGGTTAATTAATTCAGAGAAGCTGAAAATATCAAGAATAAAGAGTTTTTCCAAAATCTTTTTGGTTTTTGTTACTTTTACCTTTAGTTGTTATGATTTACTTACAATGTCAAATTTTGAATAAAATCGCAAATAAATTTATATTTTCAAGCATCAAGTACCAACATAAAATCGTAACAGGTAAAATCTTCGAACCTGCCTGCTGATGATGCCAGCACATAAAGTGTCCACCAGAGAGGGGAAAACAGGGTGCAGAGGTTAGCTACACCACCATCACAGAAAGTCCCCATTAAACCCTTCATCTTTTAGATGTGAGAGGAAACTGGAGAGCACAAGCTAAAACCTTGTTCTGCTGGTGGCTGGTTTGCTAATGATGGAGACTATTGATTGATCTTAGTGCTATGGTGAGCTTCTTATCTACAGTACATCCAAGTCTAAAACGATACAAGACAATTCCCTTTCCTTTTTCTTGCTCTAACCTATGTCGGTAAACTGAAATGCTGGTGTCTGCCAAATGTGCAGACATGTCAAAGAACGGTTAACAGAAGCTAATCAAACTGAAGTGTCCGATATTTTGGCGGATTTGTTTTGTCGTCTAATTAAAAGTTTACATAGAGTTATAGCAAGAGCACCACTGTAGTCCTTTTAACTCTACAACTTTCAAGGAAATTGTTTGGATTTGACAAATGATGCTGCAGAGAGAGACAAAGGCAAATCGGAAAAGAATTTGCTTTTGTATTTAACTAATACAAGAAAAAATTGAACAACAACAAAAAACAACCAGTAAAAGATGAAAACAAAATTGGACATAATTAGCATATCTTCAGGACTTAAGTCCACTCCAATTTAGTAACAGTAAAAAAAATTAGGGGGATTTTTATGCTCACCTTCCTCGGTCTAGAATGTAAGAATTCTTTAGGTCAGTTACCTGTTGGTTTTCAAAATATTTTGGGGTATTGCTTCCCCAGATTCCTCTAGCAAGGTGCCTAATGAGCTAGAACTCTAGAAACAGCAGAATCATTTAAATATTACAAAATGTTTCAGCCGGTGCAGTACAATTCCTGAAACGTTTTTATTGTAAAATTCTTGAGGGAGCAAGTTTAAATAAATAACTTTAGGAATAAGCTAAATGCTAACTTTATAGGGTACAGGGAATCTGTCAGAGTTATATGCTTTCTACCTCTGATTTATCAGAATAAATAAAACTTGGAAAATAATTAGTGTGAAAATCTTAATTATAATAAATTTCTAGCTTTTGGAAACCATAATTCTTTAGTTCTTGATTTCTATAAACAAAAAAAGGGGAAAAAAATCCATTTGTTTAGTTGACAATTTTGATATTATATAAGTCGAAAGTTAGCTAATTTTCCTTTATTTCAGTTAATTGAGAGCCTCTGTCTGGTTGATCTCAACCAAGGAAAAAGCAGGATGAATTTTAATCCCTAATCAGAGATTAAGATGGGTGGGGGGGGGGAGAAGAGGAGAAGAAAGAAACAAGTGCCAAAGAAAGATAAATTGACCAGCGCATGGTCTCTGATGGAGCTATACAGCGGAATAAAGCAAAAATCAACAATGTCTACAAAACAACAACAACAAAACAAGGGGCGTGGAGAGCTGAGGCACCATGTCGGAAATCATTGTTACTGTCCCTTCTCAAGCTGGCTGTGAACGAGAAATTAGATGTTTGCGTTGTCTGAGAATTCTGCCTGCCAAAAGAAACTGATCAGTGAAGGGAGCCAGTAACCAGGAACCAATGGAGCAGAGATGCTGGCGGAGACTAATTTTGGTTTTGGTGTCTCCCACTTCTCCACAGCAGCCTGGATGCCAATGTTAATTAATCACCTGACAAACATTCAGCTTCCCAATCCCAGCTGCAGAAGGGGGGGCAGAAGAATAAGTTACCATAATTTTCTACCTTCCCCCTTTTGTTTTCTCCTAAATTAACTTTTATACACGGGAACATCTAATTTTTTTCCCACTGCATATTGATGAGAATGTTCCCATGTACAAATCAAAGATCAATTTTTATTCTCAGACTGTAAAATGAGGAGCCTCGCCACTTTAACAGAGATCTTACACTTCTGATCAACGTATTCCATTCCCTTGTTCATGCATGCAGATAAATCATCCGATATGAAGATAATGAAAAATAAATAATTTTAAAATATCCATACACATTGTTTCAGATTAGTCTGTCTCTTAAAGGCTTACCCAAAAACTTCTTGGATCTATTCCTATTCTAGAAATGTATTTACTCTTAGCTGCCAAATTCCACATACAGAGTACATACAATGAATTAACTTTGCACCCAATTAGCTTCATTTTAGACATCAATTACCGTGAAACCTAAAATTAAATTTTTTTAAAAAAAGAGCGAGCAAGTTGATTAGAGGACATTTCTAAGGATCAATCAGCAAGAGACATACAGCAAACCTAATTTTAAGATGTCAAACAATACGAATAAGAATTGATTAATGTTTTCATGCCACATTATTAGAACGAGAAATGATGAAATTTATTTAACATTAGATAGATAATGAATTAAAAACAAACCTTTATCTGCATACCTAGTGAACATCAGTTGCTTTCCCTGACTCAGATCTAAATCATACAAAAGTTTTCCAAATGTTATTTCCTCAAAGTCAGTATGTAGTACCCCTTCTTATAAATACAGAGTTCCCTCTATTCAACTAGCAGTAATTAATGCCTAAGAGTCACCTTAAAATGTTCCCAATGTCTGCAGCTTAAAGCTGGCTAACCTGCATGAAGTGACAGCATGTTTTGCAAAAAAAATAAGAGACAATAGATAATAAATATAATATTTTCTGCACCAGTTTATCTTAAAGTAATTTTTTTTTACCATTTAAATTCTCAATTATATCTAAAATCAAATCTTCTATTGTAGTTAAAAAAGAATTGTAAATCATTCAAGAGGCCAGTCAACTGCATATAGAGATGTGGCACCAGTTGTTAGATATCTGTGGGTCCTAGTTTTAGCAGCTTAGTGTAGATTTCCAAGGCAGCACTCATCTGTCAGAGACCAGAGAGGCCATAAACACCATAAACCCTGCTGGGGGATGCTCCCTTGGAAAGTGGGAAGGCAGGGGCGGGGTTTATCTGATGTCATGGGGGTGACTAGCTGATAGATTTATTTCTTCTCAACAGGAGTCCTGTAAAGTTTACAAGGTACAGAAGCCACCCACTCACACACAACCCCAAGAAAGTAAAGTACCTCTCAACAGAGACCCATCTTGAACCCTAAGCAATTGCCATGGGTCCAGCAATCTCCCACATTATCACTTAAGCATCCACAAGTCAGAAGAAAAATAACCAACAAAGTCTCGCATTAAATGCCTAAAGGGTACATCATTAACAATGACACTACATAAACTAGGTCTCTTTTCAGACTAGCGATTTAAAAATTCCTCCCAACTGTATTGAGATAATAATATTTAGCCAAAATTCCAAAATTTGAATTACAATGCTTTCATTTTGACTACACTAATATTATTTTATCAGGAACAACAAATAGTCAATAAAGGCTGCATATCCACGAGAGAGAGAGAGAGAGAGAGAGAGAGTGAGTGTGTGTGTGTGTTGGTTAGGGGATAAGTCACCACCCTGAAAACCATGGTTGGTGCGAAAACGTGCAGTGTACTCCTTCAAATTTAAAATGTAGAAGGAAACCCATGCGGCCAAATGGTAAAGAAGAGTTAAAAGAAACCATGCAAAACAGAGCTGGTTGCCGCTAGGATTTGAACTGGAAACTAGGACTGTGACTAGCCATTAACCCCCACAAACCCTAAAAAGCTGTGTACCAGTCTGATATCAGTCTCTTAATGCAGATGGTATCAACTAGTTTCTACTGTAAATAAAGAATACAAATTTAATTTTAAAAAAAAGTTATAAAATAACTAGGGGCTATAACTGCAGCGTGTGTGTGTTGGGGGGGGATAGATAGAATGCAGAAAGCAATGTGAAAAATGACCATCTTCTTCTGTTATGGGAAACCAGAGAATGGCTGGTCACATCCACAGCGACATAAAACAGGGTCATTAGTTGTGGTACAACAGACCAGTAGGCAAAAATATGTTGGAGACTTTGCTGGTTATCATAGGAAATGAGAGAAACTGCTCTCAGTAATTCTGGCAGAGAAATATTTGTTTAGCAAATGCAAATATTTCACCATTTTTTTTTTCTTTTTGGAAGTTGGGAGAAATTTGCTGGGTCCAATATTTTTAAAACAACAAGAAGATTTAATGGCCTATATCAAAAATATTTATCGATAATCGTAAATAGCCATTAAATAAAGATAATAATTAAATTAGATCATCAATTATGTTTTGTCTGGATCCAGCCAGCTACCAGCAGCTGTTTGAAATTTAAAAAAAAAACCAACAACAAAGCGTTACAGTGTAGGAAGAGCTCATGGACTGCTGCTCTGACTAACCAAAGGTTAATAATGTAGCTGTTCAATGTGTGTAGAAGAGGAAAAAAAAGATGTTGTATTGAAACTACAGGGGCTCTCAGTGCTGCATCTAAAAGAATATACATTTAGATAAATCATAACTTGCCATTAACTCAGATAAATGGTAGTTTGTTGCTTCACCTCATCAGCAAATAATGGCAAGAAGTTATTTTCTAAAGCAAGTATGTATTAATGATCAATCTGTCCGTTGCACGCTTCCCCGGTTATGAGTCCCCATCTTGGTTACGAGATTAGGGATCATGTGCTTACATACTGAGTGGGTTGCATGACCACTTCCCAGTGTGGGAAAACACAATCAAAAGGCCCTACTAGAACTTTTCATCTTCCTACGTGAGGGGAAACCAGAGTAAGTCAGAGGAAGCCCACACAGCTGCCTGGTGGAGAGAAGCAAGAAGAATCCATGTCAGTGAGGTATGCAGTCTTGGCCCCCTCAACTGTAGCAGTCTAGTAGGCTGAACACAAAGTAAAATTCAATCGCTGTTTTGGGGGTGAAAGTGGTTTCCTTAAAGTGTGAACTCTAAATGAAGCTGTGATCCCTGTAAATGAATTCTTGCTGCTTTTTTTAACCTTAAAAATTTCCAACTGCATCTATGGCACTACACAACCTACAGGAAGACTCTCTCGACAACGGCTTGCCGTATCAACCGGTGTATTTCAGAGATTTAAGACTAAAAACAAATACATTTTTTAAATTTTTGAAAAAAAAATTACATTAACTTCCTTCAAAGAGACTTGTGCATATTCAGATGAAACCCAGTCCAGATACCATTAAGACAATGTTATTTCAACCGGGTTTCAGTTGAACATGCATTCCTAGTATTTCAGCTACAGCAGCAGTCACTGCAACTCCGTCTATCAAGCAGAGTTTCTTTTAATCCTTTAAGAGAAGTAGAGAGAAGTACAAACGTTTGCAGCCCTGATATCAACACTAAAAGAAACTGGTACTATGCCTAAAAACACGAACCAAAATAACTTTCCAATGCTGTGACATAAATTCACCTTTTACTAGTATATTTCACACACAGGTACTATTCTGTTCACTCTGCCCTTACTCCAGTGCATACACATTTTTCTCCCTTCTACAAAGCTCTGCAGATTTCAGCTGATTTAAACTGCGATAAACCCCTAGCAACAGTGTTGCTGTGACGTTCCTAACAGCATTTTTGTTTGTACACAAGGAAAAAACCCACTTTGACTTTTAAACACAATTGAAAAAATTTCCTTTTCTCATCAGAGAGAGAAAGAAAAAAGAAAGAAAAAAACCTTGCTGACTGACATTTAGATTCCCCAGAAAACTGGTCAGGGTAGATCTCGGACAAGGCGATAACATGTGGCCTACAGGTGCACTGGCGAGCTGCACATGAGCAAATGTGAAGTTGGTTACTTACTAAACATTCCTTTGACATTCACAAAATTAAAATAATGACCACCTCCTAAAAAAGATGAAATAACAAAACTAGAAAAGAAGTCAATTAAATACACTTAAAAAAAAAAATATTGAAAAATATACCAATTGTGAGAATATACATCCCATTAAAAGCAAAAAATCTACTTAGAAAACCACTTTTAGGATATCATGCAGAGTACATCAGATCGATTAACATTTTAATTATGTTGTTAGAATCTTTTTTCTCTAGATTTTAATAATTTGCTATCCATGTTTTGTTTTATTTTTTATCTGTTTTCTTGTGGATGTTATATAATTCAATATTCCAGCTACATTGCTTTGTCTTCCATAGAACTACTCTTGGTATCCTCGTTGTTAAATAACAGATGAGTAGCCTCCCTTGTCTTCTCCAATGTTATCTGCTCGAGTGGACCTTAACAGACTGTGGATTGTTTATTAGATAACTTTCAGTATGATCGTGATTGCTGGAAATAAAACTGTCACGTGGCAATCACGTCTACTTCAGTTTCTTCTCGGTTTTCAATTCCTATGAAGCCTACTTTCCTAATAGTAAAACTCATGAGAAAAGATATCACAGAACAACTTTGGAACAAACAACAGTTTAGGTAAATACACTTCTCTTTAAAGTATTTTCTATTAGTTGAAAATGGAAGGTTCAAGATGTTGATAAATCAAATAAATTCAATAATTTTTCACCCAGTAAAAATTTTAGTGGTGTCTGGCTAACCTCCATTTGATTTATGAAACTGACACCAGTGGGTGGGGTCTCCTCTGATGGATACTTTACGTGCTGATGATGATGTCAGGTTCGAAGAAAAGAAGAAAACATTTTTTTTGATTTACTTAAACAGATATGGAGTGCTTAATTTTGAATTATTATGTACAGATTTCTGCACCCTAACCCTGCCAATCGTCTCAAGCGTGCCTGCCTCCGGGGAGTGGGCACGAGTGTGTGGATAGAGCAATGCAAGCCATCACCACAATAAACAATTTGCACAGAAGTTCTGCCATCAAAGGCACATCATTATCATCACCAGTAGCATCATCTTTAGTCGTGAAAAACAACTAGAGAATAGAGACATGTGGCGCATTACAATGTTTACACACTGACTCGTGCTACACAAGAGTTTACACCATTATATTTTCACGAACTAATATGTATTCTTGCCTGTCAACTGCTTATAATGCTATATATAAATACTGTAAGTTTGTTTATACAAGGTAATGGAATGAATAGCACTTTTGAAGTTCTGTTGAAAATGTTGAGATCAACAGAATTTCTTTAGTGAATAATCAAAGTAAAATTTTGTGCACAAACATTAATATTCTCCATTTAAATGGCAGTGATTTGCATGTTGGAAAATCAAATAGATAGAAAATGTGCTCAAGCAACAAAACAATGTGTTCATGACAATGCTTAGACTGTTCATTGAGCAGCTGAATGAATGTTGACTTACAATAAAATTTGTGATATACAACCTGTTGCCGCTGACCAGAGAATGAACATTTGCTTTTGTTTGTCCTCTGACATTTTACCAGACTGCCACCACCATTTTTCAGCCTGTCTTACAGATGTAGATCTAAGGTTTTACAAGAGAAGAGTGCTCCAATATGACCCAAGTTACAAGTGCTCTAATATGACCCAGAGGTCCTACCAGGGTGGCTGTTAATGGATATTCTAGTGAAATTATATACCTGCATCATGCCATGGAACGCTGCAACTTACGACTGGAAAATCTTGGTGAAAAACCTGCCATTCAGCTTTGAAGTGCAGAAACAACTCCACCAGCATTTGAATTTCCGTGGTTCAGTAGTGTGAATGTTTGATGGATTAATGAACTGAAGCAGTTACAACATGGAAATGACTAAAAACAGGATTATCACATATGATAAAATGTGGATCCAGTACAAACTACCAAACATCATAGCTTAAGCACTTGATTATGCGGTGTTGATACCAAAACTGATCTTTTTGGAAGTAGTTCAATGCGGATCTGCTAAAGCTAAAATGAAAAAGGATATTTCTGATAAGCAAAGAGATGTGTTACAGGATAATGCCTACCCTCAGTATAATCTACTTAACAGCTGGAACAATTATGTTAGTTAGGCTTGGAAATACTCCTTCAATGTAGAAACAGATAATCTAAGTGACATACCTTTATATATTTCATTTTGTGGTGATTAAAAGTATAACTTTCAGTTGAACAACTCTCATAATATTATAACAGCTTTAATTCTTTGATTCTCTTAATATTCTCCAAAATCTGTAATAGCTAACCTGATGCCAAACTAAAAGGAAAAACAACATCTGCTTCAAATGACCTCACTATGATTATTTCCTAAAATCAGTGAGGCTGGAACACATAAGAATACTTATGGTTCTCTACTGCTTTTCATATATGGTAGATAAAAAACAAATTCTGTTGATAATGACAACAGGTGAAAACTAAAAGCATCTCTAGTTTGACCAGCAATTTCTTTTCATCTCAACCTTTTTTGTTATCTTTTGTGTTTTTTTTACCAGAAGAGTTTAATATTAATAGTACATTTCTTTGGGCCGCCATGTTGACCTTTTATTGAGAAAGTCAGTATGACGGCATGCACGCCTGTCAGAGGTAACGTGATGCTAAGCATCTACTAAGAAAAATTAATGGTGTGTGCCTCAACTATAAACATTTTTGAAAGCAAACTTTTAATTACAGGAAATATGCAACCTTAGTAAGAAATATGGACATATACTGCCAACGTATACAACAAGCCCCCAAAATTGTTTTTTTCCTTTTGCTCTTGTGTCAATACACCTGCAATGTTTTTCCTCCAGGTATCTCCAGCCCACATCCAAAGAGAGCAAATCTAACAGACTCAGCCAAAGTCAAGAGTGGCACACACATCAGTGCAAGTCATTTCATTTAGTGTCATGCAACCCTATTTCTGGCCTTGCCCGTTAATGTTCTGGGTCAGGGATTACAAACACAACAGCACCTTCTGCCTGTTTTCATTCACCGTTTGCTGCTCAAATGAAAATGTATTTTAAGCAGCTGCTTTGTAGGTTTTAACTACAATATACGCGGTGTATGTTTACAGTAGTAGGATAACTAGAATGAGTCACCAAAAAAAAAAAATCTATTGAGATTTCTAAACTCCAGATACCATTTTATATGAAACTGCAAACAAACACATCCATGCAGTACGCTATAACAACTTTAAAATCAATTCAAGATCCATACTGACACCCACTTCTCTTCCTTGGAGGTCCTTATAATAAATATGCCATGATGGCTTTGCCTCTTTGTAACTACCAAACTAAATCTGAGTAAACTTTTGATTTTTATCATTTAAGAAATTTCCTCAACAATTTTAATTAACTTGTATTTGAAACTCTACATTTTTAAAAAGAAAATCAAAGAAATCTACACAATTGTAACTGTTTGTTTGTAATCTCATTATTTTTTTCTTTCCTGATTGGTTTTGAGAAAGCAATCATTATTTTACTTTTGCGAATATCAATGAATGTCGAATAAGTAACCAACCTCACGTTGCTTTGTATGTGCTACCCCCACAACAGTATCTGAACCTCTCCCACTCTTCCTCCTTACCAGTAAGTTCTGTTACACGCTAGAGCCGCATAATTACCCAAAGCTCTTTCTAGGAGCTTTCTTCTGCCTGAACTGATTAGACCTGGGAACTCTCAAGTTCTCAGCCTAAGAAATACTGGCCAGCATTTCCAATAATCCATCAAACTTTCTTCTCACTCCATATTTCAAGTCCTCCCCAGTCCTTGTCTACCGCAAGTTTCCCTTGCTGTTCTGGAGCTGACTAACTAAAGTGGTAATGCTATTAATTGTGAGTGTGTTGTTGAAGTGTTTCTTGGAATTAAAAAAAAAAAGCATCAGCCACTCTCACACAGATCCGTCACATACTAGAACACTATGAGCAAAACACTTCAACTGCTCAACTCCTTCAGTTACCCAATACACATTTTCTCTGGTTCTCCAAGGCTCCACCCTTGGCCCTCTATCATTTCTAATTCGACTAAACAATTTTATACATTCTTATTCAATATGCTTACGAATACACTATTTTCTACAAAGGCCCTCTATACAAAGGAAGGGTACTGAATTGCCAAGACTCACTTGGGTTTATATCCTTGACATGGTTTCTTCTTGTTCATTTCACCAGCCATGTTGGTTCCCTCCAAATAACTTGTTTCCTCCCACATCTAAAAATGAAAAGTTCTAGTAGGCCTTTTGCTGCCAAAGTCAGCACTTGTGATATAGATTAACTCTCTCTTTAACAGATTACTGTGGCACTATACTTCCTTCACCAAAGTTGTCTCCCTTGTAGACATTGGTGTATGGAAAAAAAAAAACCATCTATATCCAATACTTTTGAAGAAAAAATCATGTTCATTTTTACCTGGCTTATTTTTAAAAGCTCTATGAGTAAAACAGCTCTTTAGGAATTACCATTAATTTTTCCTTATCTCAGAGATTCCCAGAAAAAAAAACAACTCCAGGAGCAACTTAAGCATTACCTCCCTTTATCTTAATTAAAAACTCTTTACCAATCTTTTGTCTTTCTACACGCGTCTTCTTTTTGCTTTTTAGCCGTAATCTGTAATGTCCGTCTTGACAAATTAGTATACCTAAATGTTCTGAGTTATTATTTTGTTGAAAATCATGACCACATTGCTCACGGCAATTTTTCTCTATCCCATGAATATTATCCGTATCCATGCTTGCTTACTTGCTTGCGTGAGAGAGAGAGAGAGAGATTGAGCATCAATCAGTCTGGACGAGCAATTTTCCAGACCTATAAAAACTAGGTGAGTTTAAAATCTCTAGTATTGATTTAATAAAGAAGTGCATACTAAAACCTGTTTAAGGTTTTGGATTTATTAAGTTTGTATCAATTGCAATAAAAAATTTGAAAACTATAATCCTGCTACACTAAGGAGGAGAAGCAACTAAAATTGTTTTTCAATTCCAATTCAGATTTTAAACTTTTGTTCAGTTGTATTAAAGAGAAGGGGTGATCTTTCATCATCACAACCTATCCTCACCCCGGTTTCATTACTCGCCCCTGGAAACCACCATGTTTGTCTTCACATACTTCTCTTTCCTATTAGTTCCTACAGTGCAACCCCTTATCTCAGCTTCCCAAGGACAAAACAATCCAGTGGTTATAGGTAAGCTGCCTTATTTCAACTACTTGTTTTATTATGCTGTTTGAAATCTGCAGAGATTCAATCCACTTCTAGTAAACCATACCTCCTGGGCATTATCGACACAAGGAGCCTCTTTCGGCAGTAGGTTGGGGGGGGGGGAGAGAGGAGAAATATGACAATAAACTGAGTAAAATCTTAGATAGTCACCAAACATGAGTATTTGCCATGTTCTTTTTTTTTTCATGCTTTGTTTTAGCAGAATGGATTTAAAATTCATTCATTTGGTGAATCCTGAAGATTTGAAAGGATACAATCTTTTTCTGTTTTTCAACAAAGGAAGCTTTCTCCAGATATAGAGCTTATATTTCAGTCTGAACACAAAATGATGCTACTGGAATTTCAGTTCCGCCCTATAATTTTTTTTTGTTTTTTATTACCGATATTAAAAAGGTCCCTTTTACTACTAGCTCCCAGAACAAATGGCAATTACTGAAACTGACCATAAGAGCGCCACCAAATCTTAGTTGTGACCTGTCTTTGTTAACTACTATGGGAGATGTACTTGATGAGGATGCACAGCACCATGGTTACTGCTAGCAAGTGTCACAACCAATGCACCTTGCAGGACCCAGCAGTCAGGAAGCTCATTAATGAATTAATTAAGTTGGCTTGACAAAGGCCAACTAAAAAACAGCAAGTTCCCTTTTCCACTGTAATTCACGAACTATATAAGTCACTTTCACTCTGGTCCTGTGCTGAACAAATTGTATAATATCCCTATGGGTGACAACTATCTGGGGCCACAAGATTTCTGTAAATAAGTTTATAATAGTAATTTTTTTTTAACTTTCTTGATATGTCATTATAAGTCTTTCTACCTTAAGTAATATCAGGTAAAAAGATCACTGTGAGAACCTGTTCAATAAATAATTCTACCCAAACTTGCCAAGATACTTAATTATCTTTAAATTAAGAAAGAAAAAAATTAAATAAATTCCAAATAAACTAAAGTTCTTCCTTTGCCCCATTGCTTACAATCTTACCAAGTGCATATATTTTCAAATTAACAAATGTGTTTACACATGCATAATTTTAGAGGGGCACACCAGGTGATGTGTGGTACCAATCTGTCATCCCCATTACCTCCCATCCAGTGAAGCTGCAGCAAACAACAGGGCTTCTGAATTTCCTTTGGTATCCACTCAAGAAAGGGATTGAGTGCAGCACTTGACGTCAATCCCCTCCCCTTACCCAGACAAATGATACGGCTGCCAATTCTAGCTATTAACCATGGGGATGTAACACGAGTGCAGCGCATGTGGATCCAATCTCCAGTTAGGTAACAATAACAATCACCATAGGGGCTGTCCCCAACATGAGTAACAACTGGATCTATAAACTTTTAATTAACCCACAGCTCCATAGAGCTAGTAGCCAAACCATAACATCTCACTACTTAAAGATGCCAGCTATGAAAATGGACAAATACTTTTTAAAAGGATTAATCTCTCAATCTAATGTGAACAGGAAGCTGATGAGCTTCCATGTACTGACACAGAAAGGCCCACTAGTTTTTGTTTTATCCTGGGGATGGTTCCTTTTTATTTTCTTTCTTTATTTGTTGTTACTACTTTCCCCTTGTTCTACCATTGTACATCTAGTGGTGGGTGCCAATGACCAACACATGATCAATCTCACATGTTCTCACCAGATGGCACAGTCATCAGTTCCACTTAACACACTTTCCACAGAGTACTCTGTACTGTACCCTTAAAAAACATTAAGCATATCTGACTTACCGTATTTTTGGGGTTATAAGTTGAATAGGTCAGTTTTCCCGTTTTCCAAGCCTTCATTCACGTATAAGTCAAAGTGGTATATAAGTCGATAGTATGATCGTACTTTAGTACAGTAATAACAGTATAAAATTTCTGTCAGGGTTATAAAACAGCAGTGGTGAATAACATCAAAGCGAGAAATTTGGGGAAAGAAAGAGAATGAAGGCGAAATAAAGTAGCTTCAATCCACATGGAACACAGTTTGATATGCCTTTTTTCTATCAAATAAAAAGTTTAATCATCCAGTTTTGCAACCATGGTTTGCATTTTTTGCTTTTTTCAGTCTGTTGTAATGAATCCATTTTTTTGCCAATTACAAACACATTTCTCACTAATGGCATATTGCCGTTCTGCTGCCATATTTCCATCTTTTTCAGCAAAACTCACCACTTCCAATTTAAATGCTACAGTATATGCTTTCGTTTTCCTTATTGCAGGCATTTTCAAGTAAGGGTTGATATTTTTTCAAGTTTGGCGAATTGAAGCTCCCCTAACACAATGGCATCTGTGGCCTCTAAGCACTAAATAAAAGGGAGGTAATTGAATCTAACTCAGCATGCACACGCACATACAATCATACAAAAATTTCCCCTTGGTACTTAAGGGTCCTATGTTTCCATTATCATGATTTCATCCATAAATAAGTTGGAGCGGAGTATAAGTCAATGGTCAGGCCCTTGCAGAAAACATCAACTCATACACTGAAAAATACAGTTAATTAAAAAAGACATGTTGTTACAAAAGTCCACGCAATAATTCGAGCCTAACTTGCACCAAATGGTATTGACCTTTAAAGCAGATTAGATCGGACCAAACATTTGGCATGATAAAATCCATTCCAAATGAGCTCTCTTTCTTCCATCTTTTAGCAACATTTCTTGTTATAAATGTGGCAAGAGATTCACAGTACATACTGGAATTTCCAGTCCCCCCCAAATATTATTTTTCTGTCTGTGATTTAAGGGCTGTAAAATGCCAGAATCATGTTTTCCTATTTGTTGGGAGGCAATAACTGTGACAAACACAATCATCAAAATCCAGCCGTCAGGTTTCCTTTACGTCGAATTGGCAAGAGATTCATTTTAATCGAATTGAGTACAGAACCTTGCCCAATATGTTAGTTTTAGAAAACAAAAAAAGGGATAAGTAATAGAATGGAACTCTATAATAATACTTGCTGGAGACACCTTTTGCAGCAAGAGAGCCTTCTGGCATAGAATCAACAAAATTTTCTATTGCTTCAGATCCAGGTTTTCCCATATCTATGTGAGAGCTTACTTTAATTCCATCATATTGGCAAGATGTGAACTGTTGCTCTCAGCTGACAAGCCAGATGTTAAATGGGAGTTATATTAGAGCTTTGGTTGGCATGCAACACCATCCTCCTGAAGAATATAAGCATTGAATTTCAGTAAGCCTTGTTGGAACAAGGATATGTCTCTCTTTGAAATGGCAGTGTACCTGGCAGAATTGAGACAAGCTTCAATAAACAACATTTCTGCTTTCCTATCTTGCCACACTGTACCCCAGGCTATGAAATTCCTGCCTCCATAAAGACACTGAAGTTGAAGGTGTTTGGTAGGTATGACATCCAACATGAACTGATGAAACAAGGACTCCGAGAAGAGTACACAAGGCCAATATTCAAGATTCTTACCAAACATTTTGAAACATTTTATTTCTATTAAACAGGAGTTTTTGTGCGCTACAAACCCACTGTAGCCAAGCTGCAGATGATATTATACTGTTCATTGGCTGATTTCTGTTGCATAGATGATGTCAGCAAGAGAATCTTGATGATGGTGAGTGCGGATGCAGTAATGGCATGCTTTTTGTCATGGTGCCATGGATGAAGGCCCTTCCAGGTCACTTTGTTGCAGCACCAGAAATGTTTTTGGTAAATTTTGCAATAATATTGGCCATAGACCAACAGAAAATGAGATATCTCTGGCAACTCTCCAAACAGCCAAGTAAACAGAGAAGCACCTGTTTTCAGCACGGTGACAGTGCACACCGGTTATCTGCCCACCTAGACATCCAACACACGTCTGATCACATCTAAAATATGCACATTCTGATCAGATAAATTAATTTGGGGGGGGGGCAAATACAGGGCACTGCTGAGATACTTTCTAAAACCTTATAATTGCTATCCAGGCTCTCCCCTAAACCAAGTAAATAAGTTCCCTAAAAGGCATGGAGCTTCTAGCAAAAACACTGCCGATGGAATGATTTACCATATTTTTTTTTTTAAAAAAAAAGGGAGAGGAGGAATTGGTCCATCAAAAGAAACAGAAATAATTTTTATTTGTAAATAGTGTGTTTAAAAAAAAGAACAGCAAAAATTTAATACAAAGATGTTTAAATATAAAGTGGATATGGCCAGGGGGGGGGGGAGTACCAATTGTCTTAGAATGGTGGAACAATCAAGCAAACAGTAGTTTTACAGCTTGATATGACGAGCAAGAAATCCTAGTCAAATGTCAGCAGTCTACTCGGTTTGGTGATATTTGCCGGAAACAAACATTGGCTTTAGTAAGGATCCCTTTGCACTGTGCCGTGCCAAACACTGCAGATAGAATTTCTACACCCATGAGTTCCGTTGACCTTTTTGTGTCCCTAATGTTTCATACGCATGCTTTCAATTACCCTTCAAAAGAACAGAGAATATACTCTTCAGAGGCTGAGATTTCTTTCTGTTGGAGGCTTTTATTGTGATAGTCTTATAGTTTCTCTCTCAGATTCATCAGCATGGAGTCTCTTCAGTTTGATCATGCATTTTGGCAAAAGAAAAAATGTTACAAAGCTGTTTGATCTGGCAAGTGGCTGAAATGTTGTCCAGCAATCAGAGACAATTGATCTTCATTCTAAGAACAAATGCGTGAATTTGAGAGAAGATATCTTGAAACTAAGCTGTAGGAAGCAACGTGTCAGCCATTAAAACAAAACGATGGACAGAGGTAGGCAACAAACAGATCACATTGCAGAGGAGGAACTTTTTTTCAAAATTTAGCCAAGCAACAAGGCAGAAAGATGGCTTCAACCAAAATTGCTCGGTGTTTAGAGTCCAGTTCACACAAAAAAGGCACCTGTCTGAAGGTTTCTGCCTACAGATACATCACTCCACACAAGCTGAACTGAAATGTTGACTTAACGGCCACAAAATATACCCCTAGATATCTATTCATCGACAAAACAGACTAAGCTGGCTAATGCGCTGATCTCAAGCACAATACTGATGTAAACAGTCCATCAATCATGACACAAAGGTCACTAGACCATCGCCATAAGCATGCACATTTACCAAATAACAGTGGTGTTAATGTCTTTTAACGTTGGGTTTAATGTTCAAGTGTTAAGCAGAAATTTGAATAAAACTTTTTTTAGGAATCAGTCTCACCTCTAGTTTTTCCTATCACTTGTAGTTGATTTGGTAATCCTAGTCACTGACAAGGTTCCAGTTTTATTTTGAAGCCACGAAGACCTATTAGTAATCTGACTCATTTTTCTATTTACAAATCCACAACAGCTGCCTAAACCCTCCATCAATTCTATTACTAAAAGTGCTTTCTAATACCAAGCTGTGGCGAAATCTTGGCCAGTTTATAATTATGCTCCCTACTAGATTGCAGACTTAAAAACCTTATTTGAAAACTTATATATCTCCTTTTAAATATGTAAAGCAAATAAGTAGGTAGTTCTAATGTTTTTAGATATTCAGTATACAATATTATCATTTAAATATACTATTCAAAATATATTAAGTAAACTCTATGGCCACCTAACACATGATAGGTAGCTTGCTTATCTTTTTTCATCATTTATTTATCACTGAGATATACTATTGAAACTGGCAGCAATATAATTTAGTTACTTAGCAATGTGTTACCATAAAACCAAGTTATTTTGTTTCACAGTTTCTTTTCAGTTCTAACCTAAGATGGAAGAAACCACATTCAATTCAAACAAATAAAGATACTAACTTTGCATATATTTCATACTATTTTTTTTCCACGTTTGTGACTGTTTTGATTTCTTGATCTGTGAACGTTAACTCTTTGTAGTTCTGGAATTTTTTTTTCTTCCTGTTCTGAGAACTCTACTTCCAGAATTGAAAAGAAATATTTTAAAACAGATTCCTTTATACACAAACAAGATGAAGCTGTGTAGGCTGTTGCAATCAACCAAAATATATCTTATTACTTAATAAAAAGGAAAAAAAAATGCCACACTTGGTAGCCACAGTCGTGAAGAATTCACAGATTTACGGCACTGTAAAGAAGAAAAGAGGAGCACAATTGGTGCTGACTAATGCACAAATCCTCTCTACCAGAACTTTCACTTTTAGATGTGAGAGGAAACACACGGAAAGCTTAAAAAGACGCAAATTCAGGCCCTCATGAGATGATAGTAATTCTTAGAATAAATTTGTTGCAAATGAAAAAAATTGGTAAACTAGTTATTAAGGTGGTTGAATCAATCAAAAGTTATTACTATATCATAACTATTTCTGCAATAATCTTTTGAAAATCTGTATGCTAATATGCTTTTAATTTATATTTTCTGGAGGAGCAACTCTTTTTATCCCCTTTCCTAAACACAGTCATCAAAGGGAGATAATACAATTTGTTTAAAACTTGCATTTACGCATTAGCCATGCTAAAACAGACAGTGCACGCAAAACCATAAACTCTGCATTAATAACTTTCTTCAAGGAATCGTCTCTGTCGCTTTCAGGAATGAAAACTAATAGGAGTAGCCTGCTAACATCACCATGGCTGACTGCAGTCATGATGTCATTCTGGGTAATGGTAGTAATAATATCATGGCTTGTAGTCCCGTGATGTTAATCTGAGATGTTTGTACACTGTGAAGACTTTATGAAACAACAACAATAAAACCATCAGCCTATATACCCCAATGACCGCTCTGTCTGAACCAACCATGAATTTGTTTGGACATGTGATTTCGGTAAAACAAATTAGTTCCTGTCTACTTCATACTTTTATTCAGTGATGTAACAGACAGTCAAAAGCCCGAAAAGAACTTTCCTAGCATATAAGCTTGGATTCAGAGATCCGGGTACCAAGGCATCCCCTGAAGCTCTGGGAGGGAGGTCTACAAGCTATAACAGTGCAGTCTATGGATTTATTTTTTTTGTGATTCTGCCCATTTACATTCCTTTCTGTCCTGATTTTTCTCCTCCTCCTCCTAGAAGTTGGATTTCTTAACATAGCGCTCTGCTTTCCTTCTCATGCCACTTTATGTACAGTTTCCTTACTCATTTGTTTCCCCTAACTGTTAAGCCTTTCTATTAAATTCTTCAGTTTTCTATTTGGTCAAACCCCTTTTCTTGTATCTGACAGAAGCTGTGTATCAATTTTAAATGTTTTAGTGATCCCACTCCATGCTGTACTCACAGACCCTGATCCAATGACAACGATAAGAATATAATAAGTACATGCCCAAGATTAGTGTGCCAAGTTGGATAGAAAATCAAGCAATTTGCAGCAAGGCATAAAAGTCCAACAGCACCAGAAGTAATATCAGTTGTGGTGTGTGTGTGTGTGTGTGTTGGGGGAGGAATGGCAGTGGTCCACTGGCCAGCCTACTGCCAAGATCAAGGGTTTGATTCCTAGCTGGGGCCATGGTGGATAGCTCCCTAGCACAATTTCCTCCCACATTTAAAAATCAAGAACTCTAATAGAATTTCCCTGGAGAAGTTAGAAATTTCAGCCCCCCCCCTTGCCCCGTGGCATGGGACAGAATAGACAATGCTTTCTTGTGGATAACCACGGCACTAAGCACCCTTTACCAGGGTTGTCTACATTGTTGAGACCAGGGTACAACACGAAAACAGATTTCTCTCTATAGTTCTAATTACGAATGAGGTGAACTGGGTTAAACTTGCAATGGTGAATGCCAGAGACAGATAGACAGTAGTAGCATTGGACAGTATTCTGTCAGTTGCCATTTAAAATAGTAGAATCAGAACAAAAACATTTTATGCATGAAGCATCTAGTTTCCAACTCTCCAGAGAGAGAGAATGAAGATGAGAGGAAGAGATGGAGATGGTGAGAGAGAGAGACAGACAGAGGGAGGGGGGATAACAAAAGCCAAAAAAATCTGATCAGTTATGAAATTCAGCTTAGAAAAATCAGAATTTTTTTCAGATTAGGTTAAATTTAGAAGAAAAAAAAATTACACCAGTTTTATTTTAGCAGTCCTTTCAAAATAAATATTTTCTCTTAAAAATATTAAAAAAAACAAAACAAACAAAGTTCCATCTGCTGCAGGTGCTGGTATTTTTTTTAAAGGTGTGCCCATTGTTACCCATGTAAGGTAATAAGCCAACTCCTGTTTGAGAGACAAATTTTTGGGAAAGTGAAATCCGTCGTCCTGCTGGCAAACACACCACAGAGTAAAACAGGCTTATCTACAGGTACCAAATAAACCAGCCATTTAGAGTAAAAATACAAAAAAAAAAATATACTAATCCGGCCCGACCCTTCATAAATTATGATTTCAGTAATATCATCTCCCAGGTTACCGATACACCATAGGAAAGAAAGAAAAATTAGGCAGCTCTGCGTATTCACGGGGGAGTGATGTTTTCCATCAGCATGGGACATTTACCAGGGAGAGACAGCTTGAGCCATTCTATCCTTTTCTTTTTTTTACCTGAGCAAAGTGATGTCATCGAGCCAAAACAGAGAAAAAGTCTATTTCTTCGTACTAATGACTATAGTACTAAATGAGACTGCTAGCTCCAGGGCTAACTTCAGTCATCAATGAAGATCGTTCTGGATTCTGGATCCCTCCCCGTATGAACCCCCCTACAGATTACTTTAGTTGGTAGGAACGAAACCTGCGATGTAATTTCTCCAGCAAAACAACAGCTATCCAACTAGTCCAAGTACAACCAGTCTCTCATAGAACCTCCAGTTTCAATACTTGTACCCCACTTATCTGTTCATCTGTCTTCTTTTCGTTATCAGCATCATCCCCACCCTCATGCAATGATCTGGCTTTCACTTAAGAAATTCACACTCTCTCTCTCTCTCTGTGCAATGTTTACACGTTTGGCGAAACAGGTACATTTTTCAAGAAAGAGGGACCCAGCTGCCCACCCCCAAGCACCGTGCCTACCCTTCCCCGTTTAGACGGCCATCTGGTGGGCAAAACAATCCTGGAAATTTCAAACATCCCCCACCATAAATTTGCGCAACTCTTAGTTGGAAACAAACACAAAACAAATACACAATGGTGGTGGTGGGGTGGGGGGGTTAGAGATTTGGTTGCTTATCAACAGCCAGACACGCAGAAGAGAGGAGCACGTGTTTGATCCCAAAACTGATAAATAATTATTTGCATTAGCTTTCTTTGTCATTGCCATCGCAGACCTGTAAAGAAAAATGACGGAACTCAATAGTCTGATCTCTATGGAACTGGAAACACCACAACCAATGGTCACTGATTCACACAAAAGGGGGGGGGGGAGACACTTCTGAAGGAACAGGCCAAGCAAGAGGTGTCATGAGGAATCTGGGCTGGCACCGCTCGTGTGTGTCATGCAAGGAAAATAAAAAACAACAACACGATTTCCTCTGCCCATATCAGCCCCCCCCCCCCGGCTTGGCAGGCACTGGAATAACTATGCCATGGTGAGTGACTTTCAAATTCTTCACCAAGATGAGGCAGATGTTTCACCAGAGCATGAACGAGTGAAACATTCTGAGGAAATTTTCAAAACTAAACCATTACTGCTGTTGTCGAAAGTTTATGGTTCAAACAAGGAAGTAACTTACAGATTTAATCTACTCTACTACCCATATCTTTTTTTAGTCCATATTTCTTTAGGATAGTATTTTATCTACACATTCAAATCACTTAAGCTGTGCACTTTCAAAAACTACTTTTATTAAATAAAGTCATTCAGAGATCTTTTTAACTGTATTTTTTTAATGATGCAGTCAGTCAAGACAAGTCCCCTTATGGGCTTAAATAGCCCGGGTGACAAGATTAAGAAATCTACTTAGCATTTACGCAACTGCTTAAGATACATGAAACAGATGAAAAAATGTCATGTATAGATATTACAACTAGTTGTTTTATTATAAATGTTTAGCATCCACGCATCTAAAAGTAGTGCTATTTATTGTTGTTTTAACAAAAGTAGGAAGATCATTCAGGTGAAACAATGGAGAGAAGCATGATACCGACTTAATTCGGCATTCAGAGGCAGCATAAAAACTTCTGGCATAAGCTATACCATCAACACACGGAATATATAAACTGTACTGACATTAAACTGACCAGCAAGCATCTTACATGTATTGTCTTCTATTTCACATCTGCTCGGGTCATCTTTTATCATTGTCTTAAATTAGCTTTCAACAAATTATGGAAAACAAAAAGAAGGGGATGGGGGCAAAAATTAAATTGAATTGACCATGGTTCAAATGAAATTGGGATGGTTTGTTTGCAAGACAACTGTTTCTAGAAAGTCAGTCAGATTAAAAAAAGAGAGGGAGAGACAAGCTGCTCTCTCTCTCTGTAAACAGAAGTTTAAAACAATCCAAGAAGTTCTATGAAGACACAAGCAGGAGAAAGGTGAATGTGTGGTCTACATATTAACAAGACCATACAGTCTCAAATTGTCAGCATCCATGTATTTCCACTGAACCGTCGCGTGTTTTCACAGACTACCTAATCAGAACGTTTTATACAAATAAGAGCAGTGCTACCAGACAGCTGCCGAAGCAGATGATGACACTATCTGTTACAAATTATTCTATATGCGTGTAGTTTCTACACACACACGCACGCACAACCAACGAATGAACAAGGTGATGGAGGCAGCAGGAATGTAGCAGTGGCTAGCGGTGTGGAGCCAGGGCGAAAGACAAATATGACACAGCTGCTTCTAGTTAGAGCAGTTATAGCTGGAGTCAAAACCTGGATGAAGAATGATTTATGCTCAGGCTTTTTTGACGGGAGAGTGCTTTTTCTACGATTCTTTTCCCTTCCATTTCGTTTAAACAAGGCCGTTGTGTGAGCCTATGATCGGGGCCATGTGGCTGGACCAGCCGTTAAACAGAAATGTAACCAAGCAATAAAAAAGTTATCATTACATTTTGAAGTGGCAAGAGTGAGGTAATTGGCCCTGTTTATCTGTCCGCAAGGCTATCCCATGGACTAGCTCAATCTGATCCTTATGCATTCCAACCTTTTTTGCTCTCCTCAATGAACCTTCACTCAGCTTTTCTGGTTTCAAACTCCCAACTAATAACCAATGCAGACTAAGTAAATTCCTGTAGATTTTAACTCAAAGTAATTTTTGTTTGCTTTTTTTTTTTCGAATCCTGTATAACTTGGGGCTATTCAAAACACTACGGAAGAATCCCAGTGCTCGGAACCAGGGTTCTCTTACCTTATTATCACCAGCACTTTTCCCACAGTCATTATAAATTGTAAAATGCCATAGAGGAAGAAAAAAAAGCACCCAGGTACACTTCTAAAATTAACAATAGATAGATAAACCAGAAACTTTCATTGTTTTTTAGTTTGTTTCATGGAGGTATCTTTAGCTTGCTTAAACATTTAAAAGAGGTTTTTTTTCTCTAAATAAGCACATGTATTTAACCGCAGAAATTAACCAAGGTCCGGCCAGTGTCTTCAAGACTGACAAAGTACAAGAAGGGCTCCACTTCTTTCTTCTGCTGATTTGTTTATCACACAATATTTTAACAAACTCTCAGAATTTCTTCAGTTAGTCGGCTAGATGCAACAATCGGTTGAAAAATAAAAAAATACTAAATGAATGAATAAGCAAGATATGGTAAAAGATGACCTTAGATCAGCTACAGTTGTTAGTACTGAGTGGATTCTGTCTCAAGTGACACAGTTAGTCCATAGGTTTTCCTTCCAACCCCCCCCCCTCCTGCCTTAGAACTAGCCCACAACGCCATTCATAGATAGTTTTATTTTCCTGGCATCCTTGCCAACTGCGAGTGATAGGAGTGATCACATAGCGGGCAGGGATCCTTAGTAACAGGGAGTTACATTTTGTCAAATGTGCTGTGTCAGTCTTGTATCTACAGTCCAGATCACTTTAAAAACCTGCTGCCAGGAGAGGGTTAACAGATGCTAGCCTTTATAACTTGGTACCCATTCAGCTTATTTTTTTAGGGAATGTTTTGTTTTTAACTATTTCTGGTTCAATTCCAGTGACATGAGGCCAACAAAATCAGAAGTTAGCAGGGGGCTTGAAGATAAGAAGGAATACTCAAACTATTAGACGATATATATCCATAAAAACAAGGACCAACTGTGTGGCAAAGCTGATATAGACATTTATATGGATATAAATTGACGAGAAAGGAATTATAATAAATAATCTTCATTTCTAAATGACTTTAGATGATACAAGCTAATTTGTGTTTATCCAGTTCTTTCATATACTAAAGCCTACAAGAGAGATGACCATGGTGAGAAAGTGTAGTTCAGCTGACCACTTCCAACCCTGACAGGGAGTCCCTACTAGAAGGGAGGAAACCATGTCACATCAAACTGAGCTGACCAGGAAATGAACTCAGGCGGTGCTCCCCTGACCACCAGACCACCCACCCAGTTTTTAACGAAGAAAGGCCTAGATTTTAGGGCTCCCTTGGAGAAGAATCAGTGTAAGTCTGGAAGGAAGCATGCAATTCTATGCTGACTGCCTTAGTTCCTGCCAGGCTCAGACAACTTGTCAACTAAAATCTCGCCCTAAAGTATCTGAAAATCAGTCCTCAAACAGGGAATGCTGAAGATGTTTGCATTCCATGTGCAATTCTCATTTGTTTCATACCAGTCGATTTACGAAAGCAGCAGCGGCATTTTGGAGAATCTGTACCAGTGGACAATAGAAGACAATCCTGCTACCCTGGATAGATCCTTCCATCGAGGAGTGCAACTAGAACGGACCTTCGTGCTTTCAAGGAAGCCCTTAAGCAACCCACCAAAACAACAACAACAACAACAACAACAACAAAATATACTAGGGGTCATTCAAATGAAAACTGGCTGAAAATAGCATCTAGCTCCGTTTCATCTGAATGTACCCAGTATGTCTCTGGCTGTCAACCCAAGAAATTTCTGCCTGGAATCCTGGGCCCAGTAAGGTAAAAAAAACAAAAAAAACAAACTAGTTTAAGTCACTCACACACGGACTCAACATTGTATCCAATTATGAGGGAAGATGGGGTTAACTGCTGGACCTAGTAACTGAACTAATTTCCAATACTAGGGCTGGTTGGAAACATGTGTACTGCCAGGGAATTCCTGCAACTGAATTAATTTTTGGAGTTGTGAAAAATAATACAAAGTGACAGGAGGTCACAGTGTCTGTCTGCTGAGGATCTATCACACAACACATTCTGACAGGAAGTGCTGTCCCCACAAAACAGTCTGACAAGGGTGAGAGCTAAGGAGTGAGAACTAACTGCCAAGCCCAATATTGTAGTTTTCTTCATACTTCCTTCCAAAAGCTTTACAGCAGCAACAGCAAAACAATTGTTTTAAAAGTAAAACCAAAAATATTTCCTAAAATATTTACAAAATAAACAACAGGAAACTAAATTCTATCTTATAGGGCATACAAAAAGAATCTATACTAACAAACACAAGAGATTGCCACACACATACACACACACACGATCAAAGAAACAATGCATAGGTAAAAGTATAATAATTAAATGTCAGAAGCATTTTCAAAGTTTCCACAACTGTTGTACTGATTACATGACAAAGGAAGATCAGTGTAGTAATTAAGTTATCCGTGACTAACAACTGGAGTTCCCTTTGTAAGATCATCATCAAACGTACGAAAAGCATGCCAGTATAATAATCCATCACCAGATGTCAGCCTGAAATTCGTCGATTGTTTCTTCTTTCTCCAGATGCACGCAACAATCACTGGCCTGAGAACCCCCATTTATTTCACCAGCTGATGCATGCAATGCCTGCCCATTCCAGCACCCTGATGCTGCAGTGGATGCTCCAACAGACGAAATGTTACAAAAGTATATTTTCACCGGACCGACTTCCGCAAAATTTCCAGTTACTGCCTCGCAAATGTCACACTGAAAACCAACGCTGCTCTGATACAATGCACCTGTTTGCTTCCCAATCACATGCACAGCCAGACATTCATCCCCTTGCCAGCATACGAGCAAACGTCACACCAGCTAAATGCAAACAAATCCTGAAGACAAAGCTAATTCCATACACTGTAAAACTGGTTTATTTCACAAGAGAATAGAATTTACAAAACTGTATTAAAACAGCCCATCTACATCCAGCTTTAAAACTTATGAACATCACATCTTTGGTAAATCTGCGGCAAAATCAAGAACTTCTGCAGAATTCTACTTCCCTAAAATTTAAAACAGCTAAGTCCTTAAGGGTTGTTGGGGGGCATATACAAGTTCACTACATTTCTTTTGATATCATCTACTTATCTACTTCTCGAGGTTTTATTTTTCTTTCTTGCTGATTTAGAAACCAAACAGAACACAAGACGAGGGAGCGGAGTTGCCTTATTAGCAAACCAAACACAAGAGAATTGGTTTTATCAGAGCTTCTTTCTGTAGAGTTCAGCACGCACAGGAGTTTGTTTGTTTGCTTCACTCTGCTCACCCCATCAAATATACCACCACCAAAAATCTCTTTTCCTGATACAGCACCATCTCCTAACCTATAATCATGCCCTGAACAAAAACAAACAAACAAACAAAAAAAAAAAAAAGACTGGGGTTTTCGAATATTAAATTCGATCCTGGTTGTTGTCACAAATGACTAGATTCACATAAATGCATGTAAATGGTAATAGGCTTCTACCAGAAAACGCTGGCCCTAACCCCTCAGATGTTCATACACGTGTGGGGGAGAGTCCGAAACAATGCTAAACCCTTTTGAGGGGCGGGAGGGGTGTGTGTGCCAAGTTCTGAAATGGAAAAGCAATTATGTTCTGGAAAACCAACCAAACGCAACCGAAACCAGATTAATATATTCACCCACCAAAATGGTCAGTAAATGAGAGAAGTTAACACAACAACGGGGATTAGTCGCAGAAGCTCATACTGATGCAAAATGTCCCCCCTCAAGCACCAAGAAAACTGAATGACCCCTCTTTGGCTGTATGGCTTCTACTTACATCAAGTCTCCTTATATATGGGTGTATGTTTAGTGTTGGCATCATTCAACTAAATATATGACCAGGGATCAATAAGCATCCTTAAAAATGGCTAGATGGATTATGTAATAACTAACAACAAAACAGCACTTCAGATCATCAGTGATATTATAGCTCATTTAGCAAATGGACTTTGTATAAATTATCAGGAAAAGACCCATGCTATCAGATGTGGCAACAACAACTAGCCAAATCCCTATAGCATCACAATAGTTTTTCCAGCTACATGAGGACGCACCTGCTTAGACTGTGAAACAATGGCTGCTATCAACATCCCCTGATTGCTATCAACAGATGGCATCACATACTGATAGTATTCAGCTTTTATCAGAGTTTTGTTTTGGCAGATGGTCAAAGATAAATCATTCCTACAGAGTACCCTTCCCCAATCGAGAAAGAAGAAGAAAAGCAGACATGATTTTCCTGGCTGAAATTGCAACTTTATACTTTCTTAACATGTTGAATGACTAACTCCTTTTTCTTACCTGCACCAGCTTCAAAGACTGTTTCTTATAAGTTAATCATTATGGAATTTTTCTTTGCAGCAACTTTTGTGACATTGAAGCTCATCCATATCAGCTGTGCACACAGAACAGTGTATTGCTCTGGCAGTGACACACACCTATTATAAACAGCATCTCTAGTTTGTTTACAAATGCCTTTTTAATTTGATAATCAGACTCATCTATTCATTAGCAGTCTTCTCGAACCTGCCATGTCAGTCATATAAACTACTTTATCCCTTTACATATATGCATCACCAAACTAAATCTGTATTCTATGAAAAAATTGCTGGATTTCATGCTTTGATTAGAAAATAGCATCTGTGGCAAGCATAGTCCCCCCACATTCTGCCATCTTCACACTGATATTGCATGAATTCCTGTACCAAATATGGGTGTGCACAGGGCCCACCACACACAAATGGTGATGTACATCATGAAACACACTAGATAGATGTTACAATATACAAAGTCAAATAGTACAAGTTGCAACACACAAAATTTCAACATACATACAAATAAAACATTTACTGAATTATCCATCCCAATATGTTTTTTTTTTTAATGTGTATATATATATATATTGTCCAGAATATGCTCTTCAGGTGGAGATTACACTTTTGTATCTAACTAAAGCTCCTTAAAGGGAAATCAAAGTATTTCCAGCTATTTTAAATAATAAGTTTAATGACAGAGCTGAATTGGCCAAAGGGGCTTCATGGCCAGGTGCAGCCAAGATTTTTGTTATTGCTGCTGCTTCTCTGATAGTATCTAGTTAGTGGTGAGCAGCTGGCAGGACACGTAGACTGAGACAGCAAAATATGTTAAATAGCAAAATACTTTGTTTTAAAAAAACAACAAAACTATTTAATTTACACGTAGCCCGTTCTCAGGAAGAAATACAGGAGACCACCCTGCCCTGCTAGTAACGCCAGCATTTCTTGAAACCTTGTGTACTGCTGAAGGGTTTTCCTGGGGATCTAGATAAGATGTCTACTTCACAGAACAGCTGGAAGTATCCAAGCATCAGGGCTGCTACAAAGTGTTGTCTCACCAAAGCTCTTTCCACAACACACACAAACACTTATATGGCAAAGTAATTTACTTGTGTTTATTGACCTTAAATGTTTTACATTTGCTGTGCCAACACTTAGTAAAAATGTTTACATATGATGATCCAAGAAACTCGACAGAAGAGGAAGAGGAGAGACAAGCAGCGGATAAGATGCAGTATCAGTTAGTCAGTCAGTCCAGCTGGTCACAGTTATTCCCCTTGTTAGAAAATCAGTCTAATAAGCAACCCAAGCTCATCCCATATAGCAATCTGTTCTCCCCTCACCAATCAGCAACAAGCGAATCTTAAAATTAGGGAAATTACCATACCATCAAAGTCATTTACCTACATATACTTAAAATATTGATATCAAAATTTATTTACAAGTGTATTAATAAGGTAAAATAAATACCATATGGTCTCAATGCTAGTTTAGACATTTAACAAAGCAATAAATGGGTAAGTAGGTAATTATGCAGTGCTGTGTGCTATCATTTCTTTTCAACTCCTAGTTTTTGGCAAAGCAAATCATCTAGTACACACATACTGTTTAAAACCAATCAATGCCTTTCAAACAAAGCAGTCATTAATAGAAAAGTTCTTGAGAAAGGAAATGTTGGCATGTCAATTTTATTTACAGAGTTGACGAAAGCCACAGCACGGTTTTCTAGAGCTAACTTTTATTAATGAACTACACAGGTGATTTTCAGTAAGGATAACACAAAAAATGGGTACAAACCCCATTTGAGAGGCAGCCATGCAATAACAGTGCAGAGACGTGCACTAGACTGAACACACAGCCTGATGTACTGGGTCAGTTGTCGTTACTAATAAATAGTCTGTCCTGTCTGATGGTTTTTTCAATGAGTTCCCACAGTCAACAACCAGAAAACGGAGCCTGGCATTATATTAATCTCGCCAGCCCTACATGGAGCTGGATTACAATCGTGCAAATAACGATGCTAGAAAGGAGGGGGGGTTGGGTTGAGAGTCCTCTTCGACTACTTGCTGGCCCACCGTCCTTTTTTGTTCTGGTTCCCAACCATCAGAAGGAATAAATGCTTTGGTTTTAGATTAATAAAAAAATTCATCAGCTCCACATGAAGCAAACATCAGAGATATTATAGTTCCCAGGGTAGATCCAAGGTTAGAGTAGGCCAAAGACTCGGAGAGGAATAAACACAATCAGACATGAAGAAAAGCACTCTCTAGCATCCAGCAGTTAGGCAGGTCTTAATTTGCATGAGCACACCAAAGAAATGGCTCCTGTCAGGTTTTATTATGGCTGCCAACCCCTAGACAAAACCAGTGCTGGAAACCCTACCCACATGGCAAAATGGCCACCATCAAGATTGGAAGTAGGCAGAGGAGAGTGGATGGGGAGATGATGGGAAAGCACTAGACATTTTTTATATATACCAATTTGAGGCAAGTTAAAAATTCAGCTGTGCTTGATTACCATAATTCATTGTTATTACTTCTAGGTTTGGACATTTGAGAAGCTTTGCGAAATAAGGATTTACACAAGTGATTTCTCTCTATGTCCACCAATGCTCGTCGTTACCAGAACTTCCCAACCCACAAATTAGTTATGCTAATACAGACAAGCAACTTCTGGAAAACCACACAGACCGGCTGAATTACAGTATGCTAAGCTTTTCGTTTTTCAGCATTCCACAACTAAAGAAAAGCACCATAACCTGGGACGCAGACAAAGCAAGCATTGCTTACAAGTGGACATCTAATATTAAAATTTATGCTACCTAACAGTAAAAAGGACAAGACAATTCTCTGATGGACCTGAACAGAATGGTCAATACTGTGGAAAATGGAGTTGAATATTTTAAAAACCCACAAAGTGTTAAAACAAAAGAAAAACTAAGAGAATGATATTCATTATTAGAGGGCCAACGAAACAGATCTATGAGTTGTTATCAGCAGCTAACAAAGTTAATAGAATGTTAGGACTAAATAACAACACGATATCAAACAGAAAAACAAAAGAAGCATTATGTAAGTCTTTAGTCCGTCCACAAACTGGACATATTGTGCCAGCATGACGACTTTATTAAAGATCTTGAAAGAGTTGAGCATAGAATCGCCAAAACGTTTTCGAATTTTAAACATTAAGAATATAAGTTTAGCTAATTAGAGATTTGTACAGGTAGGAAGTAATAAGTCACTGCACTGCCGTAATGGGGTTAATGCAAACATCTCTAGTTTGATACTACAGACCATAATTATAAGCTGTAAAATTTGTTCATGTATATTAATGGTTGTCTCTGCAATAACTGCCGGTTTCTCTTTATACACATCATTAAAAACAAAGGCTAATGATGACGACCAATATTTTCCGGGGTTGCCAGAATTCACCAATAAAAAAATTTCATGCTATGGAAAACCAGGATTTTTAGCATTTTCCCACACAACTTCTCGGAGCAATTTAAAAAAAAACAAAGAAAAAACACAGGCAATAGCAGCGTTCGATGAAACGGCAGACAGGGGCTCGCTAACAAAGCAGAAAAGCGAAATAAAAAAAGAATAATCATAAATGTTTTGACACGCTGTTAGCAGGCAATTTTGTGTTTAACCCAGCGCAAGTGAATGGAGGGAGAAATTCAAACACAGATGTGACACAAATTTTGGGGCAAGACCAGTGTTTACTTGTATCTGGATAGATTCAAAAGAGACCAGTAACGATGTTAAAACAGTTACCCTGACTTGCTAGATTGTCGTTTACACCGAGGAGATATTGATTGCCAGGTGGTGTAATCTACTAAATAGCTCAACAGTTCCAATGGGTGTGTGTACTGTGTGGGATGCAAACAAAGTTTTTTTCGCCGGTGTTTCAGCTAATGCTCAATTTTATTACATGGCACGAACGTTATTTGAGCAATGAAATGTTCCCTCTCTCATGTAGTGACTTCCTGGTGACCTGGACAGGGTTTTTGTTTGTTTGTGTGTGTGTGAGCGAGTGAGTGTGTGGTGTAATACCAGCAAGAAATATTCTGGCAACCAGTCTGGGGAATGTATAAACAGGTTTGTAGCGAACAAGACTAAGCAAAACAAATTAACAGGGCCACATAAATCATTTGGTGGCAGGAGGGCTCGCCAGCCAGCAAGGTTTCCCACAGAAAGACTGTCAGTTTTACAAGAATGCAATACTGATACAATTGTATTTTCATTTTTAAACTATGCTACCTTTTCGGTCATAAACATAATATTTAAATGGTCTCTGGTTGTAAAGTAGAAATCCCCCAATTTTACTACAACTCAGGCAAGTCTCTCTCTCTCTCTCTTTTCTTCGGGTCCACATTCTTTTACTCTGCTCTCTTATTTATAATAAAAATTTTAAAATAAAACAGTATTACACTCTCTGTAACCCGCCCCTCCATCTAAGCTCCATCTTGAATATTTCATGTCCAGCATCTTCATCTTACTTAACTATCCCATCCCACCTCTCAAACATTTGAAAGCATTTTCAGATTTTCAAAATGTTACATCTCTGGTTTTCACATTTTCCTTTTCTGCAAAACCTGGGAATTCATCCTCATTCTCTCCCCCGTCTTTCTAATATCCACAATGTCGAGATAAAAAAAAAACTTAAACCAAGCTTCTTGTCAGAACTTGACAATGTCATCATTCTTCTATATTTCCAGCATGTACCCTGTTGCCAATTTGTAACCGCCTGACATCTTTGAAGTAACACCACAAACAGATCTTACTGAGAAATCCAAGGAAAGAGAGAAAAGGCAAATACCGTAACAAGCAATAATTCATTAATAAGGATGCAGAATGATGCTAAGCAGCCATTAAAGTTCAAAGCTTCATATAAAAACTGGCCCTTTACACAAACTAACACACCAAACAATACAACTCCACCCACAGCCATCTCATCCCCCCATTCAAAAAAAATACAATTTTATTATCCATAAGATGCAGGGGTCACAGACTTTCCATTTAAAAAAAAACAAATAAACCAAACAAACATTAGGGAATCTAAATATGGTAATTAATGCAGTACCAAAATAATGCTACAAATTTAGATTCCCCAAATACTTTTCTCCTCAGCACGCACAGAATGTTTGTCATACAGCAAATGGAACTTGGATGCCACCCACTGCAGTCCTTCCTCATCTCTTGCTCCGTTACTCTCCTTCTAAATTGCCAGCGTAATTCTTCCCCATTCTGCCAGATTTTATCAGTAAAGGTCTTTCTATTCTACAGCAGCCCACTTAGTGACTTTGAACATTGCTAGTTTGTTCTTTTTCTCACTATTTTTGCAATACTCTATGCACTGCACAATCCTATAGTCACCAAACAAGACAAATCCAACACTAAATCCAATATTCTTTTGTAAATAACTGATTAAAATGAATGAACAGTGACTATTTTGTTGAGTGTATGAAGGCGTATGGTGTAAGGGAGACAACTCTTCCTGGTCTATGCTATCAGACATTTAAAAATTTTTTTAAAATCTAACTGGTTATTAGTCACTCAGTGTCATTAGAAGAGATCAATAATTAATAGGGTTATATGTATAAAGAACTTCAGCCAGGGCTGAGGATGGAGGCAAAAGTCTCATTTTATGCCTTAAACATCAATATTCTATTAATACTTTCCTTACCAGGGGACTAAAGATTTGCAATTAACTCCCTTTCCAGTGTTTGACATATGAAGAAACTGACTGGTGAAAAATAGTGAGAAAAATACCATGCTAGGGAGGTACACCAATCAGAGTCAGTCCCTCATCAGCCTTATAAGTCCAGTAGTCTATACCTGAATTACCCTGACACCTAAGTATTACCCCACATTGGCTGATGGCAACAATGAACAGGAAAACTGTTGACATGCTTTAGTGTTGAATGAAGATTGACCACAGCACTAGGAGACTGACCCTTTCCCATGTGTAAGCCATGATGGGTTTTCATTCATATACTCCACCCTAGAGCATGTGTACAGATCTGACTATCCATCAGTAGCTCCTACTCCCATTTGACATGGCTGCCCTTCTAAACCAGTTCAGCGTTCCTATTTCTGCTTATACCAAACTGCAATGGCACCCAGTGGTACAGCTGGATGGAGATAATAATTTCTGAATGTTGTCAGTTACTGGGCTGCTGGACCTGATGCAGGTCTCACCTGTACTGGTTAACAAAAGGCAGGGATAGGCAGAAAGGTGGAGATGATAGATGCCAGCAAAGATTGGATACATCACTCGAGCCAGGCAGGCCCACCTTGAGCCATCAGAAAAACCAAAACTAATGCTGGGAGATGGTTCGACCTCCCACTCATAGATTCAAAGTATAACAGATGTTATAAATCGCCAGAGATTTCATTTGAAAAGAGCTTATATGCAGCACTTCAAACTCTAGACTACAAAAGAAAAGGAAGGAAAATAAAACAAAAACCCAGAAACATCAGATTAAAAAGGTAAATTACATTGACAAGCATCTGTTTTATACTGAAAGCTTGGAAAATGAAGCAAAATGAATTTAGCACACCACCTTACTGAAGATAGCATTATAAAAGAATTTAAATTATTAATTCCACCTGTTCTGCAGAAAAAAAGACAAAATCCTACAGGTAAAAATAGCTAATACAGATAATGTGGCTCATAGTAGGATTTTTCTTTTTACACCTTTGCAAACGGCATTCGCTACAACTTACAGCTGGTTTCAAATTCATCCAAGTCCTATTTCCACCTGGTTGCTGTAATACAGGGTTGTGAACCACTAAGGACCCAGCTCAATCACTTTCAATAATGAAGAGTATGGAACGCAACAGAAAGACTGACAGAGAAAACTTTGGATGGACAGGTAATTTTTTCTGCATTTAAAGAAAATAATAATAATCTAAAGAGTTACAGTAAAAACATCCCACCCTTACTGAAAATCAGTTCTACACTTCTCATCAGGAGTTATTTTTAAAATAATAATAATAATAATAATAATAAATAAAGGGCCGGGCCACCTTAACAGGGAGGAGAGAACATGGGGCCCCCCCCAATTTTTTTTCATGGGTAACAAAAGTGATAAAAGTAATTCTTAACAAACTACAGAAATTTAAAAGCTTTGATATAGCCCCTTAGTATCTAAGAGCTGAGATAGAGATAAATCATCAAAAGATATACACAAAAGCACCCTCCCCAACTTATCAATAACAACATCTTTCTGTTGGCTGGAGCAGTGCTCTTCACGATGGGAAGACCAGCTGGGATAGATGTAATCACTGCCCACACCTGTTATCATTATGGTTTGCTTTTATTACAACTTCTACACTTTTGCTCAATGCAAAACATCTGCTACTAAAATGACATTATTCTAAATATTGATGCAATCCATAACAGACATTACACAATAATATACAGTTTTGACAAGATGAATAGAAAAAGGAAAATTGATGGAAGTGCAAAGGGGACGTCTTTGTGTTATGTAGGTGTGCTTGCAGCTGAGGGGTGAAGCACCAGTCAGTGTAAAAAGTGCAGGGGAAATTAGCAGATGAAGAAAGTGACCAAGTATATTAAAGAAAGTACAACCCTAGGCATGTATATGATAGGCCAACAGATAAGTAATTTCAGCAAAAAATTCTTGGTTTGTATTTTGACCAAAAAGTATTTAACACTCTTTTTTGTTTATTATAGTTTTACAAAGTTTCTTTCTCAAACTGAAGTAAAGTCTATATTTTCTATATAAAAGAAGCCTCCTGTTTGTTCTATGGGTTTCAGTTGTTTCCCATGCTCTAAAATTCTTTTGAGCAAAATATCTATGATGATACTTTAATGATGAAGCCTTGAGAAACATCAAGATTTTATCTTGGATTAGATGCTCAAGTTCTGCTGTTGTCTGTCTGTCTGTCTGTCCACCCTCTTGGGGTGTCTCTCTGACCGACCGACCAACCGTACGTCAGTTTCCAGTCTCTAACAAATGTGTTTATCTACACGCAGGCATGTTCTCCACGAGGAACCCATAGAAGCTACTTAAAGAATGTACTCGGTAGATATTCAGCACTCTGAGGTACAGAAACCTTCAGAATTATCAGAACTGCATCTACACCCATCTTTTTAAAAAAAAATCTACAAGAACTTGGAAACAGGTTCCGATTTTTTTTCTTTTTGCCACAACAGAAAAGTGACATTTTGACTATTTCAGCTTTAATCTACACAATTTTAACTGATGCAAAAAAAAATAAAAACAAACAAAAAAATTAATTATAAACTATAAATCCTGTAACTGAAAAGGAAAATAAAAAAAGAGGGTAGCTTAAAACAAGTATATATATTCCAATATTATCTTATTAGGATGGTTTTTGTGCTTTGTTGTTTTAAAGAGCAGATGACATTCTGAATTTGTAAAACTGCATTTAGATGGAGCACTGCTGTTTAATAAAATCTCTCTCTCTCTCTACTGATGTCACCTCTCTCCCTCTCAAAATCTATACTAACAACAACAAAAACAAACCCATGAAGCATGCTGAAGTGTCCATAAACACCAACAAAAATCTCTAAACAGCAGAGCAGGTTATACATCATGTCTCCAACAGGTATACAATATGGAAGTGAAGCTTGCCACTGATTTAGCCACACGGGAGGGAGTTGAAATGGTAGCAGCCACATTTTTTAAACATTCACTGCTTAAGAACCTCCTAGAGCCCCAGGAAATAAAAGAACTCAAAAACTGAGCCCTCACCCATGTTTTCTTTTCTCTATCACACACGATGCCAATGCAATTGTAGAAGCTCCCAGCTGGTTAAAACAATTCTTGTTATAATCCTCTGTTGTTACCACTATGATATTATTATTTCAGTTGGTGCCAACTACAAATTACACAGGGTTTTCGATTTTTAACTGCTGTTTCAAATTCTGACAAGATCCATTCTGCAGACACTAAAATTAACTTCCTGTGTTGGGTCAGCAGTTAGTGATAGACTGCAACTTCTGGGTTGTTGAACTCCAGTTAAAATAAGAAACAGTTATGTACTTTTTCCTCTCTTTTATCCGCATTTACATAGTTAAAGAGAGTTAAAATAAAGGGACAGAAGTCATAATGGGGGTCTGCTAATCAGCTTTATGGACAAAGACACCTCTATCTGATGCCGACTCACTGCAGATAACCAATGAACTCTAATAATTTAGAAAGAGAGGTCCCAGTGATTATAACAAATCTTAATGCGTAACCAGCCAACAGACTTATAGTAAGTAGGGAGTCTGCCAGATGGTCGAAATGAGATCTCTTAGCCCGCTTCATAGAGAGGCTGAGAAACATCAGATCTGACCCCACCCAGCCTAAAGGAAAGGAAAAAGCAGAAAGAAATATAGCCAGAATCCTGTAAAGGTTAACAGTAATACAAAATAGTCTAGGATGAAAGTCAAGTGAAGGTGTGAGAGAAAGAGAGAGAGAGAGAGCAGACAGGCGGCACCAAACTCCTTCAACTCTGCCCTCATTTCAATATAACATATTACTTGGCAAATACATAAATGTGTGTGTGTCAGTTAACATAGCACCGCTGCCTGCTATGTACTAATGCAAATACCAGTTATGTTAGTACCAAGTTACAAGATCACCGTTTTCATGCAACCAACATACAGACTGGTGACATTCAAGTGAAACCAAACTAAAACAGTATCACTATAATGGCACAAGCATCTACCCCTCTTGGTGCTAATCCCTGCTTCAGATTCAACCAAAAATGAAAGTTTTTTATATATACTAAAGAAACAGCAACAAACTACTAGATTTTCCTTTTTTCTACATTGAAGGCAGACTGAACATCCCGATTCTAAAGAAATTGAAATTTCATTTATATACAGATGAAAGATAACAGAAGCACCTAGGCACTGATTTCCACACAAATAAACTCATTTGCATTATGCTGTTCCATCAGTTCGAAACCTTTAATTTAAATACATTGAAATCATTAAAAAATTTTTAAATTATTTTAACTCTAGTCCTGCTGGTATTCTACTGATCCCCAGCAGCAATTGCTTGACATGGCAGTCATTGTTAAAGGGGTCCCCAAAGTGCATTAGACACAGTGCCAGTCGTCAATATATCAAATTTGGAAAGTAGCGCTACAAATGGTGGTTTTAATCAATGAAAATAGAGGAAATTCGTTTTGCTCAAGGCTACTGTGCTGTCAGAGGTATTTTCCCAGCTAGTGCACTGCAGGCACAGGACCAGGGTTAATGTAATTTAAGTACAAAAAGAAAAAGTAGAAAAGGTTTTGTCCCTTCGACAAGTTGTGTTCCTGAGATCTTACGCGCACAAATCAATCATCAATGTGCGAAAGACGCTGAGTTACAGAACATAAAGGAATTTTCCTGCTTGAGTAATATTTATTCATTTCTCAATGGTGACAGTCACAGTTAATAGATAATGCCAATGATTTATCCTAGAAAAAATTTCAGATATAAACATTAGAAAGTACCCTCTTTTTCAAACTGGATCATTACTTTTATACATAATTGTTATGCTTGCCAAATAAAAACCTGAAAATATCTTACCAACTTTCATTAACAAGAGAGCTATGCCACCTTTTGTACGAACATGCCGACCATTAAGAAAAGTGTCACGCCCATTTTTAAAAACAGGCTTTAAATCTGGTTTCTAGGGTTATCTTTTCAAAGGATTTTGGGTTCTTGACTTTTTTCTTCCACCAACATAAGGTAAGAGAAAAGTTCACCTCAGTATGAAAATTTGAACCCAGTTTTCAAAAGTGAACTTAGCACACATTTCTCAGGATCAGAATGATCAAACAAAAGGGGACACAACTCCCTCATTACTAACGACAGTTGATGCAAAATATTTTCAGGTATTTTATAGGGAATCACTAAATTCCCATATGAGGTGTTAAGAGAATTCACTCTCCATCTAAAATAAATATTAAAATGGACTGAAATGTTTTTTTTTTTTGATTTCAGCCCTTTCATTTACTTCTTAAAGAAACACCCCCATCTTATCTGATCAACATGGCATCAAATCTAACATTAAATAACCTCTCTCTCTCTCACTCCTTTATAGAAAGAACTACATTATCAGTAACAAAAAGAGAATGCAAAGGTACAATCCCTTTCTTATATGAACAGTTCACATTTAGTTAACTGTCACTGCTAAATATAGAGAAAGAGAAAACCTTTTTTTCTCTTGCATTTTACCCTAATGCTCACACGGAAGACCTTTTTTTCAACTCCCCTCTCAATTTTTAAAAAAAATATAGTCAGTAAATCTCTTATCAGATTAATGTAACAATAAACATATTGCTCCAAATATTAGCAATAATAATTAAAAAAATCAATTTGAATATGCATTTTAATTTGGCTTAGAAATTCTTTTGTCCCCCAAAATGAATTCAAGTGTAAGCATCCTCCTCATGCTGATGACTGTGTGAAGTGGCTCCTCTTACTACACCTTACCAGTGCAGGATTCCTCAGGTGTACCTCTGATCAGAAGGGTTCCTTCAACAGCCTCATCTTCCCGAGAGGCATCGCGGAAGTCCTGCAGCTGGCATCTTTATTTGTGGATTCAGACAGACTTTCATTGCTGACCTACACTAGATTAAAGAACCTGTTTATCACCTCACTGTCTCAGCAATGTATTCCTGCAGAGAACAAGCTGATGGCTAACAGGTAGGTAGTTATATCTGCCGTTTTTATAGTCACTACGAGACACTGCTTTTTTTGCTACAATATTTATTTTTTTTTTGTTTTTACAAATCAATCAAAAAATAAACTTGAAAAATTGATGGTGAAGAGTTTAAAACACAAAACGCTAAAAAAAAAAAAAAATTCACCTGAGATTCGTTTATCTAATTAAATGCTGGAATTTTTCAATACCACCACCTGAGTACCATCAGGCAGTCAAAGGGAGATAACTAACTACCTCTTTTATATTAACCGATGCTGAAAACGAGATATTTTCAACTCATTTTCCACAAGTCTTCTCCAGGCCTAGAATATTATCTAAATAGTCCATCTGTAAATACTGATTTAGCAGAGGATGTTTTAATATTTATAAGCCATAGTTAAAGGGAAACAACTGAGATTTTAAAAAATCAACAACCGCAAGTTATTATTTGTTTTGATACCAAGCAACTGTTGCACTTTTAATTAGCACTGAACAGTTCTCAAAAGAATCATCACAAAGTTAACTGTCACAGTATACATGGTTCATTAACTCCCGTTTTACTGTTTGCAATGTAAAATGAAACTGCGGTGTATAGAATTGATAAAAGCATCAGATCAAGTTTGAAGATTTCTCTTACCCTGATCTTCAACCAGTGGATAAAGAACTGTTTTCTTTCAGCGGCAAGCAAGTGTTCATGTACTGTCACGTGTGACAGATGGCTACAAGGAAGACAATGCTGGCTAAAGAGCATAGTGACGTACAACCCTGTGCCACGTGGGACCCGGCGTTTTTCTTTGAGAGGCGAGAGGAAGCTGAAGAACGAGAAAACCTATGCGCTGAACTGAGTCAGTAAACTACCAGAATCAAACTCTGGCACCTGCCTCTTGGCGGACCAGCAGGCTAACCACTCAGACTACTGCGGCACACGCCCTCCTAGTAAGAACCTACGGTCTGATCAGCAGCAGCAGAAACTTGTCGACAAACCCGCTCAGTTACCAACAAACAAAGCCAAAGAATCTAACAGACGTCTAAGAAATAAACCCAGAAAACCTTCTGATGCTTTACTTTCAAAGTAACATCAGGCTCAGATATTTTTAGATATTCATGGAATCAGACAAAAGTCAGGATCCACACAATTTGATAATCTGATCCACTATTCAGCTAAATGGGTTGTTTAACTTTACGGTCTCTGTGAACCTGATTGGAAACTTCCTTGTGTACCCAGATTTACCTTAAAGTGAGTTAAAGATAAGAAAGAAAACACAAAACAACTTTCCATACCTCAAAGTCCTCTGGACCAAACATGTTTTTAAGTATCACTGTTTTCTCATGCTTGTATCTGGTATTAATTGGCTTGGATGGTCTCCAGTCAAACAGCCTGACAAAAAAATGAGAAAAAAATTACACCACAAGAAGTATTTTTCACAAATCACAATAAACATCAATTCAACAGCCACCAGACATTGTTAAAAAACGTATAGGTAAGAAAACTAAATCTCAAGCAACAACTTAAACCTAATAAGCTTTGTTTTTAATACCTTATAGATCAATAAGAGAATAGAAACTATACACAGTTACTGTTACTTTTAGGGGTGTTTGAAAGCCAATCATGTTGTCATCAACAGGTAAATGGACTGCTGGCATGTTCAACTAGCGCAAAGTAAAATATTTTTCAAAAAATTGACTTACTTCTCTTGCCGTTCTTTAAATTTCCTTTTCGCCTTGTTGTCAATCTTTCTCCGCTTCTTTTTGGGGTCATAGTCTCCTTTCATCTGAAACTTTGCTCGTTCCACGTGGATGATCTTGTCACGAAAATTATACCCATCCAAAATCTGCAATGCCAGTTCCACAGATTCCACCTGTGAGAGAGAGACACTACCCAAGTACATTTCTGTTTATTTCTTTTCATTTTCTAACTACTAAGGATGCTCAGATGAAACCGACCGAAATGGCAACAACATAATGGTATTCAGCTGGGTTTCATTTGAACCAACCCTAGTATAATATAACTTACCTGACAAATATGAAGCAATGTTGCAGTTACAGCAGGTAGTAGAGAGTTACATGCCTCTCCGTGATGTTACTTTACATCTACGTTCATCCCTTCTGATTTTGTTGTAGTATTATTTGTTTAAATATTCCTTCTAAAATAAAAAGGGCAGCCAAGTATTTACAGGCCAGACAAGAAAACCAAAGGGAAAATAGAACAGGGGATAGATTATCGAAGTCTTGATACTCTAAGTACTAAAATACAATAGAGTATTGGTTCTAAAAGCTGCCCATGCTCCATTATCCGGACTTTCAGCCCCCAAAAAAGCTGCAAAACATCCACACCACTTGTCTGCATTCACAGATATCTCCAATAAATGACCAACCTCCTTCTGTTACAGAAATAATTCAGCACATGAATATTGTCTATTCAAGAATTTACTTTTTATACATGAACCTTGCTCACTGGATTTACAGATAACCTGCTTCAGAGTCCTTTACACCAGTGATTAATCTACACCGACGATAAACAGATTTTTTATTCATGATATTTGTTTTTATTTTTGACACACCTCCCTTACCTAATACTCTTACATTGTATCCCCCACAGAGTTCATCAAATACCACCTTGTTTGTTAATGCTTTTGAATGCACTCCTTGTCTGGACTTGTGATTGTCACATCACTGATCATATGATGCCCTGTATTTAACTGAAAAACTGAAGTGCATCTCTGATGATTGCCAGATCATCATTTACTGCGCTTTTAACATATTATGTTTCTACACTACAATACTATTTCTTTCCCATTTGTTCATTTAAAATTCCCATGGTAAACATTGTGTGCATGTATATAGGAAAGTTGGAATGCCAGAGGCAGCAAGCTATATGATCAAGTTCAAGCTAGATGATGTACACTAAGCAAAATCTACAACAATTGGTGAGGCAACAAAGAAGTTTGGTGCAGATAGGAAAAGAATTAGAGCATGAATATGACAAGTTGAAGAAAGAAAACTGATTATGAAACTGAACAAGAAATATAACAATTTTTTTTTACTGGTTTTCTGAAGATAGTTACTATAGCATACAAACATACAGATCACAGATAAAATACTAAACTAAAGGCGCAGTATATTTTTATCTCTGCTGATCACAGAGATTATTGTACAAGCGCAGCCTCACAAATGGATGAAGCACCTTGCCACATCCACAAAATAGAAAAAAACTGCTGCACCAAAGCTTCCTCAACAACAGAAGGGACAGGTGGAAATATTCCACCAATACATTATTAAAACACACAATTCCCAATATCTTTCTATTTTAATATGCTGGGGAAAAAAGTTTTCTGTCCCTTCTTCATCAAATCAACTAGGCACACAAAAAAGAGACAGACAAAGTGACAGTAATGCATGGCATAATGGCTGACAGACAAAAACCATCCTCACTTTGCTATTTTAAAAGAAAAGCAAACTATCTGCTTCATGAATTCCTGCAGAAGTTTTACTCAGAATTAGCTCAAATGGTTGGCTGAATAAAGACATTCTCTAATGATTGCGAACTGTGGGATTGGCATGCTGATAAAAACTTCTAGCTTGGGACTTGTTTAGGGAACAAAAGACCAAGGCAGTAGAAAAGACAGTGAGCTAATACATGGCTGCAGCTCTGATGTTGCAATGATCCTTGGTGGTTGCACCAGCTCTATAGAGTTTTAACTTTCTTGGCAATGAAGTTCCCAAAATGTCGGCATTACACTACACACCAAAAGCACAGTTCAATGGCACCTCCAGCATTCTTGATCAGCTCAGCTCACCCCCCCACCTTTTTTCCTTTATTTTTTGCCTGTAGATAGCACAATCAAACTGCTACTACTTTGGCTTACCTTGATGTAGCAGCAACGTCCATCTCCCTTCGGGTTTCCATTTGCATCTCTGTACAGCTTCAGCTTCGGTTTATTGGTCAGTGGATCAAACATGATGAGGCCACACTTTGCCATCAATGTCCTGAACTCCTCATCAGTAACATCCAATGGGAGACCAGACACATAAACATTAGTATTCTTCTCTTCATCAACATCAAACCAACCTGCAGAGGAAAAACAGCTCAGACTCTAAATATCTTCAACAAAAAAGGAAAATAAGTCAAGTTAACCTGCTACTTCCTCACAACAAAAGCGCATCAGAATGCTGAACCGACACAAAATGTAATATCTATTTCTTGAAAATATCTAGCTAGTTTCTTTGCATAATTCTAGATTTTTACCAAATCTTGTTCCCAATCAATTTTATCTTTGAGCCACGCCCTAGCAACATTGAAGTTTTTGACAGGATGTTAAGCATTCACAAGATACAAAAAAAAAATCCACAGGCAAACTATGGTTGTCAGTCTTTTGTCCATTGTCATTTTTCTGAAACAGACACATACACACACAGAAACAAAATCAAGCGACTAGGTGGAGGAAAACCCCGGCTCTGTCCTGTGATTAGATGAAGCCTCTGATGATCAAACACGCTACCCAACACCCAAACTGTAAGTTGTCATCTTTTAAACATTTTAATGTCTTGGGTTTCACGGTGATCCATACTTTAACTTACTACGGGAGCCTTTTCTTTAGGTTTTTTTTTAAAACTAAAATGATGCATTTCTATAATGAAAATTTTAATTTAAAAAAATTAAAACAAGCAAATAGGTTACTTAACCCTTTAATCAAACTAGGGGAAATAACTCAGAATCTAAAAAGTGTTTTTAAAATGTTGGTACTGTAAAAAAAAAAAACTTTTAAAATCAGATTTAAGTTTGGGAACAGTTAAGGAAATCATTTCTGATTAAATGAAAAAAACAGAAAAAGTTCTTGTTGCTTGTTTCCAAGATCAGTGGAGTGTATCCAGGTGATAACAGAGCTATGGAAAACAAAATGGACATGGTTCATTAAACTCATTGCTTACCATAATAGGTTTGCATAAGACTTCCAAGAAGCTGCATTAAAAATACATGAGAATTATAAATATTATCCAGTAGTAGTAATCAATAAAGCCTGTCATGCATACATGCCAGAATGTCAACCGTATTCGTTAAAAAAAAAACTGTCAATCACTTTACCATAAAAGCATACATTTGTTTCAAGGTTAAAACCCAACCTACCTTGATCATTATTAGGTCTCTTCTCAACCACCTTGGCGTTTTTGCCTTTCTTGTCACTGCTACTTCCACCCTTTGTGTCCAACGTTCCCTCACCTTCCTGAGAACTCTCCTCATTGCTTGATATCTGCTGATTGTGGTAGTAGTAGTAGTAGTAATACGGGTCAAAGGGATCTGCTGCAGAATCTTTTGTCGGCTGCAACTCACTTTTTGCTTCTGTATTGGCCACAGCATCATCGATACTTTCAACCTCACTCCCTGTCTCCATATCATTAGCAGTATCAGTCTCTGTCTTGTCAGTACCAGGTGTAGCATTACTCTTCCTCTTTTGGCCAGGCAGTGGCAGTTCAAGTTTCTCTGTAACTCCATCTTCCGAGGGGACAGAATTCTGATTCTGATGATGATGATAATAATAATAATAATAATAATAATTATCGTAATCCATATAGTCTTTTTCATTCCAACCCATCTTAGCATCCCTTTCTGATTTTTCAGTATTTTCTGAATCTTTTGCTGAACCAACACTATTGCTGTCTTCAGCATCTTGATCTTTAGCTTCATTCTGATAATTCTCAGCGTAATATCTGTAATAATCATAGTAATCTTTGTAGTACTGTTTGTAGTCTGTCACCTGGTTGGACTGTGTCGAAGATGTAGAATTCTCATCCTGATGATAAGTACCATACTTCATTTGGTACTCAGCAATAAAGTTGTTGTCTATCTGTAAAAAATACAGCCACATTTGAAAATCTGGAATTATCCATTCACAAAACTTGACTTTGAGCAGAAGCTATCATTTATAGATGAAATAAAGTGATGCACTTTACTACCTAATAATTTAAAACAAAACAATCTCCTCTAGGTGCTTTTTATTAGGGAAAAAATTAAACATTCAGGCGGCATATAAATTTAGACAAATACAACACTGTTCCTTTTTTTAAATAAAGATTTCAACAACATGCTATCAAATTTCTACCTAGTCTTGATGCGCATTCCATGAATACAGAAAATGCTTACAGCAAAGTTAAGTTAACAATACTGTGATTGTTGCTTATCTCCTTTATACACAGTTACTATAGCTAAGTATTTAAGACCATAAGTTTTCATTTAAAAAAAATTATCAATTTTTGTTACTAATCAAAATTTAAATAAAATTTCTTTGAAACTAAAAAAAAAAAAGTACAGAGTTAGATATGGCCAATGTAAATTTTGCAAAAATTAATAGATAATTTTAAATAGTAATCTACAAAAATTCAGCACATGGTCTCTCTATAATTCTTTTGAATGGTGATTCTAGCATCAAAATGGCAGCTGAGCAGTCCAGAACATTAAAATTATGGGTGGCTAAATTAAACCATATAAAAACATATCTGGCATTCTTAGTACCAGAAAGTATTATTTATATTGGATTTATTTCATAAAATGTTAAGATGAATGTCAGCCTCTTGGTTAGTTTTGAGTCGGTTTTGAAATGTGTCTGTCTGTCTTAACGTGATCTTAACATACTTGGGTACTCACAAATACTATTATAGTTTGCTCACTTTGCCACTTGGAATTGAGTAAGCCAGATTAGAATGTGTTTATGTTCTATATAAGGAAGAACGAGAACTATCAACGTTATATTTACTTGTTATTTTAACCCATTGTGTGTTCTGAATACATTCAGAAATTACTTGTACTTACAAGTTTACTCCTTGTGATAAATGGAAGTTTAAAGACAATTTGATATAAAACATTTTCACAATGTAATTTTAACAAGCAGAAGAAAGTAAAGAGTACATATATAAAAACATGAAGCAAAAAAACAGTCATGCTAAAAGCATTTTCATTTACTTTTGGAAACCACGCCTTTTTCTCCTTGTCCCATTCATACTCAGTTCCATCAGGGTCCACATAGTTTCCCATTTCCTTTGCAGTTCCCTTTTCTTCTTCCGCCACTTTGGCCAGCTCTTCTTGCCGCAACTGTTCCTCAAAATCAGTGTCTCCCATTTTTCCTGTTTGTTTTTTAGTTTTGAAAGGAATTCAAAATGTTGACCAATGACAACCTACAACAAAATCGGGGGGAGGGGGGAGAGAAAGAGAAAGGGTTTGTTCTATAATTAATCCACCAGCCAAAAGAAAACAAGTAAAGAGGTGACAAACTGAGCTACAAACCTAACTTAGCTGAAATAAAGTAAAGGTTTTGCATATTTATGATCAACTATGGATGCACTGCATTAAAAAAAATATTAAGCCAGATACAAAATGTGCTTAAAGAAATTCATGATATATTACACACATAAAATTAATGCATTTAAAAGCAACTATTGAATATTCTTCATTAGGAGAAGCAAATATGTGCACTTGTTTCGCATGCTATGAAATAAAAAAAAAATATATGTCTGTCTACAATTAGAAAAAAAATCATCTCATATTTATCTAATTAATATATGCAGAAAGGATCTACTTTAGAAAACCACAGATCTAAATTGATTTTCTAAATGCTTGAATCGGGTAACAACACTAACAATTTTAGCAGTGGCTGTATTACTGTTGTCACACAGACTGGTAAATCAAATGTAATTATGCATTTCACAAGCCAGAGTAATTCTGTGCATTTGTCCAAAAGTGCCTGAAAATTTGTTGAACAAAACCGTGGGCTTTCGTAGATACCTAAATCTCTCTAAAAATTCGCTGTGGAGCACCGCTGAAATCGTGACCAGGGAGATCTCAGCACCCTCAAGGGAGAAAAACATTTTGAAAATCTGAGGAGAAATATGGTTTTTACTTGTTGTGCACATCTAAAAAAAAAAAAAAGTTAAAATCCATTATTTTAATAAGTTGTTCAACAATATGTGAAAGTTTACCTTAAAAAAAAAAAAACGAATTAGTCTAATTTCTTCCCTAACTTTAGTAGAGAATAGTCTCATTGAGAATAAATAAGCTTAGGGGAGGGGAGGGGAAGGGCACTTTGAGGCATAAATTAGCTATATAGTTTACTTTAAACTGATTGAGAATAAATAAGCTTAGGGGAGGGGAGGGGAGGGGCACTTTGAGGCATAAATTAGCTATATAGTTTACTTTAAACTGATTGAGAATAAATAAGCTTAGGGGAGGGGAGGGGAGGGGCACTTTGAGGCATAAATTAGCTATATAGTTTACTTTAAACTGTCTAGGAACTACTAAGGTTGTTAGGGGCAGGGTAAGTAAAAGAGAAGCTCTGCCTATGACTCAACATACGGTTTCGGTAAAGCTAAAATGTTTATCATCTGGTACATCTTTAAACATATATTCGCTGAGTCAGATTCGAGTCTTGGGAACTACTGAAGGGGGGGGCTAGAACCTATAACTTAGTATACAGCTTCTCTAAAACCAAAAATGCTTACCAGGTACATTTTAAAACATTACACGAGGATTTAAAAAGAAAAACACACACACACACTCTCCGGCTTTGGTGTCCTAAGTATGTTAGGCCAGGGGATGAGAGGTGTGTGTGTGTGTGGGGGGGGTGAGGAGGAATCACTAGAAGGCTTACATTGGGAATAGATCTGAATATATGAGGTTCCTCTCTCAATCGTTCGATGACGATGATTATTATTATGATTATTATTATTATTGTTGTTGTTAACCACCACCGATCTATGCTTTCCAGGTCGGTCAGCACCAGAGGCGGGCGGTCCTCTGGTCTTCGTTCACCACGGTCGGGTCTCCGGGATATCGCGGAGTGCACAAGACAGGGAGGCCCGAAGGTGAGCCGCAGAACGGACACTTAGAAGAACACATATAAAGGGGTCCCCCGACACAGAAAGGGTTATTTTTTTTAAACAAACAAACAAACAAAAAAAATATATATATAGAGAACGGATATCGCCCCCCCCCACAAAAAAGACGTACAAAATCCCCGACTCCCTCCCCAGCCCGGTCCCTGGGGGTTCGATCAGCAGCAGAAAAGAGCACAAACTGTCCCCCACACATACGCGAGGCGAGGGAGGGGGGTGCGAGGTGAACTCACTTAGGTATTTCGGGTTCTCGCGTTCGCTGTTCGCTCAACACTGCAACCGTCCGCCATGTGTAATCGGTTGTATTTATGTCGTAAACGAGCCTCGCCTTTCTCCTTTGGGGCCCCTAATGAAAGCCGCTCGTCCAGAGCAGCGTGATATCCCGATACGATTCAAACCACGTCGAGATATCTTAGTTTTCTCTTATTTATTTTAAAAAAATAAAACTATTTACGCCTTTAGAAAACGCTGGCGATTCCCGTTTTCGAACTCGTCACTGCCCCCCCTCCCCCGGGTCGTCTTTCTACGTAAGCAGGCCATTGCTGTACTTGTTCTTTTTCACTTTATTTCCTGTCCCGTCCCCATCCCCCGGGGGGAGAAGACTCCACATGGAACTAAAATATAAAAAAGGAAGCTCTGCAATATTCCACTTCTTACTATCGCCCATCCGTTGACGGGCGAGTCATGCACAACGATACTTTAATCGTATCCAAAATAAGGGAGATAACTCCGTAAAAAAAGTACAAACAAACGACGGAATGTGTAGAGATTTCCCCGAAATGTACCTCGATTATGGTTCAGTGGGTCCAAGATTTGTGTTGTTTCCTTACCGGTGAATCAGCACGGTATTGGAGACTGGGGCTAGAGAGATGCTACAGTTCAAACGCTTCCTAATTAAACGCATACTGCATGAGCGACAAAGTCACAGGATATGATGGCGTCGGTTGCTGAATTATATAACTAAATATAGCGAAAGATAAGTTGAAGGAACAGGGGGTTTATATAAGATGAGAGATCTTCTACCTACTCCGTGAATAGAAATAAAATGATTAATACAACTGATGGATTCATGTGTGTATGTGATGGAAGACAAACGGCGGCCTCTCAGCGTCCCTCGAAACAGGATATGAACGAATGCTGCGCCCTCTATGGTAGATTGTACCGAAGCAACAACCTACACCGGCTGGCTGCCATGCCCGTGATCCGAACACAACCATTTCCCATTCCTGTTCGGCACGACGAACTACGAGCTTATTCGACACTCGCAGAAAGATAGTAGTATCGCACCATATTGTATACCTAACAAACTTGAAGATGGGGGGGGGGAGAGAAAGCGGTAGTCACACCAGGGAGAGAGTAAGCGATGGCTGAGCCGTTGTTTCGAGGAAAGATATACTGTGGTAATCAGAACCTTGGAGGAAAGTGCAGAGTTTGACGGCGACACTGGAGGATTATTAAGTTTTAGAGTCGGTTCCGGGACACAAAACTTCTGCACTTGTACCTGCAACATAGGGAGGGGAGGGGGTGGTGCGTGTTATCTATTAGGCTAGAGCATGTGTAGAAACAGATGTTGCGGTTGATGTACTGAGAAGCATGAGAGAAGATGCCAATACTAGATTTTCTGCACTATGTGATGAGGTGAAATGCCTGGAAAATCCGCGCATTTGTTGAAGAATGTGCATCGCGGATATGTGGAGGAAGAGAGTCAGAGAAACTACATCAGTGCATCAGAACCACGAAAATATTACGGGAAAAATATCTTCATATTTTGCAGTTTGAAAAGGAAAAAAAAATGGGGGGGGCAGGGAATGAACAGGCCTTTCTTTCTACACGATATCAGGCTTAAATCCCGCATTTTACCCAATCACCAAGAAAGCCTCTTGGCCACAATGCCAGCAAGTGGTGCTTCCGTAGAACGATCCTTCGGCGCCCCACACCCAACACCCTGAATGAAGACCAGGGACCCGGAAACGGAATTCCATGAATGAAAACTGGCCTAGAGGCTTAGCACTTCCTTATTTCTACATCAAGGTCTCCCAGCTGACCTTCGGTAGTTTGCCAGATCGCCGGGGGTGTGGTTTTGTACTTGAGTATCGCACCTTTACACGGTTACATGGCAGTAACCTAGAATGTGCGTGCTCATCGCCACAGACATAAAGGACGCCTGTGTTCCGGGTTGGGAGGTGGGGGGGGGGGTGATATGAGAAGCAAGGGGTCAGGGCAGTTCTGCCTACGAGGTCGGAATTCCTGGTTACATCCACTCCTCGCCACGCACTTCGCCCCTTTACTGAATATCGAGTTTCTCCATCATGTCTTTGAAAGTATCCGCACAGCCTTTCTGAATTCCCGGGCTCCGTCCATCCCCTCCCTCTCCCAAGTGTGTGTGTGTGTGAGAGGGGCTCTTGTCCTAAGTAGGATGCTTATCAACGACGGTGACAAGGACAGGCATGTCCCCTGATCGCCAGAACCAGGGTCCCGGAAACTAGAAATCGACCACGGATTCTTCCTCGATTCCGTCTGATAATTCGATGACGTAACCCTCCTGGTCGGCTCTCTCTCTCTTCTTTATTATTTTGGTGGAAGCCATAGCGATTTACCGCGTGTTTCAGGATTAAATGCTCTCCTGGTTTACTTATTCACCCGCCGTCTCGCACGCGCCTCTTGGGTTCAAAGCGATTCCGGATTTCTATTTAATTGCTCATGCTGAAAACAGACAATCCCATTCATGGCGCATTAAAAAAAAAAAAATCGTGGCCCCGCCCATCTTTCCCTAATTTGGAGGAGGATTCCACTGGCGCGCCACGCTGCCGGCCAATGGCGAGGTCGGCTCTACGCTTCCCCCCCTTCCCGGCATATTATATCATTAGCGTAGTCATGGAAACCAGTTGAGTGACGGCGAGACTACGTGTCGCTCTCTCGGCGCTTAGTTGACATCGTAGGAATTTCAACATGGACGCTTTGCTCCGGGCCGTTCGCAAGAGTCCGACGGTGTTTCGGGATCCCTTTGGAAAGGCTCGACACAAAAGTGAGTCTGGTTTTTCTGGCGGCCGCGGGTCCCGACCCCCCTCCCGCCGGGGATGGGGGGTCGGCAAATCTGGCAACAAGTCCCGACCCCCTCCCCCCTCCTCTCCTCCGCGCGTTCGTCGGTTGGCCGCCGTGGATCGTACGATGTGTTGTTGTTGTTGTTGTTGTATATACGACCGTCCGCCGGCTCCCTCCTCCGGGATGGCGGGCGGCACACCGCCGTGGATTGTTCCTCCTCCTCCTCCTCGTCGTTTCGAGTCCCCTTTATTCAAAAAAACGAACAACAACCAACCCCTCCCGCCCGCCTTATAGTTGTGAAATAAGAAGAAGAGGTCAGAGGTCACGCGCCCCTAACCGCCCCCCCCCTTACTCCCTCTCCTCCTCCTCCTCGGTTTTGCTACTCAAGATGAACGCCCTTGCACGGAGGACTTCTTGGTGAATAGATCCCGCTACCAGTCCGGTGTTATGTGTATCTATATCTGTGAACCCTCGACACCCCCCCCCGCCTACCGCCATCAGATACTCAGGCGCCTTCCTCATCCCCAGCATCATCGATGACCCTCGCGCGTCATGGCTCCCAGGCGGGTCCAGCGAAACTTCAGATCATGGACACGTCCAGCACAGGGACTGTGAAGACCTGGACTCACCGTAGGGAAGAAAGCGAGGAGGCCGCGGTGCTATTTTCGTTGCACCCACCCCCCCTCTCTCTCTCTCTCTGATGGACAACCGCACACCTGTTTGTTACCTGGTTGTTGGAGTTCGGTTCCCATGCTTTCCACAGCATGGAGGTGTCCATCCCATCGGCCCCAGGAATCCGGGATGCGCATGAACTGCTGTCTTATGGTTTCTTTCTTACCTGGACAGTCAGTCACCCCCGTTAAAAGTTGACAATGGGGTACCTGTTTGTTACCTGGTTGTTGGAGTTCGGTTCCCATGCTTTTCACAGCATGGAGGTGTCCATCCCATCGGCCCCAGGAATCCGGGATGCACATGAACTGCTGTCTTATGGCTTCTTTCTTACCTGGACAGTCAGTCACCCCCGTTAAAAGTTGACAATGGGGTACCTGTTTGTTACCTGATTGTTGGAGTTCGGTTCCCATGCTTTTCACAGCATGGAGGTGTCCATCCCATCGGCCCCAGGAATCCGGGATGCACATGAGCTGCTGTCTTATGGCTTCTTTCTTACCTGGACAGTCAGTCACCCCCGTTAAAAGTTGACAATAGGGTACCTGTTTGTTACCTGATTGTTGGAGTTCGGTTCCCATGCTTTTCACAGCATGGAAGTGTCCATCCCATCGGCCCCAGGAATCCGGGATGCACATGAACTGCTGTCTTATGGCTTCTTTCTTACCTGGACAGTCAGTCACCCCGTTAAAAGTTGACAATAGGGTACCTGTTTGTTACCTGATTGTTGGAGTTCGGTTCCCATGCTTTCCACAGCATGGAGGTGTCCATCCCATCGGCCCCAGGAATCCAGGATGCACATGAACTGCTGTCTTATGGCTTCTTTCTTACCTGGACAGTCAGTCACCCCGTTAAAAGTTGACAATAGGGTACCTGTTTGTTACCTGGTTGTTGGAGTTCGGTTCCCATGCTTTCCACAGCATGGAGGTGTCCATCCCATCGGCCCCAGGAATCCGGGATGCACATGAACTGCTGTCTTATGGTTTCTTTCTTACCTGGACAGTCAGTCACCCCCGTTAAAATTTGACAATGGGGCATCCACTGCTTCAGAGAAACTTCCTGCTGGTTTCTACCAATGTCTCATTCCCATTCATGTACCCTCTTTCCTCGGCCATCAGCTACTGTGGACCGCCTGCTCGTGGACAAGCTTCTCTGGTCTGTCGCCCCCCCTTTTTTTAAAAATAGTTTGCATTAATGCACTTGTCATGTGACCAGAATAGTTTATTTGAATATCTGGCAGCATCTATTTACCTATATTAAGTGTCTGTGAGATTAAATGTACATGTCTTGTGTCTGTTATGGCAGGGATCTGCATGATTTGAAACTCGTGAATTTATTCAGATAATTCTTCTACGCCCACCTAAAAAACTAACTACTATTCTTAAGGTATTTATAATCTTTTTCCTTCAGTTATCAAGCCATGCATAACCTGAAATATTTTTTCCAAATAGCTTTGTTTTAAAAATTATAGCTTTGATGTATTCTGCAGAGCTTCCAGAACGATGGGGAGAAAATAAGGAAGCAGTGTCAGAAGGGATGACGTTTTACCTGAAATACCTGGGGTCAACACTGGTTGAAGAGTTACCTGATGGAGAGAGCTATGGAGAAGGCACTAGTGCCAAAGCTGTGCGGAGTGTTGTAACAATGGTATGTGATATCATCCTTGCATGTGAAATCTAGGATGATAATTCTCAATGCAGCGTTTATCAGGAAGGAGGCTGCTTGCTTAATATTACTTTCAGCTATCTCCAAATTAACACCATGACCAAAGTTAGCTTTGCTTTGTGCACATTTGGTTTGCTGAAAGTAAGGTTTAGTTACATCTGATAATCATTGCCACTGCGATGTAACTCGCCTGAGGTTACTGTGAAACTACCCCAAGTTAGGCCAAAGTTCAGCTGGCTTGAGCTGAGATTTAGTGCTCTGGTGATATTGTAGGTTGGGAACCGGAACGTGTGCTATGCTTTGGCAGTGCTTAGCATGAGGACCCTCAAAGTGATTCTTGATAAATGTATAATTCTCGCATTGTAACTTAGATGACTTCAGATACTGATGCTCAAAGCTGTTCAGTGTTTCAGCAAGTTCCTGTGCAGTATTTATCAGACCTTCAAGTTTTGTTGTTTGTTTTTTTTTATAAATCTGTTCTCTGACATAACCCCATAAGGTGGAAGGGTGGGAAAAAACAAAAATAACTTGGCAGAACAGGCAAACTTCCTTGGAGTGATTTTTGCTCTAGTTGAGATGTGGTATTATGCCATCAGTAACCAGCCAAACTTTTTCCTTGGTGAAGGAATTCAAGATTGGACGTACAAGTGGCAAAGCTTATATAATGTAAAATCACAGCAACAGTGTTGATTCGCCGAACCTGAGACTCTTACTGTCTTATAACCTAAATTACCTATTGTGCCCTCCTCCCTTAATATCTGGGGAGCTTCTAAAAAATTTATCAATATTTTAATTAGATGCTTTATTTATGTTTGTTGTGTACAGGGCTCAAGACTCCCCCAAATAGGGAGTTGGGCTTTCTGATGTTGATGTTTTCATTCTCCTGTTTTACACTTGACTTTTAATCTGCAGAACTTAGACTGGTAGTTTATTCTATTTATAAAACTCTTTGATGTAGTAAGCTCAATTTAATCAACTGGCCACACCCAGTTTAATTTGGAGGGCAGTGTTCTCTAAGGCAACTACTGTCTCTTTGTTATTGTTTGTATGGGACTATCTTGGTTATCTGACTTATAAGGAAGTGGTGTTTTAATTAATCAGAATCATCACTGGCTAAAACACGTGCTGATAATTGACACCAGCCAAACTTATAGTATATTATACAAAAGAATAGAACAAAATTAGATAAATGAAGCTTTGGAGGTGAGCTGTATTATCGGAATTTGACCATGAGACAATCAGTTCAGAAACTACATTTGTTGCCTTTAAACTTAAAACTGGATTGATTACAAATCAACCAACATCTGGTCTGCATGAACCAATCATCATAATTAGAAATTCTGACCATCGTTTTTTGTAATGGCTTACTTTTGAGATCTGATTTGGTTTGGTGACCTCCCCCTCAGCTTGGTTATTCTTTAACAGCTAAACAGAAGAGCTCTAGTAGAAATTTCGGAAAATCCTTACTAGAAGTCAGGCTCTCTCTTTGGCAACTGCAGATCCTTTGTCTGTTACTATTATTCCTACAAATTAATTTTGTTTTAAAAGTTACTTCAAGCTCTTTTATTGTCAACACCAACCACCCAGCTATGGCAGAGAAATTCTCTAGTTTCATTCATCATCTTTTTTCAAATTTTTTTTGCCTCAAAACAAATAACGGCTGTTGAGATTCTAGCATCCTGAAATTGTTATCCCAAAACTCCCTTAACTGTAATTCAAAGATCTGGCCATTTTTTGCACTTTTGCCACATTTTTTTTACAATTTTTTGATTATTATTTCTGTTCTGCCATGCGTTTCAGTTTCTGCACGACGTCCTTCCACGATTGAACGAGGTTTTTTTTAGCCGTGTTGCCATTTTGTTTTGTGTATTCAATTACTTTCAGTTTAAAACTGGATAAAACCACCATGTCTAGCAGCCATTCTATAAGTCAGCCCCACAAACGCACGCACACGTACAGATTTTGTCTATAAGGCTTGCAGGTGTGGATGAGGGAGTGGAGGTACAGAAAAGGACATCACGTGATTTCTGGTTCTTTTTACCTAAGTTTGACTCGTGCCGAAGACGGGGTGGATAGGGGTAGATGCTTTGCTTTAACCAGTTACACGCAGACAGTAGTGAAGATGTAGTTTCTGCAAGTATATGATCAGTTACTTCCTAGCTAGCTGGGCACTGTTGGCAACTGTTCGTTGTTTCTGTCCCTGCAGGTGGATTTAAGTAAGTGAATCTATGGCGGAATAATTACAGGCCACAGGTGAAACATTTTGTTATTGTTTCATTATTTTTAGAAATACTTAGCTTAACTGAAAGACCTAAAAAAAATAAGATAAGACGGTTATTTTCATAGCAACTTATAAATCCATTGACCTCTTCTCTTTTCTATTTTTAAATATCCTTATTAAATAAACTGTGATAAGTAGTATTTAATAAAACAGTAATTTTATTTTTTAAAGTAAAATTAATTTTTATTTTATTAAGATTTAAAAAAGAAAAAAAAGCCGCAAACTTCTGTTTTGGTGGCTTTTGACTTCCCGGAGGAAGCAGTAATTAAATTAACCCATTCTTTGCCAAGTTCATCTCTTATTCGCATTGTCATACAGTGAGACTTTGGGTGTGTTCAAAACTTTAAGAAAACAACAAAACACTCACAACAATGGTTTTTAGATTTGTTTTAAAATAAAAGTAAATGAGCACGTATGTTCAGTTAGTCTAATTTGGTTATTAACAGGGATGCAGGAAGCCACCATGGTTTAAAGTTCCCAGGAAACAAATGCTCATAGTTTAAATAATTGAAAATAATTCTGATTGTATAAAGACCAGAAAAGCTCATAAATTTCTGAAGTGGCTGCCTAACGTGTAAATAATCTGAATGCAGATATATAAACAGTTTATATGAAGAATTACGGAGTTTTGTGTGTGTTCCTTATGGGAATGAAGTCATTTCCCTGCCAGGCTTCAGTTTTGGATTGAAAAGGAGTGTATTGCTTTCTTGTGCCTAATCTGGGTTAATATTGAACTAAGATACAGTTTGAAATTTCTTTTCTTGTCTTGGTCGATACATTTAAATTTTACTCCGCCATGTTTTCTATCACCGAAGTGTGTGTGTGTGTGTGTTCATTTTGCTGAAGTCTTGCTGTTGTTTCTCTGCCAGGCTAAGTCTGCTGGTAAAAAACTGAAGAAGGCAGCACTGAATATTTCTCCAAAAGGTATCTGCATGACCGACTTGGTCACAAAAGAAGTTTTAATCGATACATCAATATACAGGTAACCAATGCTATTTCAACTGGTCAGAATTACAAAAAAAAATTTTTATTTGCTTTTTTTAAAGAAAATTCTTTAAGGAGAGAATAATTCTAACTTTCTCTTAAAGTGCAACAAATTTAATAGAATTAGTATATTATTTTATTCTAAGAATTTCTCATGTTGAAGATATATTTATTCTTAAATTTTAATTTTAAACAAGGGAGGTAAGTAAGTCTTATACACACTGTTAATGACTATCCCTTAACAAAACAAAAAACAGCTAAATAACACTGGTCAACAAAATTAAATGTATTATACTCATTATGAATGCAAACCAACTTTTTTAGACTAATTTTTCATGCTGATTTCAAAATTTCACTCCATTTGTATACAGCACGTATCAGTTTTTCAGTAGATACATGCAAATATTTACATTATGAAATCATTAACGTAATAAATAAGGACATATTATTTTTAGAAAGTAAATGAGTTTATTGAGTTAAAAATCACCACTATCATTCTACAAAGAGTGAATACACAAAAAATAGGTCAGACAAAACAGACAAAGTTAGAACAACAGAGTTAGAAACATTGTGATTTGGATTTCCTGCGGTGTTCCTGATCTGGTTGATCACGGTAAAGTGTCCAGCAGTAGTCAGCCAGCATACTGTCATTCCAGAAGCCTTGGTACTGTTTCTCTATAGCACTAATGTCCTGCCATGTTCATCAGACACTGCGCCAAGGTTATCTGCGAAGAAATCCAGATGGGAGTCCAAGAAGTGAACTTTCAGTGACATGCGACAACCCATTGCTGAGTCAGTTCCAGTTCATCCAGTGTTGTCTTGAAGTTGACATCTTTGAGTACTTCTCTAATTTGGGGTCCGACAAAGATACCCTCTTTCAACTTCGCCTGTGTGAGTTTGGGGGACTTTTCTACAATATACTCAAACCCTCTGGCATTTCTCTTCCCTAGTGTCTTTACAAACTGTTTCATCAGTCCAAGCTTTATGTGCAAAGGAGGCAATAGGACATTACATGGATCTACAAGAGGTGTATTCTTGACGCTAGACAGTCCTGGCTGGTATGATGTTCTTGTCTGCCAGTTTGATTCCGAATAATGTCTGTCAGTTGCCCGACCGACTATCCCATAGACACAAGAAACAACAGTATTTTGTGAAATCTGACTGCATTCCCATTAACATTCCAATGACTTTTAAATCTCCACATATTTTCCATGAGTATCTTTCATAGGCAATGGCATGAAGTAAAAGTTCCATATTCTCATGGTCTTTCGGCTCCCTCCATATCATTGGAATGGCAAAAGGCATGGACTTCTTCCTCTTATTGAACCAGTCACGTAAGCCATTTGAGCAAGCTGTGCAGATAAAATGTGGTGCCCATAACTTGTCCTGATCTCCAAGAGGACAGTCAAAGTATAGCTTATAAATCTTCTTAATCTCTGGTGTTGTTGTACATTTTTGAGCTTTCACAATAAATTGTCCACAGACATAACAAAACACATCAGGAGGATTTCTAAACTGTCTTGACATTGTTAACACTGTAAAACAAGTAAGGAAATAGATACAAACGGTTATACTTATATTGAATTTGAGATGATGAAATATTTCATCAGACCAATTATGGCTGGACAATTTGAGATGTTGAAATACCTATTTCATCAGACAAAACTTGATTGGTTAATTTAAGATGATGAAATATTGCATCTGAACTATGCAGCAATGAATAATGTAGTTTATTTTAAAGGTATGTTTCCATGATGTAAATGAAATACATGCATACACATCGTTAATTGTAATTTCTATATAATGCATGAGCAAAAACCAAAAAACTTTCTCATCTTGAAAACTGTACTTGATGTCAAAAAACTAATTGTATATTTGAAATCAGCATTAAAAACCACACTAAGTACACCTTGACACATGCTTGATGAAAAATACTTGTTGACCAGTGTAATTACCAGTTTTAAATTCTACAGATTACACACATTAATTTCATTAACTGGATAAATAGTGCTATTTATGGATTTAAAAAATTTTTTTTAAAATATTTTTCAGAATATCATTTTGCACAGCCGACAGAAACCACGACAAAGTTTTCGCCTTTATCGCCCGAAACACCATTAATGAGACGATGGAATGTCATGCTTATCTTTGTGCCAGACGGAAAATTGTAAGTTTTACTTTGGCCTCATAAAGAAAATTATCAAACAGTCCAAGCGATGTATGTGAGCTGAGTATTTTAGCATTTCAAACATTGTTGTGATGTTTTTCAGAAATTGATTTGGCAGTCATGTTACTATTTAAGACTGGTAATAATTCCAAACTCCCTTCAACTACTCCATCTGGGTGGGTTTAGGTGGTCTTGCTTTCCTAAGAAAGGTGGCAACAACCTGGACATGATCAGTGTTTCTGACTTTCAGGATATTGATGCTTTAGATCAGGGTGGTCGAACTCAAATAAGCAAAGGGCCATTATTGATCAGGTTTATGCAAGTGAGGGCCACTCTCCAAAAAAGAAAGGATATTTACTAATACTTATACTAATAGAAAAATTTATTTACTACAGTGGCTAGTGCGAAATTTGAGGTTTTTTGTTTTTAACTAATTCTACAAAATCAATTTCTAAGTCAGTTAGTTCAACTCTGACACATGAAGCTAGTGTTTCATCATCTAGCTGATTTCTCTCTTTTGACTTTATTTGGTTCATAAGAGAGAAGCTGCTTTCACAAACATAGGTTGAAGAAAACATTGAAAGCATGTGAAGTGCAAAGTTATTTAGTTCAGGATATGATTCTGCATTTACCAGTTTCCAAAATTCTAATGGATTGTCAAGGTTTTGAGAAAGAAGAAAATGATCTTCTTTCAGCTCACATAATTCCAACTGCAGTTGAGCAGGTGCCTTATCCACTTCTATAGTAAAGGGATTGCTCAGTATCTTAAGGTCATCCTGAATTATTTGGAAGTCCTGAAATCTCTTTTCAAATTCAGTAGAAATATCACTAAGTATGGAAACGTAATCTGAAAAGTCAGTTTCTTTATCAGCAAATACTTCCTTGCAGCTTGGAAAGTGTATCAAATTGTTTTCCTTTAATTGTGGAATGAATAGTTTGTTCAACTTCAATTTGAATACATCAATTTTACCCACAAGATAACAGATATCATGATTTCTTCCTTGAATTTGCTTGTTCAGAACATTCAGGTATGAGGTAATGTCAGTCAAAACAGCTAATGCAGATATGAAATCTGGATTTTTCAGGTCATTCTCAAATTGAGTAGTGTTAGCAGATATTTCACTTTCAAAGAAAACAAGAATTTCATTTCTCAATGCAAAGAACCTCTTCAAACAATCTCCAGCACTTAGCCATCTTACATCACAGAAAAGTGACAAATCTGGATAAGCAGCATTTACCTCTTCTAAGAAATTTCTGAATTTTCTGTGAGTTAAAGCTTGAGCACCACCACGAATAAAATTAACCATTTTAGTGATAGACTTCATTACAGGATGCAGTCTGGCAGACTTGACACAAAGAGCTTCTTGATGAATTATACAGTGGTGTACTGGAACTAAGATATTGTTTTTTCTCAGCTCACCCACAAATCCAGTTTTCTGGCCACACATAGCAGGTGCTCCATCAGTACAGACAGAAGGAAGTTTTCCATATTTAAAATCTTCATTTATAAAATTTCCAACTACCATGTCAAATGATTCAAATATATCTTTTCCTGTAGTTCTTCCAGACATTGATTTCAGATCCAAGAGTTCAGTTGTCACATTAAAATTGTATTCAATAATTTTAATAAAAATAGATAGTTGACATATGTCACAGTTGTCTGTACTTTCATCAAGAGCAGCTGACCAATATGCACAATTAGCTATTTTGTCTTTCAGAGTTTTTTTTCCAGTTGTAAGTCAATATCTTGAACTCTGGTAGAAACAGTCTGGTGTGATAGAGAAACGTTTTCAAATTTATCAACAACTTCCATTTCTCCAAGTGATTTTGCCATTTCTATAGCACATTCTTTAACAATCTCTGCTGTATGAAAGGATTTACCCTTTTTAGCCAATAATAAAGATACACGATAGGAGGCATCCAAATACTGAGCACTAGCAGTAGGAGTTATGATTTTCAAATTCTTAAAAATATTCTTCTGTGCTGTAAGTTTATCAGTTAATTGTTGCACAAGCACCAGTCTAGCAGCATTTCCTATCACATTGTCATATTTTTTAGCATGCGTTTTATAATGACGACTCACATTATATTCTTTCGAGCAGCTGATAGTTTGATGACAATCAAGGCATTTAATAATACCATTTTCCTCGATGCATAAATATTTATATGTCCAGTCTGCATTAAACTTAATACGAAAAATGTTTGCGAAAAACCTTCAAAATTAACGGAAATTAATTACTATATATGCGAAAATAATTCATATAAATATAATTTTGTTATAATGTGTAAAAATTTATTTAAAGAAGGAAAAAATTTTTAAAATTTAGTATGACCTCGTGGGCCACATTTTAAGGTACTGAGGGCCGTATGTTCGACCACCCTGCTTTAGATGGTGAAGTGATTTACAGAATCACATCAAGTTGTAGATACACATGGACAATTCAAGGATATCTGCAGCTATGCTGCTGAAGATGTTTTCAATGTCAACCCTGACCTTGCCACTAGAAACTCCAAGTTTGGATCCCTGTGAAAATCATCAAAGGTATCTTTGGCAAACTTTCTCAACTATGAGAGGATCTTCAGCCCAGTGACTGAGATAAAGATCTAGTTGTGACCGAATCTTTAGTCTTGTGTTCATATCTGCTAAAGGGGAGGAAACTCACTACTGTGGCTTGTCAAAGAGCCATGTACCTGTTTCCAAGCCACAGATTGACAACTCTTATCAGCAACACAGTCATTTAGATATTATGTTAAGTACAAAAGGCAGTCTATAAGAACTTCTCATGTATGTAAATACAAATCAGATAGAATTTTATTTTGCCACTTCTCAATCACATCTTTTGATCATTGGTTTTGATAGATCTGTTCGAAGGACTCAAACAAACAGATTGAAGAATGAGGAATATATATATATATATATATATATACCGATTGACAAATAGGCTTGAACAATTATGCTTATAAGTTTAATACATAGTGAAAATTATAATATAAATTTTAGGCTTAGAATGAAGGAGAGTTCACCATTTTCTGCCTTTATTGTTACAATTTTCTGGTGGGTGACTTGTCCCCAAAACCGTGCTCACCTTTTGACTCATAAGTTGAAAATTACCCTGGTAACTTCTGTCCTACTTTGGTTTTTTTGTTTGGGCGAGTCACCTTTGAAGAAAAGTTTTGCAGGTCTTTAAGTCCCGTGCCGTCATCTATCTTCCATTTGTGATTTGATACAAAGTGATCGCTAAAACACTTGTGTATTATGGGTTTCACGTGATGGTCAGATTCAGCATTCAGCAGATGACTAGCAAGAGTAAGTTCCCTTTTTATTGCGACCTCTGATCTAGGAGGCAGGATGTGTTTATTGGCTTGAGAAGAGCAGAATGCAGAGAAATATTAGGAGATTCCATTAGAAGTTTTCATATATATATTTTTACCAACTTCTAGTTAAGATTATTTTGCAGAGAAGGTAAGAAGTAAATAGTTTTTGAAACATCAAAATATGGCAAAAAAAAGAGGGAGAGAGAGAGACTTCATACTTGCTGTCATTTGAAACCTGCCTTCTATTGTGAAAGAGTAGCAAAAGGTAGTCCATCGGCCCCAACCTATTGAAAACATATATGTTGCTTACAGTCTGTAAAATTGTATAATTACACTGGGAAACAAATTTTAACTTTATTTTTTTTTGTTTCTTGCAATTTGATGGGTGTTTCCTATGGCATTTTTGACACTGATTCCAAATATGGTCATGGAATTGCACTAGTACCCTTAGTTGAGAAAATTGGGTTTAAACATTTATGGACAATTGGTTTAAACCTGAGAAAATTGAGTTTAAACATAAGTAAATTACATAAAAATTTATTATTGATTTAAAATTTCTTCTTGCAAGGGATTTCCGTTTGTAGTTTACTTCAAGAACATCTCTCATTAGTGTCCAGCAGTAATCGGCTAACATTGCAGGATCCCACCGGCTTTGAAAGCATTTTTCCATGGTTGAAATTTCCTGGTGAAATCTTTCACCATGTTCGTCACTTGCATCCCCAAGGTTCTCTGGGAAGAAATCTAAATGAGATTGCATACAATGGATCTTCAAGGGCATATTGTATTCCATCTGTTTATAGGCCTCAATCATTTCATGCACCAGTTGTTCATAGTTTGGAGCCTTGATATTTCCCAAAAATTTTTTTTTTGATGACAGATTTTAGGGCATTCCATGCTGCTTTTTCCTTGTCCCTTAAGATTGCATCAAACTATTTGCCCCTCATGAGTTCTCTAATTTGGGGACCAACAAAACATTCTTTTATCTTTGCCTCACTAATACGAGGAAGCTTTTGCTTCAAATAATTGAATCCGTGTCTATCTTTGTTCATTGCTTTCACAAATTTCTTCATCAGTCCTAGTTTAATATGAAGTGGTGGCAAGTATATTCTTTGGGGGTCCACCAATGGTTGATGAGAAACATTCTTTTGTCCTGGAACAATTTCACGAGCAGACCATTTTTGAACAGGGTAATGGGATTCTCTGGCCCCACTGTCCCATTCACATAGGAAACAGCAGAATTTAGTACAGCTGAGCTGCAAGCCCAGAAGTAATGCCAAAATTTTTAAATCACCACATATGTGCCAGAGAAATTTGTTGTAGTTTAATTGTTTAAGAATAGTCTTCATGTTATCATGGGATTCTTTCATGTGGACGGCATGCCCAATAGGAATGGAGGGATATTTATTTCCATTATGCAACAAGACAGCTTTAAGGCTCAGTTTGGAACAGTCAATAAAAAGATGGCATTCTTCAGGATTATATTCATGACCGAATGCTGCCATCAAACCATTAACATCATTCCAATAACAGAACCCCTCATCAAAGGAAAAGAATTTGACTAAATCTTTTTGACGAGTACGGAAAACAGATATGTTTGTATCTTTTTCCAATAATTTCCATTTCTGCAACCTAGATCCCAAAAGTTCAGCTTTTTTCTTTGGCAAATTTAAATCCCTCAAGATCATTCAACATACTCTGTGTAATGAATTGTGGTTCTTTTGATTCTGGAGGCTTGAAGTCTGCATCGGTATCTTCTTGAATATCCATTAGTTCGTTGACTTCAGTTTCTTTGTCCAATGTCCATGTCTTGGGAGCAGTTGGAACGGGAATACTTTCGCTGTGACGTACTGGTCGAATGGCCAATACAAGGTTTGGATATTGAATTTTAGTTTTGTCTTTAGCAGATAAACCCTAAATATTTGTGAGGCAAAAATAGCAATGTTTAACATGGTCTTTCGGTTCTCTCCAACTCATTGGCACTTCGAATGGCATGGACCTGCGGGTTCCTTTGAGTCATGCCCAAAGGTTAACTGCACAGGTGGTGCAACAAATATGTGGTGCCAACACTGTCCTGATCGCCTATTTTGCAGCTGAAGTAAAGTTCATAGGCCTTCTTTACAATTGCAGTCATTGTTCTTTGAGATTTCATGGTCATTTCTCCACACATGTAACAGAAGGGATCTGTCGGATTAACACACTTTCGATTCATATTTTTAAAGAATTAAATCAAAAAATTGATCTGAAAAAGAAAAAATACATTAGTAATGGCATTATCATAACACGTATAAGAAATATAATATAAACTCAAAATATAATGCACTCATATGTTCTATTCTGAGAAAATATACTGAAAATTAAAAACTCCATTTCTCAAAAATTATGGGTGATAGAAAAATTCTGAAACCATATTTGGAATCAGCGATAAGAGTTCTATTAGGACCACCCATAAATAACTGAGAAACAAATACCTTGTTCCTCAGTGTTATCAGCGCGGTTATTCCAGACATTTTGAAGTCTACGGAGAGGCTGCAAATTACAGTTTCTTGTGTTAAAAGTGTTGGTCAGTTTGCTGATTCATAGATTTGGATTACGGACATTGAAAGAAGAAGAAAAAACTGGTCTCTGTTCGGAAAGTTGGCAGCACTGACACATGGCATACTCTGTAACAGGAGCTGGGAAAACAGATTATTAAGACTCATCATCTTACTAAGCAAGCTGCTAATTTAGTTTAAGTTTTATCCACATTCTGGCTGATGGTCTATGGTTTGTATTGATGTTTCATTTAGAATTCTGTTTATTCCAAACTGCCTGGACATAGTTTAGAAAAATACACAAAAACCTATGGTCTATTGTGTATGTGAAAAGTTTAGATTCTAAGAGATGAGGAATAAATAAATGTACATAAATTGCTTTAGAGGCGTTACTCCTTTCAGCAGAGTTTTTAAAAGAGAAAGAAATGGCTCTTTTTAGTTTCTCGTTCCTAGCCTTCCTTCCCACCTGATAGAGATGCCGCTTGGTCATTAGTGAGGTGGACGACAAAGCACTTGGTCGGACACTGCAATAATGCACTGTGATTGTTCGACCCATTACTGCTGATGAGATTTTTAACGATGGTGGTGGCATTGCATTAAGATAGGTGTGAAGACATCTGATCTTGAGCTCACTCATTTATCATAGTGGTCTGAAGAGGAAAGCCTGCAGCTCTCAGCACCCTAGGTATGTGTGATGGCTGGCAGGTGACAAAACTGCGACACCTTCACTTCCATTTTCACCTGCCGGCATTGCGTCTGATCTTGCAGTGTGACTCAAGATAAGGCACACAAGTGAACTATCTCAGCCTTGCATAGAATGAATTAATAGTGGGAGCCTTTGTATAGACATACTTAAAATTTATTTGCATTTGAAATTCATGCAAATATTCTATAAATTTGATACCTCTACATTCTGTGCGTGGTAAATGTTAACTTTTTTTTTTTTTAACTGAAAATTAAGTAGATTTCAGCTGACATTAAACACGCAGTGCTTAGAATTTAATGATTTTATTAATATCTGACTTATGTAAGAAAGTGTTAAGTTAACTTATTGCTCATTGATTATTCCATTCAGACTTTCGCTTGTTTACGCAATTATTAATGGTTATGTTTATATCACCAAGATCTCATTCATGTGAGAGAAGAAAAAAACAGTATATAATCTTTCTGAGCATAAGAAATACATCACATCTTTGCATTTTTACTACTCCCCCCCCCAAGTAATCTGTTAATTCTGTCACCAATTTGATTTGTTTTGGTATGCCTCACTTTCCAAGCTAAAACCCTGATTTATTTGCACCAAGCTAAATTTTTAAAGTGTAAAGGGAAACAAAGCAGTTTTGTCGTACGTCTTTTAAAGTTGACAGGGTCAAACTGGTTAGCATTTAGACGAGTGATGCGACTATGTCACTAACCCCGGGACTGTGCCTGTGTGAGCGTTGGTCCTGATTGGTTAATTTCCCGGTAATTGCATATTTCCAAGGTTTCACGGGTTATAGGAAGCCTGTACATAAACCCACGAAATCTTGGGAAACATATTTACAGGGCGGTTACCCTGTCGGGATCAATACGCGGTCTGTGACTGTGCGAATGTGCTCCTCAAAGGGTTAATGGGTAATTCCTTCCATAGGTGAGATCTGTACCTGGCTGGTTTGACCCCATTTGGGCACCGGTTAATCGATGGAAGAAAAAAGACGTAATATAGTGGCTAGATTGGAGGGCAAACAGCTCACTTACCGTATTTATCTTGTTGCAGCATCAACACTAGCCAATATGCTTGGTCATGTTTATTTTTCTTTTAGCTGAATGACATCTGTTGTGCATCAGATGACACTGGGGGAAAAAAAATGAAAAGGCTGACCTAGTGGTCAGCTCATGGCTGATGGTTTTCAGGGTTAGTCTTTACATTTTGCTTCTTTTGACCTTTGGACGACAGTGGGAAGGTGGAACTGGTTGTGGCTTTGTAAGTTAACACAATTTTTCTTGCACTTCAGGCTCAGGCTGTAACTCTAACTGTGTCAGAAGCATTTAGCCTTGCAAATGATCTTTGGGAGGAGAGTGAACAGCTGGAAAAAGATGCCAAAGAGGCACAAAATCAGTGGTTGGTTAGTACACTCTTCTTTTTTTTTATATATATATATATACGATCATTGTTCTCTGGGTATGGTGTGTTTATGTTTGTACTGTCAGAGAGGTGAGCTAACATAGAGTTACACAGTTCTATGAAGGGATTTCCTGAATGAGAACAAGGCATTCAGTGTTGGGGGGTAGTCTGAACAACTTTGGTATCGGAAATGACTTACCCGTAATGTTTCATTTGATAATCATTGATCATTTTTTATGGGACTTCCATGCATACTGGAAATCAGGGTCAGGGATCAGTCCCTAATTATGTTTCCAAGGGTTTTTCCTCAGTATCAAGATGCTGCTGCTGTTTTTTGTATTTTTTTTTTTTTTATCATAAAAGCTAGACTGAAAGTGACAACCACATTGGATGGGGTGGGGGGGGGACTCTGATAATGAAGATCCTTCAAATTAGAACTGGGAAGAAACCAGGGGCACAGTACATGTTGATTTCAAGCAATAATAAAATGTTCTTGGTGCAAGGAAAAAAGTAAATAGAAGCCTCTCTCTATATGCATCATGGGATGATGACAAATGATTGTTGGACTTGATGATGTAAGGCAGGGCTCACCGATCTATAGCTCATGGTGCAAAAATAATTGAATACAGGGAATGGCCTGCCAGCGGCACTTGTGAAAAGCAAAGCTCACACCTGAATTGGCAACACTGGCTCATCAAACTGATAACTGAGTGCCCGACACTACGCCGTTATGTAATGACTCAAGTGGACTGAGATGTGATGACTTGTGTAAACCGACAATGAAAAGCCAGATGCTAAATAGCTACAGTATATGCTGATTCATGTCAGAAGCAGCTGGAAGGACCCCATCCATAATTTTCTCCTCATATTTCCATAGTACCTGTCTCCCGGTGGGAGTGCCAGGTTTCTAATTAACATCGTTTCCCTTTATGATTTCAGTGTGTGGAAAGGCTAGAAGTGAATGGATCAAGCAATATGAATCACAGTTATTTCCAACAGAAAACGTTTTCAGGTAAAGGCTGTGCATTAAACTAAATGTGGTTCTCACCTAGATTTCTTGGAAGCGATCAGACGCGAGTTTTCCAACAGCATGCACTACCTTATGGAAAACCCGAGCAGAATCCCTTTTATAGCTAAAGGTGAAGCCGCCTCTGGTGAGTCGGGTTATTGTCGAGAAAGCCAGGCAGATAGAACCGTAATGCTTGAATGACCAGTGATTATGACATAGCCCTCAGCTAAGCTGGCGAAATTGCTGTCCAAAACTGATTTATTTAAAGATCAGTTCATTAGCTGTACTTTCTCCATATTCATAATATTGCTAGTGAATCTTCTCTGATGGCAGATCTCGTGTAACTTTCCAGCTTTACTGCATACTTCCTAATTTATTTAGCTTATTATTTCCTGTTTGATTTAATCCTCAAGAGAAACATGAAATTAGTTCAGCCTGAATAATTAAGGATGGCTAACTTTTATATTGCACACACACACCACTCCCTTTCAAAAACTTCTATAATTGATGCTTAATTTTCAGGTTTAAGGCTTCTCTCCCTTTAATCGGTTTAAATTACACACACTTTTTACTTTCGCCATACAGGGAGATTTTGTAATAAATCATTAGTTGGCATCATATTTAAGAAAATAATTTGAAGCCTTCGGTTTGTATAAGGACTACGGACATTAGGTGCATCTTAGAAATTTTCATCTGCATGGTAGGATAGCTGTGTTACAAAATGTCCGTGTCAGGGTGGGTAGTGCAGCGATTTGGTTAATTGTCCAGCAATGTGGAAGAATGGAAATGTGGTTTCTCCCAGTGGGAGTAGGTGCCGATGACTGCTGGAAGATTGGCTGAGGAACACTGAAAACCACCAGTTTCTTGTCTAGATAGTGCAAAGCCGTATCAGTCTGACTGAAAGAGCATCGAGGTGTGGAGGGGAGGAGGTCAAATCACCCCTGAATGAGGGGCCAAAAGCTCTTGAAGGATAGCATGCAGCTGAGTCCATCAGAAGCTCCTACTTGAAAGAAGCCTGACAGTGGGAGCAACTGTATAGTGTGTTCACTTGTCCTGGTGGAGAATCTTCTTGTTTTCCATTGTCATTTATGTTGTATTGGAAAGTTATTATGGTTTACTTTTTTTTCTGTATTTTTGGAATTTAATCAAAACAACAACAAGCTTAACATAACATCATTTTTTGTGGCCATTTTTAAAAACAGGTTTTTATCTCCCTTGACAAAAAAAAGAAAGCCACTTGCTAACATGATAATGATCCCTTTTTGAAAGAAAATGTTTAATTAAGGAAAAGAAGAAAACAGCAGTATAATTGCTAACTTTCATACACAGTACACATTAAAAAAGACATAAACCACAGAGCTTTTCATCTATTTTTATTTGTGGGGGGGGGGTGGGGACAGGAAGAAAAGATAGGGCTAGGGCTATTTTACTCTGAAAATACTTAAGCAACATGGAGGTAATGTTGATATATTGAACAGATTTCACCACATGAATAGTATGTTAACAAAACTGCGTCTGTAAACATTTTTAAGTGTCCATAGGACTGTATTTTTCATGATAAAATTACTATACATTTTAGCACTGTTGACTGCTTGTATGGTAATGTGTGATATCGTGACCGTGACAATATTTTCCAGTTGGTATTTAAAAATTAATATAATAATGATATACAAGATGTAAAATTTTTTTATACTAAAGAGAAAATGAAAGAAAGGAATCGCACAAATGTATAAAGAACCAAAAGAAAGGTTTTTATTCTTCTTATACTCCCAGATTGACTGTCTCTTTGAACTGAAATCCACTCAGCAACTGTTCCCTTGCTAGTGTTATAGTTATAACAGTTAATAGTGAGTTTAATGTTAAAATTGCACTATTTTCCTTGAGGCACATTAATGAAGTTAGGCTTATCTGAGGCAGTGCTTCAGCCTTTCATTGTTCAGTGAACTGTGTGTATTGCTCTTTATCGCATTAATGTCAGAAAAGCTAGATTCACAGGTGTAAGTAGAGCCAAGCAGTGTGTACAGGAATACAGCTAGTTTCCTAGCATTTGGAAATTTGAATGTGCTCAATGAGAAACTGTAGCTCCCAGCATTTTGTAAATCCTGTTTCAAAGAAGACAATGACTAATTGTTCACAAGTTCCAACTGAAGAGAGTAAATGGTGAATGGATCTTGAGTAAACATCACGACTTCTTTTAGGCACTCAAAAATCTTGAACTGTCTCAGCAAAGTTATCCTCTAACTCTGTCTTCCCATTGGTGGCTCTGGCTGATGATGAGGTGATCGAATCACGCAGCTTTGGGAAGTGAAGAAATTCTTGCAAATTTAAATCGGATGAAAAGAGAGAGAACCTATGGTCTTACCCCTTCCCTATAGTTCCAAATTGAGTGCTATACCACTCAAAAAAAATATACACTTTTACTATAACTCGAGAAGAATTATTTAGAAATAAGATTTCATCTTTTAGACCACAAGCAATTCAATGGCTTACCTTTACTGGGCCAGTGAACATAGTTGTGCACTAATAGATCATGTCAACTGCTAGAAGAGCCACTGTTGGAAGCTTGATGTAGATAGGATGAAGTCTATGATTGCCATCACCACGCTCATGGTTTCTTTTAGAGCTCATTACAAAGTTATCTGCACAAAACACTGTTGAACTGACAAAACTGCACTTTATTTCATTTTTCTTCTCGGATTACCTCCTCTAGACCTGCCAAACTTTTTTTTTTGTACTTTGATGGTATCCGAGCCGCATGTAGAGAGGCTGCCGTAACTCTCCCTTGCTGAGTACAGGATTGCACGAGGAGGTTGGTAGGAAGAAATCAGCAGCTCTACGTCTGAGCCAGCTGGATACGTAGTTCCAAAAGCTGTGCGTTCAGTTTTGAAATGCCTTTTTACACTGTATTCTTTAACTACTGAAACACATTGGCTTTGTGTTAGGTACAGTTAGTAAAATCAAGTATTTATCAGTCCAGTCATTGTTGAATCTGTGATTTTAAAGCCACCTTAACTGACCACTGCTTTCTTTCACTGCAGAGTCGAGTAGTAATAAGGTGAATGAAGTGCACAGAGTTCCACCACCAAAATCTCATATGATGGAGTGGGTGAGTTGTATACAACATACATCAGACTAAAATGTACTGCTGTTGCCATGTATAAATTTTTCTTATTCTAAAATTCACATTATATTGTTAACTATAGGCCTGAGTATAGACAGCTGCTCATAGTTATTGGCCTGCAAGGATACATTAAGAAAAATGCTCATTTACTTCTGGATTATCTGGGAAAACAAACTGTAAATAAAAATGTTTAAAGACTGGTAAATGTTTTAAAAATTCCAGGAATGAAAGACACTGAGTACCTTCTAATAAATTATATACATTACTGTTAAATACTGCAGAGTTTGTACACCTTACAAACCAGTCTGTAATTAGTATGGAAATATCGTGTGGCAATTTATATCACATAATTTCAGAATGTGAGGGGGATAGTTTTCTGACCTGTCTCTGTTACCTCTTAGGAATATTTAACATACTGCTTGTTTTTCTTCAGCAAGGATTTGATGAAGACGAAAATTTGGAAGATGGATTTTCAAGGTAAGGAGTTTCTCATTAACTTGAATTTACTGGAGGATTCTTTCTATAAAACTTACTGCCTCGGTGATTTATTTTCCCAACCTTTTTCATTTATCAGGTGACTGAGAGATATTAAATGAAAAATTTTTTGAATAGGTTAACAGATATTGTACTTTTGTGACCAGAATTGTCTTTTTAACTATTTTTTAAATCTAATTAAGGGGAGGTCACTTTTTTTCAACTTCCTACTGGATAATAAGTAGCTGCTATTTCTCTCTATCTTCCATTCTTCTGACCTTAGAATCATGAGACACTAGAATTCCATATCAACTTGTGTGGTATTGATCTACAAGCTAGGCTGCAGGGTTGATGGGATTTCCCTCATCTTGAAGGGGTTTACAGTTTTTTGACATGTATTGTATTAATGCCCAACATACTTCCCCTCATTTATTAACTGCCAGAATTCTGTTAAATCTCTCCCCTAACAAACAAAATACAGACATTTGTACCACCCATAAGTTACTGTGTAGTATCTGATACTTAACAATGCTACCTATGATGGATCTGTGATCATCTAAGAGCCTATTTCTATGTTGGCCATGATAATTCATTTTAATGAAGACTGTTATTTACTATTCCATGTTAATGCCCCAAGTTTTGTTTTTCTAGGTTGGCAGAAAAAAGAAGCCGTTGTCTTCCATTGTTTAGCACAGATCTCCGGAAAGAAGACTTGGAAGAAGGCGTCCAACAGTATCTAGATAGTTCAAAATGTTTCGAGGAATTTTCCCGGCAAAAATCAGTTGAAGACTTGCTCCAGTTATGAGAGGATAGAAACATTTGTATCAAATGAAATCAGATTGAATATGCATTGTGTACATATATTTAAGACTATCATTGGTGCCTAACACGCACAAACATTTCCTCAGGTCTGAGACATCAGCAGGTGCTTTTTTTTTTTTGTTAGCTTAGCGCAGCAAATACAGAGGCTTTGAGACATTTAATTGATTAACATTGAAATTATGGAACAGCTACCTAATCAGATAATTCTAGCACTGATGAAAGGGCCTCCCAGTTATCCTGTTAACTTAGTAGCACCAACCTGTGATATATATGGAGAGAGAGAGAGAGAGAATCTCCAACAGGCGCTACACAAAATTCAAGGGAATGTTTTAAAGCATGCTACTTCACATATAATCTGCCGGTAATCATGCTCATCTATATCAGAACGGATGATCACTTGGTTATCGCACAGGAAGATATCTCCTCTTACAAAGAATACCTGACATTATATTCTGAAACACTTACAATAACTAATAGTATTCTATTGGTAATGTACTTAATCTCCACTCTGCCACTTAATTTGCAATTCATTATGATAGTGCAGCTGATATTCCCATTAATTAAAAAATGTTTCAGCTTTGACAAGTTTTTTTTCTAGTCGATTGATTATATTTGGAGCAGAAGAAAAACAGTCTCCAAAGGGACCCTGAGCCGATGCCAGCAATTCTCAGCACACCTGGAATTAATATTTTTCTGAGCAAAAAAACAAACAATTTTACGCTGCTTTTTCTGGGAATAAAATCTCTCTCTCGCAAATTCCTCTGACAACACTTAATAAAGCACGAGTGTTTTAATGGAAAGTTATTGCCAATGTTGTAATGTACTTGTGATTATTTTTCAAACTTCCACCCAATGAATAAGATTTTCTGACACAGGAAATTAATTATTATTAGTCTGATAAAAAAATATATTACTGCTGTAGAAACTTCATATTGCGGACAAAAAGAGGGGATTGATTCCCCGTTTTTTAGGTAATTTGACCACCATTGATGGAGTTATGGCTCATCAAAGAGGTCACATTTCTCAACCTTCTGATTCATCTGTTTAAAATCTGAAGAAAATATATAGACGGGCACTGTGAAGGTTGTTGTCTTGGTGTAAGTACTCAGTTTGGAGAAAATGTAGCCTGTATGCAAAGAATGTATAACTCAGGGGATAGGTTGTTTTAACTGAATTTCTCCTGAAGTGTTGTACTGTTTTGTTAACTCTATATGCACTGATACGTTATATTATTGCTTGTTGAATGCTTTGATATTGTTAATAGCTTTATTTTTTATTCCACACTTTCATGCGAGTCTGGGAGAAAGTGTTTTCTCCTCGTGCAAAATGAAATGTTCCACTACTGATCTGCATATTGTAGATGTAAATATATAAAAACGCTTTTAAATTTGTTATTTAATACTCAACAGATACGTCATTTTAAAAAGAGAGAGAATAAATTTGTTTGTTTTAACATCTTTTGATTATACTTCCTTCTAGCCGAGTAGTTTTGAAGTGGACTAGCATATTTCAGGAGATACCTGTCAATGTGGGTGTAATTCACAGACAGATGTAAGTTTCCTACAATTAACTCGGTTTCATTGATTTTCCTTGCGTCTTGTCGGTTGTGCAAAGGAATAAAGAGATAAGAGAAAAGGTATGCACAAGGTTGAACGAATGAATACTCTTCTCCTGGTGAAAAAGTTTGAAAACGTCTACTCATATTCATGAAATAAATGAAGTTAAATCTGTAATCAATACCTCATTACAAGCAGCTAATCTCTTCCTATTTCTGGATTTATTATCCATCCCCTCTCATCTAAAGCTGGGATACAAACAATTTTACTTTGTGCTGTAAGCTAAAGCCAAGCTATTTAAGCCTGGCGTCTTTCAGCTTTGTTCAGATAAATGTTTTGAGTTTTCTCAAAGCTGAATAATCCGCAAGGAATCTAGCAGCGTTTTCACGTTAATCGCGCAAACAGATTTCTTTCCAAAGTGAAAAGAAATTTGGAGCCCCCGGATGAGGTGTCTTTGGTTGCACGTGCGGCTTTGACAGGTACACTGCTCATACAAGAACATACCTGATGTTTCTCCTCTTTCACCTGTATTGCGTACCAGTTCCAGTTATAACAACTACAAAACCAATCCAGCAATAGGCTCCCTTTTGTCATTTGGATAAATTTAATTACCGCAAGCTACTCCGCAGTATTTATAAATTTTAAGGTGCATTCTGAGAAAGGAAGTTCATGAGTAAAAGTTGTAGATTTTTAAAATACCTTATTTACTTCCATTAATTTCCTGTACAATTAAAGTTATGTTTCAACAAAAATTATGCTCTTTTTTTAAAAACAACTTTCAAGAAAGATGATTAGGACAGATGAAGTCTCAACCATTTATTTCTGTACAAATATGCAGATTCTAATTACTGTGCAGGTGTCTGAATAGAGCACCTGTTGTTTTGGGTGGAGGTAATTTACAATTAGGTTATAATCTTGGTCAGAGCATTAACCAAGATGGCTAAAGGTTGCTTTCAGGCGAGTAGTATCCCCTGGATGTGGAGAATGAGGAGGAACCTTCCGCCGAGTTTGGCCCCGCTGTACCTGCCGCACACGTTGGCCAAAGCTAAGACAGTGGAGGGACTCAGTGAGATATTGCTGAGCTGGTGAGATACAGAGGAGAATTAACATCTTCGCATCACCACCTGTAGAATAAAATATCTTATATTATTCCAAAATTCAAGAAATTAACTGCAGAGAGACAGCCCCAATTTTAACCAATCCCTAAGTACAGTAGTTATCTTTCACTTAACTAACATCTAAGAAGTTATTCTTAGCTGGACTGAATAGTTGGGAATTTGGTTTCTAACTTGTGATGCAAGTGTTGGAATCTGATACTACTGTTTCTTTTGTACCCACTAACCTTTAGAAATTTGTTTATATAAATGCTATTTCTCACTATTTTCACTAACAGTTTTTTTTTTCCTAGTATAATATTTTTAAGTATAAAGGTTCACGGTGTAATTCAACCTAGCTACTGTTTTTCCTGTAGCTATTCAAGTTACTTTTCTTTTACAATAATTCAACATTAGTATTAACTAAGTTAAAAATCCTGGGTTTTCCTTTAGCAAATTCTGTTTGTTCTCACTACTGTATAATGTTACAGATAAATACGGTACAGAATTTATTTACTTCAAATACTAAAATGTTTTCCATATTTTGCTTAGGCAACTCTCATCACCGTTTCATGAAGAGAAGATAGTAGCAAGGCAAACTTGCATTAAGACTTCAAATCTGTGCTGCAGTCTGTTGTAGGATATGGCAGAAATAGAATTGTATCTGTAGGATGTTAAGGACTTTTCAATAAGCTTAAGGAGTGCCTTACCAACCGAATCTTGCAGGAAGTGGGTGAGGCGGCTGTTGCGGTAGGGAATGTGGGATCGGTGCTCTGCCAGGGCTCCGAAAACATCAGCGAGGGCTGATAGACTCTTGTTGATGCAAGATGACTCCCTCAGGGCTGCGCCTGAGACGCCAGACATAGCTGTGGAGAAATTAGACAGACATATTGGTTCCTAATAATCTGATGAATCCACAGAAAGACCATAATGTAAGATTACTGCAAGAAGTGACCAAATTTTGCAGGTGCAGGGATCCAAAATATTAGTGGCATACTTTGGTATCTATCACCCTATATTACCACCTGATGTTTTAATAAAATCTTTGATCAAAGTGGGACCTTATACTAGCACAAGTGGCCATCGGTTTGCTCTGGTTATCTTTCCCTCACATGAAGCAGATGGGTCGGACTCCGAAATTTCCTGATTTAGCCCCTTTACCCCTTTTTTTTGGTCTTCACTATTCTTTGAAACTTAATTTATTAATGGCACTGCAGTGAGTGCCACAACCTCTAACTCCAGCCAGTTTGGGAGAAATTCAGGATATCTAGTTTAGCAATCTTTCCAGTTTTTCCACTGAGGAGAGGAAGTCAAGAACAGGGGGGGGGGCTGTGTAGATAGAGAAAAGTAAAAAAAAAATCTTGAGAAATATCCTCAGCTCTATCTTCCATCACTTTTAACATCCTCTGGAAATCAATTAGTTCTTATCCAAGGCATGAATTTCTGCAACTAGCTGCAGGAAGAATCCACGCACACATTCTATCCTACACAGAATGTTGATTACAGAACAATATGGTCAGAGATATAGCATTTAGTTTTAATCAGGTAACTTTTCTATATTTTCCCTTTTTGCTTTTGCCAAATTTTCATGATACCCAGCCTTGGGAAGGCTATTTCACCTAAGATAAAAACAACAGAAAAAGATTAACCTTTTCAAAAGGCAAATAACCATGCCCAAGGTGAATTACCTGAACTACTTACCAATGCACTCACTACCAGCTAGATCTACAAGCTGCAGTTTTGTTTTCACAATCTGGGATGCTGGTGATGAGACCCGTGGAGATGGGGCTATCCTGTCCCTAGTTGGAGTTGGGGAGTGACCTGGAAAACAAACAACCCATTTGATTCTGGCACCAAAGAACAAGTAGGGTTACACAGTCTGGTTAGAATTTTCTAATGAATCAGATTACAATGTTTTTTCCTTCCTTGACAGCTAAAATCTCCATAGAAAGACACAGTAAATCTCCCAGCAAATGTAGATAACAGTCAGCCATCTAAGCGTGCAGCAGAATCTGCGTAATAGAGAAGCATATAAACTACAAAGAATTTACATTTAGTCTGCAATCAACACTGCCCTGTCTCCACATAATCGTGACACTTTGGGCCCTAACTGGGTGTCTACCTGGAGATGCTGGCTCGGACTGTTGCTTTACTGTTGAGGCTAAAAGATGGGGAAGCTTTATGGTAACTGACACAGTCATTATGAGATGCGAGCGGCTGGAGTGCTCATGGATTAAAGTGGCTGTCTCTCGCCGAATGTGTAAGCAGTGCTGAATAAGGGACATTACCCCATCCACAGATGTAACGGGCCTGGAAAACAAAACAAAGCAGTAATAGTAAATAAAAACTTAGGTTTTATAGGAGTCACACTGCATTTTTAATATTTTTTTTTTAAATTTTACTTTAATACTCCAAATGAGAGACTTTCATGAGAAATTATATTTTTTTTATCTAATAAAAGCAGTAGCTTGGAAAATTATCAATTTACCTCTCTCTATGGAGACCATTCTGATATAGTCTCTACTGTATTTTTGGGGATATTTCTTTAAAAATCATAAATATGTTTTCTTTTGGAAAAGGGAGATAATTCTGTACAATGATACATATTAGATAATCAGCCTTTGCACTGGATGCAATGGTAGTAACAGAAAATTCTGAGTTGGAACAGTAAAATCACCCATCTTTTCAAATTAAATTTGAACAACTGAAAAGGAAAACCATGGAACACAAAGTGAGAACCTTTCAACGTCTGGCAAGGTTACCTAAAAGTCAGGCTGGGGATGCTCAGACTGCCGTCCAGTGCCCTCACCAAATCATGTTTGATGCCTGGCTTCCTCCCCAGCAGGTCATGCACATCATTGTTGTAGATTTCAACTATGGACACCTCCACCAGACCATACATATCTGTTGGCTTGGTCGATATCAGGCTAGAAACCAGTGTTTAAAATAAAACAGAGAGAACGCTTAACTAATTGACGAAGGCTCCCTTTCCAAGTACAGCACAGCACAAACATCATGTCACACAAATAGTAAGTGCAGATAAGAAAAAGGCTATTCGCCCAGTTACCTAAATAACTCTCTTATGGCTCGAGGGATGATGCCCTCACTTGGGTGGGGCTCATGGGAGGGGTTGTTCATTTCATTTTCATGGCTCCCCAACATTGTGTGAGTTTTACCGCTGCCTGTCTGGCCATATGCCATGATGCACACATTGTACCTGTGAATAAAACCAAAGTAATTTGTTAGTTAGAACTACATTTTTCTGAGCTTATCATCTGTTTCTCAAAATGTTAATCTCGTCTCACCTGAATCCTAACAATTAAGCACAAGAAAAACAACAACAACAAAAATAGAGTTAAAAAACTGATGTCAAGAGTAGATATACAATTAGAAAACTATCTCCTAATTAATTCTTCCTATACAATTTTTAAAATTTCATTCTTTATTGCTAATTTTTTTTTCCCCATACACTGATGCCTAACAAGGGAGATAACCCCACTGAGGGAACATAGTATGGTGAATGCTGTCACGTGGAGCCTGGCACTTCCAACTTTGCAGGAAAATCTCCTACTGGAACTATTCATTTTTTTAAAATGTGGAAGATAATCTGAGTAAACCCTGATGCCCAGCTGGTGGAGAACAGTAATGGGGAAGTAAGTGTGTACGCCAAACCAAGCTTTACATTAAAGTAAAGACAAGAATAACGAATAAATGGTAGATGTGTTTTCAGATGGGGAGTGGAGAGAACTGCCTTCATTTCAACTGTATAAAGACAAAAACAACAAAAAAAGATTATATTTACTCACCCATCAAGAAGAGAAGTCAACATAGGTTGTACTTCCTGAAAGACATCCTCTTGGCTCATCTTTGATCCATACACTCTAAAAACCAACAAAGACGACATTACCATCCAGAACTGATCTGAAAGATATTCTAATAGAGAACAAGAAATACACCAATAATGCCAGATGAACCTATTGTAATGTAGACCAGAACTGATTTACCTGTTCACTTAGGAGCTTCGCCGCCAAGATATTCAAACATCCATCAGATTATTTAACTAAATGAACAGTCAGTGTTTACTAGAAAGTTTTTTTTAGGATCAGAGAAAATTTGTACTGTCAACATCTTGAATATACCACCATTATAGGGAAGACCAAATATGTGATTGTTACAGGAGTAAAAATATTACACCACCAGTAATTCCTAATTAAGCGTATAAAGACAGCTATAATCAACATCATCAAAGAATATGATGTTGATTATAATTCATCTCTACACTTAATTAGGAATTATTGGTGGGGTAACAACTGGCCCTAGTTTCCCCTAAAGAGCAAGAGTCAAATGAATGGTAGAGTTATGGCGTACTAGTGACATATGCTACCAATATGGTAATGGTTGGAAGATAATCTCCTTCTGGTCAAAGTTATTAACACGGTAAAGAAAACTGTCCTGTTTTACTCATAAATGAGGTGGTTTTGCTTGAGTTTAAGAGAGCCAACACAAATTATCTCCCTCTACACGTAAAAGTATAGAGCAACTGATTCATAGTACTTTGCGTACAGCAGAGTTGAAGTTGCTTCACCTCCCCTTATAACGTCACACCTTTTATGGTGAGCGTGTTATCTAAAATTGCTATGTTATTTAAAAAAGGGGGGGTTCTAAACCAAGTGGAAGACAGAATGGCAAAGAAAGCCACAGGTAGCGATAACGGAAATGACACCTCCCTTATGCAACAAGAGGCGGCAGTTTATCATAAGATTGCCTGCACCACTTTCAGCTCTTCTTCTGCAAGAGGGGACTTCCTAATTAGCCATTCTGGGTCCTTGTGAAAGGAGCTTGTCCTTATGCCGAAAATAACAATATAGAGATTATTTTATTCACACCGTAAGATATATGAGATCAACTAGAACTTCAGTCCTGATTCAAACACAACAACAACAAAAAAAGATGCTGAGATATAACTGTCTACAAAACAAATTGTGTATGTCACTAGTTTAACTTACTTTTCAAACTCAAAAGTTTTGTTGTACTTGACTGTCCGCACACAAACGTTTTCCTTAAAGAAACAACAGAAAAACAAGAACTTTGATTTAATTGTCCGCAAGCTTTTCCCATTTTTCATTTGCATGAAATTTTAATCCATTCAGCAGCTGATCTACTTTCCCCTCGCCATTTGAAGAAAAGATATCGTCACATTAATTAATGAGAAAATAACATTAAAAAAACTAACCACCAGCTATTTTTTCTTATTAACAAGTTGTTTGGCAAGATAATCACTGATCGGATAATTGACCGTGATTACCTCCCTTGGAACAAATTTTAAAACCCAAGGCTCGCACATGAATTTTAGAGCTTCAAACAAATATTTCTAAATACCATTACTTTCTCCCATATACATAGATGTATGAAATTTAAGGAAAAAATGAGAATGCTCACATCATCAACGTTATGAATCACCATCTCTAAAGGCACACTTGGACTAAAAAAAATTAAAAATCTTTGTTAACATTGTTTCCATTTCCACCTTTACTTTCTGAGAGAAACTGCGTATCACATTAATTAATTACAGGTAACAATGTAACCCAGAAATGTTAATTCAGTTCACCAGAGCAAGTTGAATGTAGCTAGTCTTGCACTATGAACTTCTCTCACTCACCTCCCAAGTGACTCTTCACAAACCCAGTCAAATTCTGTTAATGGCCGGAGTCTACAATGAACACGGATATTCCCTTGTAGTTCCTGAAATTAAATAAGATGCAAAAGATACTCTGTGTAATGGAATGATAGTTACTGTGCATCTGATACCAGGAACAACTGGAGAACAATGGGTAATATCCATGCCAGTGTGACATCATCATCACAATAAATAAAAGGTGTTTTGGATGATCCAAGGAAAAAGGCAATTAGAGAAGACTACACCACTAACAACATCGGATGGATTAGCTTTATAAATGCTGCATCTCCAAGAAAATGGGGTGTTCCTCTGGCTGTGTTATTATTACAGATGCAATTTTTGGTCCTTTGGTCCTATTACATCTTTCCCTGCTAACATATTTGTCAATATCTGGGAATTTTAAAAGTCTACAACTTCTATCATTTCTCTATGGCTAGTTAACACAATAAGACAATCAGAGTTACGTACCTTGCATAGTAAAATGACTTTCAGCGCCAAAACCCAACCCCCTTACAATGAGAAGTCACCCATGGATTTCATTCGCTGCTATCGCAAGACTTCACAATGATGTAAGCTTATATAAAGAAGAGGAAAAACATCCTCGCACAGAGTAGCAGCCTACTGACCGAGCGAATAGTTATCTAGGTATAGTTATATTTTTAGATGGAAGAAACCCATGCAGCCGGCTAGTGGCGAAGAGCAAAAAGAGACCATGCTTGGGAGGTATGCCCAGCCAAGATGGATCCAACCGAGATATCACCACAAGCAGCCAGAGTGGGCCTCAAGCCATTAACAATAGTCAGATATTTAAATCATGGACAAATTCACTTTTTGTGGACTGTTAAACAACTTATCCACCCTGAGTACATATTTAAGAATAAAACAGAAAGAACTTAGAAAACATTCTAGAGAATGTTTCAGATTACAAGCATTTAGAATATGAAGCAAAACACATTAAATCTGGCCATTTTTGGATTTTTGAGCGAAGGTACTTAAAATAATTAAGGGTTTTGCGTATTTGGAGAGGAACAAATTATTCTGAACAGCTACCGTTCCCCCAACATTGGGGAAGAAAGTTATAAGTTTAGCTGCTTTTAGCAAAAAAGCTCAGATGAGTAAAATACATTGCTGGAGATGCCAGGTGATATTGTATTAACCACCTTGTCACAACTAAAATAACTAAACTAAACTAAACTAACATTGGCAATCATAAATCAGATTTGTTGAATATTTAATCAAAGTTAAAATTAGGAACACAAGCTGTTTCAGAACTGAATGTCCATCTGCCCAGTTTTCAAGGCACTCACCATCAGGTTTCTGTGAAACTTTTTTCGCCACGTTTTCTCTTTCTCACACTTCTCTGTCATTTCCTCCAGCTCTTTGCGAAGGGAAAGAATCTGTTCTTGGAGAACTGCAATGTAATACTACATCAAATTTCATCTGGTCACTTCATGCGCAGTCTGTTGTGGACAGGGATGGGAAGACGATACGTAGTTCAAATTCAACTCCTCAAGTAGATCAGAGTCGAATAACAGCCATTTTGTTTTGTCTCCATTCCAGTGCGGTAAGTAAAGACGTTCTCACGACAGACTCCTGACTGCTGTCAGATGGTGAATACATTTTCAAGAGAACCTTTTCTAGCAAAGTTTATTTTAAGAAAGAAAAAAAAAAACAACAACAAGATCTCACACTGAAAATGAAGCAAAGTGGGGCCCCGCTTTAAAGCTGCGTTTTTGTAACACGGATGAGAAGTAAACACTTCTGCTAGTTATATCATTCCTATGTCAGGAATAATGACTGAAAAACGCTTGAGAAAGATCTTTCGGAGTCTGAACTTCCAAACGCTACTGGAAGAATGCGCGAATGCAGTCAAAATGACCGTTACGCCTACAACTATTAACAGAAGTGTATGCAACATATCGTCTGCCAACTTGGGCACAGAGATGGCGCCACTTAACTGCTGGATTACTGGCTTGCAGAAATGTCTAGTGGTACTGTGTGTATTAAAACCAAGATGGCAGTCAATGATCTAAGTGAAAGAGTAAGACCAGACCGAAATTAACTAAAGGAAAGGTTTAGATTTTTCTAAAATTTATTGTACACTTGCAGCACAGTTTGGTAATGATATCCTATGATGGGAGACTGTATACACCTGGTGTAAATGATTTAAAACAGATCATACTGGCAGAACATAAACATGGACAGAGCAATGTTTGTCTGTTGTGGAGGACCGTGTCACACCAGTAAGAGATCTTGATGAAAAGTAGTCCAGTGGTTTTGGAAGAAAACAAAACTCCACAAGCATCTGGGTTTCTATGGTGTGTCAGCACACTGAATTAAAAAAAAAAAAAAACAAAAAAAATCTGAACAGGTTTCCTGAGGATGAACATCAAAACTCTCTGAGCTGAGCTGAAATACTGATATTGATATGATACTGAGGGAGATAACTTCATGAACAGAATCATCATGTGTGATGTGGCTTCAGTCCATCACTACACATGCAGTGGTAGCACCAAGACTCACCCGTTCAAAAGTTGTTCTAGACACAGAGTTTTGAGATGCAAGAGGCATACTATTCACCAACTTTCTGAAGAAAGGTGAGATCATCAATCCAGTGTAACTACTGTAGTATTTTACAATTCCAGCCCTGATCTGTAAAGTGCCCCCCCCCCTGACAACACATCCAAATACTAACATAGCACCATAATTTAGGCTGGGATGTACTTTCCTACAATCCTTACGACCCAGACCATCTGACTTCCCACCTGTTTGGATCTGTGAAGACATATCTGGAAGCCAATGTTCTCAAACAATGAAAATGTCCATGGCTTTGCTTGCTACATCCCCAAGGTACAGAGTTCTACAAGCTGGCATGACAGGACTCATAAACAAAGAGAATAAGTTTTATTCTGTTCTTAGAGAATATGCCTAGAAATAAATATGTTTTTGACTCAAAGTATAGAATGAAAGCAGAACCTTTACTTTAACTACTCTCATGAATATAGTGCAGACACCCACATGGCTTTCTTTCCCTTTGACTACCAAAAATATCAAAATTCATAGTTTCAAGTCACACAAAGCATCACCTGGGTCTGGATTCTTGTGGAAAGACTGATAATGCTCAACAACGGCTGCCATCGCCTCTTCTGACTGCTGAACCAGAGATGACTTGAAATCATAGATGTATTTTTTCATGGATTTTAAGACTGCTCGTATATCCTAAGAAATATAAAGACAACACTAGTTTGTTTTTTTAAATATATAAACCAACCCAAACAAAGACTAGAATTTATAAACTGTGATGTATGTAGTAGACAAGACTTAAATTAATATCTATTTGTTTTTAAATTTCATTTCATTTTTGTTAAGACAAGTGTTATTTTATTTTATACCATTTCCTAAATCCCAGTTAATGTTCTTTAATATTAATTTGCCAAGGGACATAACTATGTGAAAATACAAATTATTTCCCATGCCAACTATTTCAGATTATTAAAAGATAATAGTTTTTTTTAAAAAAAACTTAGGATCATACTCAGTGAATTGAGGTACCTTTAGAGTTAACGTGATAACAAAAGTTGGAAAACCTGGACTGCAAATAAGAGCAAGTCAGTTTTCAAAATAATCTTCCACAGATCCATTTAGAGAGAGTCACATTTTGAAAGAAAAAAAAAAAAAAGGGAGATAACTTACGTGTATCTCCTGCTTGAAGGTGTTCAGAGAGAATTTGACTTGACCACAAACAAGTTTCCGTACATCGTTCTCGGTATAGCTATCTGCTAGAGACTCTATATACTTGTTCAGATTCTTCTGTTGGAGAGACATTTTGATGTGGAGCATCGCATTTTCAGTTTGAAGTGCAATGATATGTTCATATTTCCTCTGGAAAATCACAATCGTCAAAGGAAAGTCCAAGGTGCACAGAACACTAACCAAATTTCTGTAATATTTGTTTTAATAAAACCGAGCAAGGCATTTCTATATGTGAAGGTTGCCCAAACAGATATATGAAACAATTTGTTGTCATCCAATTATAAATCTGATAACACTTATGATATGAATATCTGCAACATCAAGGAATCTTGAAGACAAATGCACAACTCATTAGAATATGGATAAAAGTTAATAATGGTAATCTATACAATTATTCATGCAAGTGATAAGTGAAAGAGTAAAAAAGGTGAGAGAGTGTGTGTGTTCTTTAGGCCAGTAGAAGAACCAGCTTAGGAAAATAAGTAATATCTTATTAGTTTCATCAATAGTATCTTGCAGGGTTGGTGGACCCGTCGCTTGAAAACACAAGCTTTATCAGCAGCCAAATGGAGACTTTCGGGGGGGGGAGGGTAAACGTTTATTACTCCCTTTGTTATAGATTACTGGGAGTGCGCTCCGATAACGCTTTCGTTTGGGCAAACTGCATAACATCATCATACTAATTTCCGTAAAGGGAGATAATCTGCATTTAAACGTTTTAAGAAAACCAACCACCACCGAGGACTTAATCTTAAGATGAAAACCGCTGAGAATAGAACAGCAGAGAGTTAAACGTCGGGGTAGAGGGGCCCCGAGTGTACACCCTGAGCTCAACAAAAGCTAATGGGGCGGCTGACAACACGAAAATATGCAAGTTTCCACTACGGTAATGGTAAGGGGAGGTAATCCTCACACCGGTTGGGGGGGGGGAACAAGTCTGGGAATAATTGTTACCCAATTTATAACGGGACCAACAGCGGTCGGTTATCAAGCGAACTAGGAAACTTCTCTGCCACGTTAGGCGAATAACGGGTATAAGGGATGGAGCTTCAATGCCGGCCGCCAACTGTAACGGGCAGATGGCGTTTACTCCACCAACTCAAGTTTAAATCGGGAGCTTATGATGGCAGAACCAAGACGAACCCCTAACACTCCCCCCCCTTTTTTAAAAACATTATTTTAAAGAGGGAAACGTTCGAGAGAGAGATGATGGAGATGGAGAGAGATGATGGAGAGAGATGGAGAGCGAGAGAGATGATGGAGATGGAGAGAGAGAGAGAGATGATGGAGATGGAGAGAGAGATCGATCGAGAGAGATGATGGAGATGGAGAGAGAGAGAGATGATGGAGATGGAGAGAGAGATCGATCGAGAGAGATGATGGAGAGATGGAGAGAGAGATGATGGAGAGAGAGATGATGGAGAGATCGAGAGAGGTGGAGAGTGAGAGATGGAGAGAGAGATCGAGAGAGAGAGAGAGACAGAGAGAGAGACAGATGATGGAGATGGAGAGACAGAGAGAGAGACAGATGATGGAGATGGAGAGAGAGATGATGGAGAGCGAGAGATCGAGAGAGATGATGGAGAGATGGAGAGAGAGAGAGATATGCTACGCCACCGCTGCTGCTGCTGCCTACTCACCCTAGATTCCACCTCGTACTGCTGAATCTTGCTGGACAAATACGAGGACCGATCGATGCCCAGCGGCATCGCCAAAAGGAGCCCACTCTTTGTAAACAGGCCGGTCGGGTAATTCCGACAACAATGGCGGCGGCGGGAGACCTTTATTGACGGCGTTCTGCGTAGTCAGTCGGAAACCATGCGACACATCCCCCCTCCTCTTCCCGAGAGCGGATCCGACTGAAAGCGGCCCGGGGGGGTGTCCCAGTCTCGCCGCCCCTCGATAATGGCCGAGTGTGCGATTCGATTTCCTGATCGAATTCTGGACGGGCCGTGGAATGCGAGCGATTTCGGCCTGGAACAAAATGGCCATCCGAAGAACGCACAGCCTTCCATCACTAGTACTGTTGGAAATCCTTTACTCAGCGATCACAGTTTTAAAAAGGGGCGCGTGTACACAAGGGCAGGAGTTTCGTCCCCACGGTAGCCCCCCTCCCCCTTCCTAAATGCACCATCACGAACAGATACCGATCAGAACGCACAAGCTGCAATGGTCTCCTCTCTTCTGACAGTGGCCACATTAGACACACCTCCATTATAATTAACGGTGTAGTTAGTCTTCCAGCACTTATATCAAAGTGAACGAATTAATGGTCGACAGCTGCTCAGGTTAACTGTAGGCCTACCTCGCACTACAAAGCTGATCTCCATTGTTAATAAATTTGGCAAGAATTTAAAGAATCTTGTGCAATCATATTGCTGCATAATATAGTTGAGAAATTGAATCAGGACATACGATCCAGGAAATAAATGACTTGTTTAAGAGATACAAATCTACCATTTTTGAAAAAAAATCACATTTGAAGCTTGTAGAGGCATCCAATGTCTGTACCGTTTGGGTTTTCTCACAACAAAACTGAGGACGTGGTAAGATTCACTCCCACCATCCAACAAAGCCTCATCTGTTATTTCTTGGTCAAAATCTTCAGGAAGCTGTTTAGCTGAAAGACACTGGAAATCTACTAAATATGATGTTATTAACAAAAAAAGGGAATGGTCAACTAAAAGAAAGTTTTCGGGTCTCGTAGTCTTTTTAAACCAACCATAAAAAAAAAGATGGAAACATTTGAGTTTCCAGATAATTTAGAAAATTGTGCACTCGGAAAACTCAAGATTGTATAAAAAATATTTCAGAAGCTAGAGAAGGAAAGATATTATCGTTAAACAGGAATTATTGATTTTACATGCATAAGATGAAAGGGGGTATAACTAAAATGCTCAACACAGTTAGGTGTATTGCTCTCTTTTCTTTGAGAGAGAGTAAGCACTTTCAAATGAAGCCAAACTGGATGGCACAGCAATGGATTTTTTAAATCAATGTTTCAGGAAAGTGACATGGTCAGTGTGCATCTACCAATTCACCACTGTGGACTACACAAAAGGAAAGAAAAAACAACCTCAGAGATTTAGAACATCTTTTATTAAAAGCTGAATAGAATTATGACAGATTTTTCAACCTCAAAAATGAAATATTATTTTGTTTTTTTTTAAATTATTATTTTAACAAACTGGAACTTTCTTTCACAGGATGGATCCACAATATGCAATAGTAAAGCACTCCCTCACTATTGTACAGATAGAATTTACCATCAAAAGGTTAGCTCAATAAAATGCAGTAGCATCTTAAAAAGGAAAGAAAAAAAATGATAATTCACCCTAACATTCAAGAGAATTGTTAATTATCAGCTTGTAAACTAAAAAATACTATTCGAGAAGTAGCTTAAGTTCAGTCTCTTCAGTTGACAGCAAGCTTGGAAATACTTGGCATACTTTCCATATCACAAAAGACGATAACTGAGAGAAGTGATTTGTGGTTAATGTAGCAATTTTATATTTCAGCAACAGTAAACTAAACAAAACATGGAAATTACTGATTGTGAAATCAATAATAATCTGACCTTTTGTGCTCAACTTTCTTTTCCCAAAGGGATTGGAATTAAAATCTAATTTTGCTCTTAACCTGTTAATAAGTTGTGAGAGCAACAAGTTCATCAGTAGCTCCTAGCTGTAAAACAGTAAGGGAGAGAAAGAATTGTTGCATCTTTCAGAACTCAAAACTATAATGCTTGTGTGCAGCATGCAACAAAAAGTTCATAACCAAGACACAATGCCAGAAAGAATGACCCCCCCCTAATCTATCATCCTTGTAAGTGGTACAGAACATTAAATTTCAAAAAACAGAAGTTTGTTTGGTGATGACAGGAATGTGGTCTGGCTAGTTTCTCTCAATCCTCATCCCAGTTCTTGTTATCCCTTGCCTTTGGGCCGCCAGCTGGCTTTGACATGATTATCTGCAAATAGAGATATTTATACACATCAGGATTCTGAAAACACCACCAAAAAAGAAAAAAATCATTTGACTCAATCTGAAAACAAACAAAATAATAGCAGCCCCCCCTCAACATTGTTGACATTCAACTTACTCTCTAACCAGGCTTGTTTGTTTTCTAAAATATTCCAAATATTCTATTACCCCCCTGAATAAGTGCACTTGTACTTTTAAAATTCGCACTTACAGTTTTTGTTCTATGCCATTACAATGCACAAACAAGAAATAGTTATTTATCCTTTTGGAGAAATTTTCAAGTGAGGCTCAGAAATCATGTGACATTACCATACTAGAACTTACTCACCTGGTCCACCTGAAGGACAGTGCAGGCTGCTGCCGTGGCAAACTTAATCCCCCAGAACTTATTCAAGTACAAGTCCAAAACATTATTTTCGACAGCATCTACCACACCACCAGGATTCTGTTTAAAAAAAAAATACAAATGCAAGACTGGTATAGGCTTAGAATTCCAACTAGAAAATCCTTTAACTTTTAAAAATGTTATCAGTGAACCTCACACTCCTATTAGATAAAAATTACATTAGACAGCTTACAGTAGGTTAGCTTACAATGGTGAGCTGACCAACCGATTTCACCAAGGTAAGCAGAGTCAAACAATGTCAGTTGCAGAGTACTATTTTACATGAAACATTAAATCAATCAAACCCACCTCCACATCAACCCCAATAGTTTTCTTTCCTTCCTGGTGTGCAGAATACAGCTTTGACAGCACTTCTCTAGACTAAAAGAGAACCAGAAAAAAATCCATTCAAATTCCTCAATGTTAACATTTTTAGCAATTCTCCATTCTAGTAGACTTCATTAAAGAATAAATATTAGTAGCATCAGCCCAGGGCACCAATTCAATTCAATTCAAATGAAGGGAGTTTTATAAATACTTACAAAAATCCCTAGTGGAGAAAGATGGTAAACACTAATCTACATTTCAGGAAGCAAATTATAAACTTTAAGAAAGATATCATAAAGTTTAAATTAATTGTATTTTAAAACAAATTTCTAGAATATTGAAAACATGAGCAATGGATAGCCTAGCGCATAGCATACTACCCTGCTGCTGGCAGTGTGCTCAACTTTGAACCCTGTTGGTGACCAATTTGATTCTGTGAACCCACCACAGGTAAACAATTTTTAGACACACCTCTCATTTCCAGCTGAATATAGAAGTGACAGTGGGTCTTACAAAGTGCAGGAATGCCACTACGCAACCTCGTCAGGTCAGTCAGTCCACTGCTGTAGACAATGTTTGCGGAAAACAGGCAAATGCAAACAGCAACCACCACCACCAAGTCATATTTTACTTTGAATTTAGGATAGAGTATATAAACTTCTCAGGCTTAACATTGGTCTGCAGTATATAAGCATCAAGTCACTAACAAAAAAAGAAAATTAGTTAGTTTCACTCTGAATGTCAGTGCTACTAATGGTATGAACTTTCTAGGATGCTTGGTGCAGCCTAAATCCAACGAGATTTATTTGGTATTTTAGAGTATCTATCTAATTCTGTTTATGCCCGCTCTGTACTAATGCTGTTAATATAACTCAGAATTATTCATTTTTATATGAAACACTACCGTTTTTTTCATCTTGGCAATGGAGTCAGACTTGGAGAATTTACAATGAAATTAAGACATGATTTTTATTCCTACAATTGGCACATAATCTAGCCATTTCTTTTTATTTTAAAATAAAATGGCACCATTAAGTGACAAGGTGGCAACAGTCTTGCTGAAAAATAATGCCAAATAAAAAGGTAAGTTTAATTTCAATTCATGATGATTTTGCAAAAAAAATGATCCCAACCAAATCAAGCTTTCATTTAGTCTCTTAACTAACTTAATTTTTAGAACTGCCCAAGGTTGAGATGGCATTATACCATAGGGGGATAGTGAATTACAAGAGTTTTCACAAGAATACTGACCTTAGCTCCTGTGTTATTAGCTATTGCACAAGGTAATACTTCCAGAGACTCTGCAAACTTCTTGATGGCATACTGCTCCAGACCCGGAACACTCTGTAACAGTAGTTCATTTATGCAGTCAAGATATCGCAGCACAAGATAAAAACATGCCATATTTTGGTATTAAGAAATACTTCCCAACCTGATAATGAACTAGGTATATCTTATCTACTGGACATTTATCAGTCTATTTTTCTGCAAAAGTTCACCAGGGAATTAAAGTGTGTAGATAAATAAGCAAACACTATCAGAAAATGTTAAAATAAGGAATTTGCATAATTTAATGCATCTGTTTAAAACATCTCCCTAACTACAGCACAATAGAAAATTGTGTATTAACATGGTTGAAGTACTCTGTATGGAAAGTGTGACTTGATCACAAAATTACATTAAAAATCAGCCAATAGCAGATAAATTAGCACACAGTCATCATTTTTACAAATTAAAAAAAAAAAAGCAATTTAATTTAATATTTGGTTATTCCAAAATTTCTTTTCACATGATTCTGCAAAGTACTATAATGCAGCAGTTAGACTATTGGACCATTAAGGTTGACATCCTGGGAGTTCAGTTCCAGTTCCAGCAGGGAACCAACTCAGTTGGGTTTACTTCCCTGCCATGCTCTCCCCACTTCCCCACAAAAGAAAGGTTAAAAGTTCAGTAGTCATTGCTGGGCAGCATGGAATGATTATGGGAGCCCACCACATAAGTTTCCTTTCTCCCTAGTCTGTTCTGGATCATGCATGTGATCAAAGAGTCTACCTTCAATCAGGGATGGCACATGAAGGTGGCTATAATATAATGTTGGTTTCTTTAAAGATCTTCACAGCAAACAAAAGCATAATCTTCTCAAAGACGTACTTCCCCATAGGTTGTAATCTGCTTGGCTAGCTCAATCTCTGTAGCACCAGCTCCAGCAACAAGCTGAGGATTCTGGAAAACACAAAAATATGAACAACAGCTGTAGTCTTCAGCAAATATGACAAAATCAAGGCACAACTATAAGATATAACACCCATTCTCAAACCATTCCACCCAAGATCCAACTCACTTTTGTTAGGGCCTTGAAAGTATTGACGCCATCATCAACAGCCCTCTCAATATCATCCATAACGTTTTCTGTTGACCCTCTGACTACTATGGTTGACACGGCCGTCTCTTCTTTGTCTGCAAAATACAGAGACAACATTTTCATTGTTAGGGTCAAGAGAGCTAATTTTTAAATTAAACAGCTGTTCCAAGGCAAAGCAAAGCAACATCGCCGTATATAGAACCTAGTTTTCATTTGCTGTCTAATCAAGAGATGTTAGAAATAATCAATTATAGTATCAAAATCCATCTAAGCCCCACTGATCAGTGCCTCTCAAGCTATCTGATGCGGCGTACCAGCAGGTATTTTTTCCAATGTGCCACAGACCAGTACCATATTTGAGCCATATTATTATTTGTTTATGATCTGAGAAAATATTATTCGAGCATTTGTAGTACCATTAATTTATACCAGAAAAATATAATGAATATAATAGAAGTTTACAAAATAAATATAAAATAAAAAATGTGTCAACAAGTAATACAATATAAATAAAAAGTATTTAAAAAAATCAAACAAAGCCTTCTAACAAAGATATTATAAACATGTACATATAAGTAATAAAATGAAAAATTATAATAAATAAATTAGGTTAAATACGTTAATAGTTATTATGGACTTCAGTTCCTGCTGTTTTAAGTGTACCTAAGGAAATGTATATAATTATTTTTAGTCAGACCCCAAAAAGGACAAAATGCTCAAAAGCTGGATGTCTGGCCACCCTAGTATCAATACATCTTTATTATTACATGTTATATGATAATATGATTACCCCAGTGGGACAAATGACCTTTGCAGCCTTCATAATAACATCTATTCTCGTGTAGCTGTCACACACTAAATCTGTTAAGGGATATTTGGCCTAAGTGGCAGGCCTGGACCCACTGGCTCCCCCCCCCCCCTGGAAGCGCTATTGTTAAATTATACTATTCTTTTCTGGAAACTCGCCGCAGACCGGCACTGGTCCACGTACCACCACTTTGAGTAGCACTGCCCTAGACAGTTTTTTCTCACAACTGAACAGCATACAGCACCATGGATATCTCTTGGGAGGCAAAGTGCACGGGGCCCTCTTAACAGGAAGCTATAATCTTGCTTGTTAAAAGTATCCAAAATATTAAAGCTTAACTGTGAAAGATCGCTGACAGGTGTCAACAGGCAACAAGTCTTACCTTGTTTGAAGACCACAATCGAAGTTTCACCTATTTCATCAATATACACATGGTCACAGTATCCTGCCTCCTCTGCTGTAGGTGCAGTCTAGAAAACAAACATCAGTTTACAAACTTACACGGTTCAAACTTTGTACATAATCATGTGAATTTAAGGAATTCATCATAAATAGCCCATGTAACCCCAGAATTTGAGGGTAGTCTTCAAGAAAACAAACTAGAAGGGCATGAAATCAGGGTCATGTCCCCACCCATTCACTCACTAATACTTACTATCCTGGGCAGCACGGTTGCTGTGATAGCCCTGGCCAAACGCCTCAGATCCCACTTTGACGTAAGTCGCACCACCATGATCTTGTGCTTGTTGCAGTAATGCTGAGACAACTCCCCTACCTTGCCCCCTGTCACAATCACTGAACAACCAGAATCAGCTATGGATTTTATCAACTATGAAAATACAAAAAAAAAAATTTTAAAAAAATCAACCAGTTAGTGTCACACAAGTTCATAATAATACATCAGTCGAAAGTTTACTTCCTTAAATCAAACTTCTGCAGAACAAAAGATTTGAACAGACAGACAGAGACCTTGAGGTTTTATGGAGTTCATTTTGCACGGTAACCAAATAAAAACATCACTCACTCTAAACAGATTTCCAGCAATTTTGACATTGCTGATTTATCGATTACAAGATTTATCCCTCTATTTGAGACTGAACACGTGACAGTCCCCCCCAACTAATTTACAAAACTGTACTTACACAATCAATCTGGTTCTCTTCTCCCCGACTAAAACTGATCAGTTCTTCAGCATTCCTTATGAGAACAGTGCCCTGTGAAGTAGATTATAAAACCACACAAAATTCTAAGAAACTCAAACGTTTTTTAAATATCATTAAGTAAGAAATTTCTGATTAGAAATCATGTGTGTAATACATACAAATCTGGGAGTAAAAACACGTTAATTTTCATTCCAATACTAGCAACAATGATGTACATTATCTGCCCCACAACCTATTTGGCTGAAGATAATACCTTGGTTTCAGTCTGCATAGAGTCCAGGGGACAGGAGAACACTGCAATTTTGCATCTCTCTGATTTTGTCACATCTCCTTCCACTTGTCTTTTGAACACCATGCCATGGACAACTTCAGACTGTTCTATTCCACACCCCTAGAGAAAATATGCACACATTTAACAAATAGAAATGGACATTCTTATTTTTATTGTGAATTAGTCTCAGTATTGCTATTTTCATTACAACTTCAACATTATGTAGCAGAAGCACTGAGAAATTGCCGAGCAATTCAACGTGACAGTGTCCAAAAAATTCTACTGATTGAAATTGGTGAAAAAAAAAAAAATTATTATTTACTAATGATTTTGGTGGCTCCAAACCAAACACCACAACAGGTCAAGGGTGAGGTACCAATGTGTAGATGATATGTATACTCTCCAGAAAACCACTGCTCACTAAGAGGTATTACTTCACAATAGCCACTAAACCAATAAAGCCATAGCTCAGCCAACAAACTTAACAAAGAATTGCTGAAATTTACTATGAACTACATTAAAAGTTAACATTTAAATGGTAATAATTCTTATTACAGTATTTCAAGTGGCACCTGTGAATAACAAGCAGCAGGTGTCAGAGGTGTAAAACTCAATCTAATGTCTTTTCTTATGGGAAGAATTCCCATCTCTATGTAAGAAACCTATGTTCTACCCCTGACCACATTATAACCCCCCCCCCATAACAAGCAAAGCGAACTTTGACGGTGAATGGACAGGCACATTCTGTGATGCCAGCGACATTAAACGTTGCAGCTGGCCGGGCTTGGACTGAACTACCCGGAGCAGGATGTTCAACACAGCAAATCATCCACTATAATGCACCAGTTTAATTTTAATTCCCCAAATGGGGAAATTATTATTATTTATTGAATATCTTACCTTTTAATAATTGATGGAAATTAAACAAGATATATTCCTTGTTTCCATAAAAAGAAAGCATCAACTGCAAAGAGGTGCCAAGTAAAGGTGAAGTATTATGATAGAATGTGTCATGTAGAAACCCAACTCACAACAAAGTCACCAGTCTCATTTAAAAGACAATATTGAATCTATCCAGAAACTTAATTAAATTCCAACTTATCCACAGATCAGAAGTGGAAAAAATCATTCAGGTTATTTTTCTGTTGGGGAATCCAACTCGTTTTTCATCATCTCCATGGATAAGCACACCTCCACCTCCCTCCATCCTCCTAACCCAAGACAACACCCACCATTGAGCATCAACGAGGTCGAGGAGACTGCTGTGGAAGATTGTCACAGATTAAAAAAAACAAACCCGTATACATTTCAAAGTAAACTAGTGCCGGTTAGTTTCAGAAAAATTGTTTCTGAACAGTTTTCACAGTAAAGGCCACACAAATCAATCACATTTGTCTTGTGTTGAGAAATCCAACAAATTTTTCCTCACCCGTTAGCCAGCCAGCCATCCACCTACAAGCCTATCTTAACACAAGTCAACAGGAATAAACTAAGTTTATAATAAATTCAATTATTTCTGAACTTCGCACATGCATACACTCTGTTACTAATATTTACTCACCAGAATTTTGCACACCCTGATGTTATCAACGTTAAAAGAGACCTTTTCTGGCAAGATGCTAACTGAGAATATATAAAAAAAAAAAGAGAGAGAGAAAAAGTATACATTTTTTTTTGTTTACTTCTGTTGCACATAAAACATCAGTTAATTTTTAAAAAATACATGCTACTTTTCAGCAAATGGAGCCCTTTCTCACCAATCTGAAATTAATGACAAATCATAGACGTGTTTTCAAGGAAGCATAGTTCAGATTACTGCTTATATACACATTTTTTGCTGTTTAACTTAGAGAGCTTCCTATAATAAACTGAAAAAGATCATCAGCATATTAACCTATGACAAATATCAGATCTTAACATAAACTAGCCCCCACCCACATCTTAAAATTCACAATAGCTGTTACTAGCTTTACCAACTATGCTCTATTAAAGCAAATGTGTCACAATAAAACAAACTGGTGGTGTTTGTTTTCAGGGAGTGGGAGATACTCACTACACGACTCTGTTATCAAATCACTGAGAAACCCTTCATTCCCATACTGCTTGCTCATCAAAGCAGTCTTCACAGCTTTCTTTACCTCATCCTTGTTTCTCAGGTCTTTCACTTTTCCAACACTCAAATCTAAAAGAAAAATGTCTAAGCTCATAATGTCAGACTAAGAAGAAATCAAAATCAGTAAGTACATTAAGGCTACCTTACCTGATAAACAGCCAGGCTGATATTCTCAAGGAGCCCAGAGCCAAGGTGGTCATAAAATTCAAGAATTAACCAAACATCTAATTACATTATTAACCTTCTGATTAAATCTGTTATTGGCCGGAGAATGGGGAGAAAACACCCAGAAATATTATATATCTTCTACCAGATGGGAATCTAACTGGTTGCAACATCTTTGCCATGCCAAATTAAGAGATAATCCAGCTGGGAATCAACGCAGTCCAGAATGTATTTGTACTAGAGATGTTCAAATGATATCCGTCTGATATAGCACCACCACCACCACCACAATGTCTGGCTAGGTTTTATTCAAATGTTGATCGATAATCTTGTACATACCCAACAACATCTCCAAGGCCTTCTGGGAAGCTATCTTGAACCCCTCAATCACCTCAGGAACAGACAGACCCTAATTTTATTTTAAATTAGAAGAAAACATTTGATTAATTAAAAAAAGCAATGTGAAGCAGCTCCCCCTTTACCACACAGAGTGCATGCTATATGAATTTAACATCATATTTCTGTGGAATCAGATACTGGCCAGGTAAAGCTGCCAATGTTAGCAAATCCCACCCAAACAAATCTACAGCTTTCGTTGTACAATATTTTCCAGTGATACCAACAAGATGCTAAAATAAAATTAGTAATAAAAAAAGCACCACCACCAAAACCCTATTATTGGTATTCAAGAGGTAGTGCAATTTTTTTTGCTCACCTCCCAAACACAAGACAACTTTTACAGAAAGCTGCATTTAATAATCCGGAATTTTTCAATTGTTAGGAAATATGATGTGGAATGCAATTCTATTTCAAAGCTATTTCTATTTACAGTAGTAAAATAACTCAGATTTTAACAGACACATGCATTTAAGTAGAACATAAACAATGGTGGGAACTGAAATAAACAAACAAAAATACCATTCTGAGTAGATCGCCAGCACCTTCCAGAAGTGCTCCAGCCAATATCAGGACAAAATTGGTTCCGTCTCCCACTTCCTGCTCTTGCTGCTGTGAGGCCATGACAAGCATTTTTGCTGCAGGATGTTCTACCTAAAACACCCGCAGAAATTAAACCAAAGATCAGTTAACCATGTACTTATTATTAAAATTCACAAAGAAACATCATTTTTATGAATAAACTGCCTGTCTCAAAGCATCTCATAGCATTTTCAAAAACTTTAGCAAGTACACACACACACTACATCTTTAAAAATAATAAAAATTGTATTTTGTATTCTGGTTTGTTGATTTTTAATACATTAATGAATAAATGACAGACAAAAAAATAGTGATTTGTAAATATTAATGGTTTCCAGAAGATTTAAAAAGTCATTTAAAGCCTAAAAGTTCTATTTGCTACTTTGATCCCCTACCTCCTATTTACATTTCTCTTCTACACTCAGAAAATATAAACACTAGCAGCAGCAACTAACAAATATTCTATCCACTTTTCTAAAACAGTCATTTTTAGAAAATACACAGCTAATTTTCCATAATATAAGCTGAAAAAGCAACAAACAAATTTCGTTTTCACTATCAATACCCAAAGTGAAACTCGACATTGTTCTATAAAGATAAACTGGAGCAAAGCAAAGCTACATTACTTCATTAGTTTTAAAAGTATGCACTTGCATAATTTTTGTCAGTATTCAATTAAGCACAGATTCTCTTCAACTTATGAAATATCTGGGACCATTAAAACCATCACTGCCTGTTTTTAACCAATACAGAGGAAAAAAAGTAAATCAGTCATAGTTTTGATGCACTAGGAGACAATTTGGTGGTGATGGGATTGATAGATTGGTAATTTCCCACATCAGGCCAAATTCTGAGAGTAAACTAACACTTCATCAGTAGTTCAATGATTTGCAGAACTACTGTGTATTAATCGCAGCTAGTAACATAGAGTGGTGCCAATTACTGGAAGCAAGGAAATAAAATCCACAGCTGATGTTTCTGGTAATTATTGCTTAATTGCTAATTGGCAATGTGCCTTACTTTATAGAGATGTAATTATACCAAACTTCTGTCCACAAGCAAGTTCAAATATAATGGGTGGTACAAGGCAACTCATGCTCAGATGATTAGCAACTAGAAAGAACTGTGTGGTTGGGTACCTGGAGTTCCTTTAAAATGGTTGCAGCATCATTGGTCACAAACAGTTTGTCCAGACTGTTGATCACCATTTTGTTCTGACCTATTTAATAAAAAATTAAAAAATTAAAAAGTTTTTGCTAACAGAATAAATTCAGAGAAACTGCTGCAGCTATTATAGACACCATTCTAAAATGTATTAAAAAACCATCAGGATACAAATATTAGGGAGCATAAGCAGAGGTAGATTTTCTTTCTGTCAAATAAATTTGAATGTTACATCTACAGTTGCAAGATAACCAGCGTCTTGTATCCATCCGTACAGTTTCACTAGAATATTTCATAATCAGACTATAAAGACTTTCAGCTTTCATTAAAATAATAATTCCTTATACCGAAGGACTACAATCACCAAATACAAACAACAAATAAATAGCTTTATATCTGTCTACTTTAAATTTTCTAACCAAGTAAATCTCAGGTTGGATTGGCCAATTTTGATTGAAAAAGCATTTACCTGACATTAAATAAATATAATTTCCCATAACTGGCTTACTAAGTTGCTGATACTGTTTGTTTACCAACCCATCACATCTCAAAATGAGGGGTTCTTGTAAGGACTTCCAAGCATGCTGTAGTTTTTGGTGGTACACAATTATCTCCCCACCCTGCTAGGGTTCTGGGTTTCAGCCTAGAGGAGATAGTTGTTGTATCATCTGGTGCAGTCTGTTTGTTCCGATAGCTTCATTAGCATAGAGAGAATACTGTCAACTGATAGCAAGCAAGTAAAAATAAACAACCTTTCAGAAAGTTGCACGCAGAGGGGGGCTTCCCCATATAGTTACCTGGCATGGAAGTGAGGATGTAGGTACACACTAAATTTATAATTAGTTTGTCAAAACAATTAAATAAGTGACACAAAGTTTCTGCAATTTTATTTTGGGTAGTGAGAAGGATCCTTTTCAAGACTGTGCAAACCCTGGTTTATTACAATCAGATAGTGATATTCCATCCAAAATCCTTAAAGGATTTTAAACAAAAATCCTAAGGATAACAGAGTCTGGCATTTAATTCCACTTGTAGAAACAGCATTTAAAATAATTTATTTCTTAGCAAAGTAGCCAGTGGATTTCATTATAACACATTGACAGAAATATGATGTTACTTTTTACAGGCACCCTGCAAAGTCAAACATGTGGCCAGCTCAGAACTGTATGCAGCTGGTTATGTCACCTGCACATGCTTGAAGATGTCAGAATCATTATGAAGTGATCTTTCCACTCCAAAGTCAAAGCCACACACCATATCATGTGGGTTCTGCAGAAAGAGATTCCTAAGCTTTGTTTCTAACAAGGAAAAGATACTCAGTGGACAAAAGATATGGGGATGTGGCAGGCCAGTCCACACTACTGGTGGTCTGGCAATGTCATCCATCTCAAGATTTCATTCATGTATCCTTGACCAATCAGGTAATCATGAACAGAGAAGCCCTTCTGCAAGACACAATTGCTCCTCACTATTACATTTTCTAACACCATAATGATCATGATAAGCAGCATTGGTAGTTCTTGCTAAAACTACTACTATTCTAACTTGACACCAGAAAGTCTAAACTGAACAAACTTTCAACAGAAAACACCACTCACTGCACTGAACCTTCATCAAATGACATCAGTACATTGCCAAAGCTAATTGGGTCTAGAGATGATAGGACCTCAAAGGAAGACCAACAGCAAAATGTTTAACATAACTGCTCAACCAGAGGGTAGTATGCACTGACAACAACATTTTACCTGGTTGCTGCCATTCTGCAAAGAATCTCTCATCACACATGCCTGCAGATTACAACTGTTGATTTTACTGACTGGCTACATCTACATTTTACTGCTTATTAAAATCAGACTATGTAAAAAAACTCTCTGCATGACTTAACAAGAGGAAACACATCACTGTAAAAAAAGAAGACCATATTCCTCAGTATACAATCGCCCAATAATTCAAAAAAAAAAAAAAAAAAGTATTCCAAACAAAACATTCAAGGATCTATTTTATGAATATACAGGATTTAAAAATTGCAAGTCAGATAAGAAACTTATCCTGATCATCACTATTTCCTCTGATAATGAAGTAGAAAGTTTCTCCTCTAGACTTTTTTAAAGAATAAGTGCAAAAGTCACTCACCATGAGGACCATATGCAGATCTTGTGGTCTTTGCTAGCTCTTTGCATGCATCTATGTTTCTATATACGGCTTCCTCCAGTCCTTTATAATGCTAGTTTAAAAAAAAAAAAAAAACCAAACAAACAACTACAAAATACATAACTATGTCTAACACATTCCCCAACAGACCAAACATAAAATTCAATTCTTTTTCTTTAGTAGAAAGTGCTTGTAGCCTCAACTTTCACATGAAAAACTGATCATCCCAAACACACACACACAATTATTCACAGTTGCTGGCAATTTTTGGTCTTTTCCAATTTCTATATTTTTTCTTCTACAGTAGCTAAAATATAAACTCGTTACAAAACTCTACAATGTAAATTTTTCTGCAAATGTATCCTCGATTAAATTGCTGCTTAAAAATTCTTCAATCTTCAATAATTTAATCATAACTATTTATTCCAACTGTTTTAGTTTTGATCCATTGAAAAACTTCTGCATTTAGAACTATTTGATGTACTCCTATATGAAGCCATTGTAGATTTTCTAGATGTGATTAAAAACCTGTTATGTTTGCTGAAAATGAAACACACCATCAAGAAAGTGAAAGTTTGGATTAGTTTAAGTTTTAACAGCCAAAACTTCTTTTCACATCAAAATATTCAAGCCAACTTCACCGCCAGTGAGCATATGATCTACTGTAATAAAGGACCATTCGTCAGCACCTACCCTTTCCAACAGTTTGATTCCATGATAATCTAGGCTTAACTAGTGTGTAAATACAAAAAATTTGTTCACACCATTAAGAAATTATGCATGGCTCTTTGGTAGCTACTAACTATATCTCCAAGGTGTGCTATCAAACTGAAAAAAATTGCACATTTTTAAAATTAAAACAAGATAATAAGTGAACTAATTTGTGATTTGTAAAAAATTAGTTTTTAATGATCGGATGTGTAGCCACTAATATAATTTACTACACTTTTAGTGTCAATGCTGAAAATAGAAGAAATTCAGATATTCAATTTGTAACTGTTCCCTTCAAATTACCTAACTTAAAAAAAATATAATTTTGGTGATCAATTGATTTAAAGTATGATGGCCATTCCAGTAAGGAAAATGTGAATGTTGACAGTGAAGGGTGGCTTGAACAGCTGTTTGACCTTTCAGATGGTTAGAAAAGCAATCCTTGAATCTCAGAAGTGGCAGGTATCCTGAGTCTTGAACTCCCAACCTGCAAGCAGTTCTCCAAGTATGTAGATTAGGAGTTTGCTTAAGGTTGTTAGTCCCCCTTTCATCAAAAAGTGGGATCTCAGACAACCAAATGAATGTTTTTTCATAAGGTGGTTTTATTTGGTGATGGAAGGAAGAGTAGTGAAGTCAGGGGTTGGCTAAAACAGCATTTTGGTCTTCCTGACATTCACAGCTAAGCTGAACTGGCTGGTTGGCTTCAATGAAGTTATCTAGTATCTTTTAACAGTCTTGCACCAGATGAACAGAAATTACACAGTTGTCAGTGTACTGCAGTTCACTGACAGTGGTAGACAACTTTTGTCTTTGCCTCAGGTTGAAAAGCTGCAAGTATTCAATTCATTCATGATAACTTACAGGATAACTAACTAAACTTTACAAAAAAAAAATTACGCGGTGATGCTACCTTCTTTTCCAGATCTCTCTTGAGTTCAGATAGAATTTCAGATTCCAAATTAGAGTAAGTAGAATCACCATAGGGGTTATAATTGGAATTTAGCTTGGTTGGTCAGAGTAGTTACCATGGTACAGGAAAACTGCGTTATTCCAGGGGTGGTGGTGGTGGTGATGGGGGGGGGGGCACTCAGACTGTCCAAAATACACACACACAGAGGGGAGGTACCGTGCTGGCCACGAGAGTAATACATAACAGGATTGAAATAATTTATACAGTTCGGTCGGTGATTTGTGGGTAGCCCAGGACTGTAACTAACTACAGAGCAGTTCAGCAGCATCTCTATCCTAATTTGTTCTGGATTGTCATTCTGAGAGGCACCTCGTGGGGGTTTTTTAATGAGGATTGTTTAATTTTTAGTCGAAAATCATCTCGGATTAATCCCTCCGCCCTTATTAACCTGTCGGGCCCGAGCTTATCAATCTTAGTTATAATAGTAGTAGTAATAGTAGTAGTAGTAGTAACAATGGCGTTCAGGGTTTGGTCCGGTCTTCACTGGAGCCAGTAAGTAAATATCCACTAATTCGGTTTCCAAGACGTAAGTGGATAGTCTATTAAGCTACGTCCCCTGGGCGACCGTTTTCTAAGACAGATGCAGACAGGTCTTTCAGGGAGGACAGAAGGCACTGGAAGGGAGAGAGAGGAGACTTTCCTCAGTCACATGGCCGCGAACGCCGAAACCCGTCGATTTTCGATTCGAACGCATCACGATGGCCTCCGACCGAGTAAAAGAGAGAGAGAGAGAAGAAGGGAGGAAGGAACGGAGGAGAAAAAAAAAAAAAAAACAGAAAATAGACCGACGAACTACCAACCCTGGAGCCTTCTTTCATCATTTGGGAGAAGCCCGGTGCCTTCGGTACGTGGAGCGCCATGATGGAAGATGGCGGAAGAAAGAGAGGCGGGGGGGGGGGGAGACTAGAGAACAGGGGAGGTAACCGGGTTGGGGTGGGCTTTTGTTGTTTTCTCTCTCTCTTCGTCACGGAGGAGGCCGAGCGCCGCCGAGCGGCTTCTCCCACCGCGCATGCCCAGTCCAGCGTGTGTGTGTGTGTGCGTGCGTGCGTGCGTGCGGTGTGGTTACGGAAAAGGCGAAGCGGGTCCCCGGATTCCAGAACTTTTTAATTGATCAACAGCGGGCCGAGGAGGAGCCCCCCCCAACAAAAGGTCCCCTTCCCGCCAACCCCCTTCGGAACATGAAGAGACGAAATGCCGAGTGCGGCAAACTGAGGAGGCCCATGAAGCGAAACAAGGTCACGGAGAGTATTTACGGAAGGTAAGAGGAGGAGGAGGAGGAGGAGGAAGGGTGTGGGGGGGGGTTTCCAATATGGCAGAAAGTCTGCGATGGTGGGGTTAGGTGAGGGGGGGGTGGGGGAAATAACGGTGCCGTGCTGTTGCCGCTCGAGATCCGGGGGAGGACCCCCCCCGAACCCCTACGAGCCTTTCCCGGGCGGGCGGCGGACCCTAACCCTCCACACCTGGAGACCGATGGGCTGCCCCCGCCCGCGGAGAAGGGAATACGGGGCCGTCTTCATCCCTTCGCTATCTGCTCTCTCTTCCCCCCCCCCCCACCCCCACCCACACACTCCTTTTTTGTCGTCTTACAAATAAACGAACAGATCCCTTCGTCGTCGTCGTCTATTTTATTATTTAATGCATCTTTTTCCAAGAAGATTTCCTCCGAACCCTTTCCGCAGACGGGCCAGCCCCTAGGGGCAGAGACTGACACAAAGAAAACCGGAGGAAGTCCTTCCCGGCACCCACCACCGCCGGGAGACCCCGGTGTACCTAGCACCTGCCGCTCCCCACTACGCGGAGAGAGAGAGGGATGCGGGTCTTGTTTCCCTTAATTTACCTGTGTATCCCTCCCCACACCACATTCTTCTGGTTTTCGATGCATTGCTGCTGCTGCTGCCCGCCCTCCTCCAGAACGATACACAAAGGAGTCTATTGTTTATGATGGGGGTACGCGCCGAAGTCTTCCCGTCCAGATTGGAGACCTACGTTACAAGGCAACCTCTCTCTCTCTCTCGCCCCCCCCTTCCACATCCCTTTATTTTTTTAAATATAAAAAACAACAGCAACAACAAACAAAACATTTGGATATATAATAAACCTGGCTGTCTGTGTCAGCTTAAAATGGAGCGATCTGCACCTTCCGTTTTGTTTTCCCCATTGGCATGGCATCGTTTAGGAAAATTTATCAGAGCTCCATCAGTATCTGACAGGCTACGGTGATTGCCACGTACAGATCAGCTGTGTTGATATATAGTATGTAATCTTTAAGAGTAAAACTGGCGAGCCCTCCAATATCCTACCATCCTTCAGAAGATCAGGAAACTAAACCAGCTATCATAACATTTCAGTTTCTTCTTATATATATATTATTTGCTTACATTTTGCACTAAATCTCTCTTTCTCTCCGCCCCCCTCTCTTCCTCTCCCCCTCTTTCTCTCCTCCCCCTCTCTTTCGCCCCTCTTTTTCTCTCTCCTCTCCCCCCTCTTCTCCCCCTCTTTTTCTCTCCTCTCTCGCCTTCTCCCCCTCTCTTTCTCTCTCTCCCCCTCTCCTTCTCCCCCTCTCTTTCTCTCTCCCCTTCTCCGTCTCTCCCTTCTCCCCCTCTCTTTCTCCCCCTCTCTTTCTCCTCCCCCGGTCTTTCTCCCCCTCTCTCTCCCTCCCATCTCTCCTCCTCCTCTCTTTTCTCTCATCTCCTCTCCCCCTCTCTTTCTCTCCTCTCCCCCTCTCTTTCTCTCCTCTCCTCTCCCCCTCTCTTTCCCCCCCTCTCCTCTCCTCCCCCTCTCTTTCTCCCTCCCTCCCCTCCTCCTCCCTCTCTTTCTCTCCTCTCCCCCTCTCTTTCTCTCTCCCTCTCCCCCCTCTTTCTCTCTCCCCCTCTCCCTCTCCCCCCTCTCTTTCTCTCTCCCCTCTCTCCTCCTCTCTTTCTCTCCTCTCTCTCTCCCTCCCCCTCTCTCTCCTTCCCTCTTTTGTGGAGGGGGGGTTATAGAATAGTATTATAAAAAAAAAAAAACACCTGGCAAGTTTTGTGTGGAAAATTTTAGAGGAAAAAAAAAATGGTAAAAGTATAAAATCTAGAAATGGTCCCCAGTTTTGTTTGTTTGTTTCTATCTTAAAAGTAAAATTGTGGTTATTTAGCAAAAGTAAAGAAAAAAAGAAATTCTAGTCTGTTATCAGAAGGTGTTAAAATTGTCTTGATTTATAGTTCCATAATTTGTGGCTTTGCATTATTAGCTTTGTTTTCTATATATTGAAAATTTACATTTAGAAATCTTAAAAAAAAAATAATTTTTTTGGACATTTCCAGTGCATAGTGTCATATAGAAACAGTTGGATTATTGGATGTCTTAAAAGTTGGTTAGAATCTGACTAAATTTCAGACCAAAGTTTAGTTGAATAATAAGTCAAAAGGCTTGGGCTAGTTAAATTATGGTGATGATTTGTGGCAGCTATGGTGACTGCATTAAGTTAAACATACTTTTAAAAGAATCTAGGCTATAAAAGTTTTTCAAATTTGAATATTGGGTTTCAGATGTGCAGATGAATTTGAACAAATAACCCTTGACCTTTGTATAATGAATCTAGCATTAGCCCGTGACAGCTGCTGAAATTATTACACTGAAACTAGACTACACTTTTTTTTCTAGAGGTGAAAGTATTAAGTGACAAGTCATCAATGAAGGGACTTAGATTTGCATGGAAAAAGATTGTTTTCTTCATGCAGTAGACTCAAACAGTGAGGGAAGTAAAAGGAATTGCACCACTCCATAAAAAATCTGCTGCATTGTTACTGCATCTGAAAGAGTCTTATTATTGAGAGTTAACTTGATTCACCCACCTGGGTAGAAGTCAGCACAGCTCCATTGCTATGGAATTTTCAAATCTGATCTGAATTAGCATCATCTTAGGATTTGTAGAGAATCGGTCGCTTGTGCTTTTTATTATGGTATCTACTACAACCTGTCTGTTCAGAATTTTACCTTCAAAACAAAGTAACTTTCTTCTGGGGACAGCCTCTTGTTCGACTCTTAAACAAGTAATTTATTGAAGAAATTTAAATAAAGGGGGGCTTCATGAGGATAAGGTCAGGCAGTGGAAAGTGGAAGGCTTTTGATTTGCATAGAATGAAACCTGGGTGGTATCTGTTTTGCTTTGTTTTTATTTTAGTTTTGACCTTTGTCTAGATTTCTGAAACTGATCTATTCCATTTGAGGGAGAATTTCCTTTTGTTTTTAAAATAACATTGCAGTCATCCTGATGCAGGGTGCCAGAGACAAATAAGCAACATTGGGTCAGAAGATTTTAGATGCAAAAAATAGTAAAGACAGTGGAATTAACAGAAATTCTTACCGAAGTTCAGGGAAACACTGAGCACAGAATTGCCCTAATTGGCACCTTTGTTGCCCATCAGTATCCACTTCTTCTCAGGTTGGGGTGGGGCATTATAAACAGTTGCTAGGGCTGTCTATTTAATTGATACTACAGGTTCAGCACTTTAGACTTTTTGTAAACAGAACCATGCTTCCCTTTCTCCTTCCCCCATACCTATAGTTTGCAATTTGTCTTTGCAAGTCAGTAGGTGCTGTAAGTCTCTCTTCTAAACTGTCCAGTATTTTTGTTAAGATTGCTGTGGCCACATAATAAGACACTTTAGTAAAATAGTAAACAAAAGAATACCACTGTAAGGTGGTTAGATTTTTTTAAAAAAATTGTCTAACATTCTACAATAGGATATTGGTATGAGCTATGGCGTGGTAAAGTGTTATTTGTGATTGAAATAATCAGTTCTACACTTGAGACTGTAAAAAAAAAACGATTAATTGTGCAATGTATACACAAGTAGATTGTGTCACCACTTTTACTGATAGCAGCATGATATTGCATGCAGGCTGAAAACGTTTACTTCAAAGTACATTGTTTTCCAAAAGTTAGCAACAAACAACATAACAAAATGTTTAACACAGACTCCTCTTGATGTAACATTATGTTCATCAAATATGAATGGGTTCCAGTAGAAACATGTAAATTAGCTTTGGAACAAAGCTGGAAAACAAAAAAGACAGACTAGTTGAGTCTGTTTTAAACAGGTGGCGATACCTGTTTGGAAGAGTCTCTAAGGTGGAGACCTGTTTGTAGGTTAGAGACCAGCAATGGCTGAATGTGAACAAGTTTGGTCTTTTGGCTATAGACTTGTTTGAAAACTAGCTCAGTGTTGACCATAGGTTACAACTCAGCAGATGATTATTGTATGTCACTTGGTTTGTGGAAGCCGAACATCATCACCAACCCAACTCTGTTCTAATCTCTGCAGCTACAGGAAGGTTCGTATCTGCCTCAACCATACATGGAAGAGGGCTATGCTAGACAACCCATGGTGTGTATTTCCTTAATCTGCCACCATAAAAAGAAGCAATTGAACTGATGTTGTGAACACGTATTCTTTATTGATGAGTTGCTGCTGTTTAGCCTTCAGTGCTACTTGCATACATACTTATCTGAAGGAAATGTCGAGCACAGAAACAGATCACTATGTTGGGGGAGGTGTGATGGTCTGGGCAAAAATTTGAATGGGTAAGCACACAAATCTGCTTGTAGTTTCAGGGATGTATCCTGACTGATGTGGTATAAGGACAAGTTTTTGGTTCCCTATGCCAGACCATGTGCAAGTGTAATTGAAGATAACTTCATTTTAATGGACGATAATGCTCTTTATCAGAGGGGGTGTGTAGTGGACCATTATCTTCAAGACAAAAACATTACCTGCATGGTATGTCCAACCAATTCTCCTGAGTTACATTTTATTGAAAATGCTTTGGGCACTCTAGAAAAATGCATTGCCTACTGCTCTTATTGATAAGCAGTATAGAAAGCTGCTTGAAGTCATGGTTTGCGGTTGGGAGGTACACATCTGATGACTACTTTTAATTCATTTTTATTTGCATTCTTTATTAGAATTTCTTGTTTCCTGATCTGCTTTCATTTATTTACACCTTTTAAATTTGTTTGATAAAAGTTTTTGTTGATCAGTTGATGAATAAAACATTGACCATTTTGTGAATAATATTTTTGTATGCTGCTTAACTTTTGGAAGCTAGTGTAGAGTATTGAATTTTTATACATGGTATTTTAAAACTGGTTAATTGTGTAACTAGGGCAACAGTAATCAAGGATGTGATATGCTACGTTAGAACTATTGTGACGGACACTGTGGAACAGAGTTTTCATAAATACTAGATTATATTACTGACTTTGTGTTAAAACAAAAATTTAAGTCTGTCCTATTTGTTGATTAAGTTGCCCGGTTTGTTTCTGTTCTGGCCCATAATCAACAGTAGGAGACTACACCTAAACACTTGTCACCATCATTGTCATGGTGAATCCATCCAGACTTTTGAGTGGCTACTTACTGCCTCTATTTACTGATTTTGTGGATAATATATAAGTACTTATTCTTTGTGGACAATTTAAAAAAGAACAAAGATAACTGCTGAATAGTGTTCAAAAATATCTTGAGAACAGCTGTGTAAATAGCTTCAAAAAAAAAAAAATGTTTAGATAAATTTCCTGAATTTTTTCTATTTGGCCTTTTGCTAATAAGTAGAGCTTTAGTATATGTTTATGCACTATGCATATGCCATGTTGCAGGGGAGGTAAGTATGTAAATTTACTTTGCAATTTTGTATGATTAGTGGTGGTAAAATCAGTCTACTGCATACATAACAAAAACCATCAAAGGGATTCAGAGGCATTGTGATAAAACATCTGCACGTGACCTTTGAGAATACTGGCATATAGTAAACAATTCTTCGTGTTTGCACATGAATGTTTCTTCTTTTTTTCCTTTTAATTCTGCTTGAGAAATATTTCAGGGTAATCAATCAATCAAAAGTTGTAAGGTGAAGTCATAATTAGTTGGTTAGCTTCACTTAGTAAAATTAATTTTACTCATTTCCCCAACATTAAGCAGAAAGAGGAATAGCCAGCAGCAGTTTGCTCAAAAGGTGACAAGCGTAACATCTCTAGGTTATTGATTGTGGCTAGCTGGAAATTTGTTTACCAGAAATGATATTAAACTAACTAATTTTCAGATCTTCAACTTTTTCTTCTTTTTTTTAACCCCTTCCCTCCCCCCAACTGCTTTGTTTTATCTGCTGAGTAAGTAATTTTATTTAGGTCCTTTTCTCTAACTTCCTTCTTTGGCTCCAGTTCGAACTAAAAAGCAAACAAACACAAAAGCATGGCTTTATTTAATGGGTTACTGCGGGTAATTAAGAGCTCCCTTGTCGTCAGGCTTGGAGATTTACTTTGAAATGACTGTCTATCTTGCAGACTTTGCGAGTTAGTTTAGAGAAAAACAAACTCAAAAACTTTTGCAGCTCTTTGAGTTATAACTAATCCATGTATGTATGACTTGATTTTGGTTGCTCAGCAAACTAACAGCCTTTTAGCCCTTTCTAATTATCCTAGGCCTGCATATGCATACGTACTAAAATGAAGAGTTTAAGATCTGTGGCCATTTGGACAGGCGGCAAGACAGCATAAGGTGTAGTAAATTTAATCAGCTTTTCCATGGCACTGGGTAACAAATGTCTACCACCACCAGCTCTCTGGTGTCCCGGCTGGGTTTAAAATGGATTTTGACAAATGTAGTGTTTTTTTTCGTGATGTGTGGGTTTAGCATCATTCTGACTACAGGGGCTTGGACTAGGTCGGCCGATACCAGGAAAGCCTGGACCCTAGGTTTCTAATCTGAAACACCTCAGAATAAAAAGGTTGCAGATTGGATTAAACCATGTGCCCACAGAGAATTTCTGAGTTTTTTGTTTTGCTGCTGTCATCAACATCTTGTTGACTAATTCTCCTTCCTCCCCCCTCTTCTCGTTATTGATATATCAGAAAAGTTTTAGATGTGCTGTCCAGCATCTGGCAATTTTATGTACTTTATTGTTTTTGTAAACATTTTAGACTGCCCATCTTATGTAAATAATAGGTAAAAAAAAAATATATCTTGGTTATTACTATTTAGAAATTGTTTTTCATCTTTAATGTTTCTTTTTTTTAACTGGGCTTGCTAAACCAGCTCTTGGGTGCAGTCCTCTCGTGGAATAGCGCATGTTCTCGGGGAGTGAGGCCCCACCTTGTGACTGGTCTGAACGACCACCTCTAAGCACTGCTCCCACCACTACTGACATGCTTTATAAGAACATTAACCCACCAATACAGTTTCTAAGATTGAATTGCTGGAGGACCATGGAAGTAATTAATACTCAGAAATGTTGGGCCCATGTTTCTTTTACCAGAGAAAGGCAGGAAGGTATTTTTCTATGTGATCCTTGAACATGTATTCAAAAAATGAAAAATGGGCCTGTTAGCATTGTCAAGATGACAATCCCTAAATTTGGGCAGATTTTCACCCATATTTCAAAGTAGAAGGCAAGACAAATTTGTTTTGTTTGTTTGAACCTAGGTATGATTTATAAAAGGGATTTTGCAAAGAATTATACTGAGATCCAAGTGCACAACCCTAAATTAGCTTTTTTCTCTCTCCCTTGCTTGAGTTTATGAACCTTTGGTGTCCAGTATTATAATGAGATTGGATCTTTAATTGAGCAAGTGTGTGCAATTCATAATTGCAAATGGCTGACTTTGCACTAAAACACATTTGATATACAAGTGCCTGCTGGAAATTTCACCAACTCACATTTAATTAAAAAAGAAAACAAAAATTTTTATATGGATTTTGTTGAAGTGAAAAAATATACTCAGTGTACCTCTGATTTATTTTTGATGGTTAACATTTGATTTTCTAGACATTAGCCATATTTTCATACTGTTTCAGCTAACTGATATTAAGATGCACATTCTGGAAGACTTGCTCTCTTTGTGTTTTAGTTTGTGTAAAATTGTCCTCACTGGGTCCAGCCTCTGTAGCATACTGTAGTATTTCTGAAGTAATATCAGAAATTAGGAGGAACCTACTGCTGATGAACTGAGACCTACAGGGGTCCGGTCAGGTTCAGGAATAGACAGCAAAGAGAAATAAAATCTTAATTATTCTGCTAATCACAATTCTGGTCAGTTTTAGTGGGAAATAAGAGTTAGCAGTACCCTTCTTTGCAGCTGATGACAGCTTAAATTATGCATTGTATGATTCATTAAAGATAAGCTCTATATTTTGATTGTGCTTGCCATAGCTTATTCTTTGTGAACATGCTGGTTGCACTGAATACTCAACATGGGAACTAATAGTATTCTTTTGTTTTTTTTTCCTAGCACATTCCTGTACTTGAAATTCCTCTTTGTCTGGGCTCTGGTGCTGATGGCTGACTTCATCTTGGAATTTCGGTTTGAGTACCTTTGGCCATTCTGGTTGCTGCTGAGAAGTGTCTACGATTCTTTCAAGTACCAAGGCCTGGTAAGGAACAGAACTTCTGACCTCTATAGGTGCTTCACATAAGTCTTTTGTGTGCCGTTCTTGGTGCAGATGGAAATTTCATCTTCTGCCTTCGGCCTCAATTAATTTTTATGTATGTATATAGGACTATTGATTCTTACCACAAACTATTTTTGTTGTTATTTTTATTCTATTTAAAGTCAGTATTCTTTAATACAATTTTTCTCTCTCTCTAAACAATAGTTGAAATTAACAATCATCATTCTATTATACATCCTGGTTGAGCATTCAGTTTGAAAACTAACCCAATGTGTAAAGGCTAAGCGTTTTATCCTTTTAATTTATTTTTAAATTCTAATTTTTTTGAATGAGAACATATTCTAAATTTTAAAAAATTAATGCCTTAGTTCAACTTCCATCTTTGCATTACGGTTCAAAAGGGTGACAACAAAATGTAGTTTTTGTTGCTGTTATTATTACGCACATTCGTAAATATTTCTTTACCAAGTGCAAGCCTTGGATTAATCATTGCTGTCTGTCAGGTTGTAGTCACCAAATCAAACCACTGGTTGAAAAAATGTAAGTCAACTCAGTTTGTTGGAGCAGTGCAGGGTGGTCGGCCATATTTTAATTTTTTTTATTGTTCTGACAATCAGAAAGTGGATGTTCCATAACTTGGAGAACAGTATATGTGGTTCCAACAGGATGGGATACTAGCACATGATTTGTTTGGCTGCTTAGGTGACACCTTTTCGATTGGAAGGATGGGTTGAAGATATGATGCATCACCAGTCCCACAAACGCAAATGCTGACCACCTGTGGCAAGTTATTGTGGGGCTATATAAAGAAGATTGTGGTGACAGCACAGTACAACAATTAAAGGTGAACTAAAAATGGTGTGCTGTGGGTTTGCAATGTTAAGCCAGCACAGCATAGAAGGAAGGGTGTCTCAAGGACCTGGTGCCTGCATAATTTTGTTATGTCACTGACTTTGTGTGCGTGTGCACACTAGATGCGTATTAGGTAGAGGTGAAGAAGGGACTTTGGGTCACTCTGCTTATACATTGTTGGTCAAAATTATTGTATCACCATATATTAAACTAAATGTTGGATGTTCTGTCTCTCACAATGTTAAAATTAATTTCTAACATAATAAAGCCAATTAAGAATTGTTTTAATATTCACAGGGGCTCTGTACTAAACACTCTTAATGTAGTAATTTTCTGAGTTGACACTTTAGACTAGTGAAGTGGTAAACTTCAACTAATGCCTACTTTGTAATATTGTTTTGGGCTGAAGAATATTATTTTTAAAAAAGTAATGCATAAATGATAAGAAACAAGACATGTTTAATACTAAAACTACTGAAGGTACACTCGCTACACCTAGAACTACTGAAGCAATCATTTTTACTGCTGTATTAAAATTTTTTTTTTTTATTGTTCAAGATGTTCATGCACAACAAAACAACATTTAAAAAATGTGGTGTTTTCAAAATGTTGAATGTTAAAACAGCCATGTAGCATTTTTGAGTCAACACAGAACATGCCACACAATACACACAGCATAGCTGTCATTCTTGTGTTCTTTGCACTTTGTGACCTGGCACTGGTGTCACTTGCAGTTGTTGGGGAATTCAGACCAACTTTAGCTGTAGATTCTGCTACACTTTACATTTTATCTTTCCTCAGCAGATGTCTTACAAAGTTCTGCTAGTTGCAGTAAGAAGTTTCTCCTCTTGATTTTCTTGCTTGTGGTTTCCTTGCAAAGGTTCCAAGTTGTTATAGAACACTTGGACAGCCATCTATGAGATGCAACTTTCAGAGTACATCTGTGCTTTCTGGTCTAATGCATCAACTGCAGACTTTGTGGCATTCTGAGACTCCACGGGCTCCAGGATAAAGGGTAAACGGAAGGATAAAGCATGCTGAGTGAAATTACCTCCTCTCTCTCTCTCTCTTTGGCTTTCGCTGGTAGACTTAACGTGCACCCAGAGCACTTCAACAGTCTGATGGAGTAAAGTTTGTGTTCTGGTCCACTGCTAATGGTGGAAGTCCTCTTCTGATATAATTTATTGTGCCAACCAAGCTTGTCCTCTTATCCTGCAATTGTTTTGCCTATTTCAGTGATGTGAGGTAGTAGTCAGTAGTAACATTCTAGGTGAAGAACCATGCTTTTACCCTGCATTTGGTTGATTGGAAGAGTTTCATCTTTGCCAAAACAAAGGATACCATTTAGAATATATTTTGACTCAGTCTTTGCAACCCAAAAGTAGATCTTTAAATTGTTTGATTTGTTGTCCATACCCTGCTTCCACTAACACTTTGCTTTAGTGGGGGAAAAGCTGCTTGTTGACTGTGATGTTCTCTTCTGGTTTGTAGTTCAGAATGCTGTTGGTAGTTCAAATGATAGGCCAAATTTGTCATTTTGAAGATGACTTCTGGTTTTCTTCAAGATGAAATGCAAAAAGCATGTGATTTCAGGGATCTTAAGTTTTCCACCACCAGGTTGGTTGGTAGTGCCATATGTTCTCCGAGCATACAGTAGTATGATAAATGCATCTAGTTCCTCCAACACAAGTCATCTTGCAGTTGTCAGTAGGGTTCTGTTTTAATGCACATTTCCTACAGCGCCATTGTGAGCAACTTCTTGATTACTAGCTGGTGTTGACACTTGTACCTGAGCACAGGTTGGCACATGACCCTACTCTCCTTCCTGACAAGTAGCTACTCATCTACTCGGGCAATTTCTCTGCTTTGTTTGGCTTGATGGAGATGTAATTCCAGTCATCCTGGTGGCAACAGAGAGTTTATGCCTGTCCCAGAATCTCTTCATTTTTAGTTTCTCTGGCAACTTTATCACTTTTGCTGTCTCTATCTCTGGTTGGAAGGGTGATGGAGTTTTCTCTGATTAGAACTATTTTCGCCACTATCTGGCCCACCTATTTCCAACTCCTGGTAATTTGAGTGATGACTGCAAGCACTATAGTACAGATGGACACTGTTTTCTCGATCTCTCCATTTTGACTGAACAGTAAACTCCATAGCAGATTACACAGAAGTATAGAATAAATCTCAAGTCTGAAGAAGTATCCTGTTTTAGAACGCACAGAACAAGCTTTAAATTTCTCTTTGAGTTTCCCCTTCAAGAGACCCCCACACTTGCTACAGTATCAAGAGTGAGTGAGTAAATAGAATGACTGATTCACAAGGTTCTTTGTTTAGGTAATTTTGTTAAGATGCAAGATGTTGTGTACATTTTTTTTTTTTTTTTTTTGATGTCTTTTGAGCTTGTGGCTTCTGGAAGGGATCCACTACCGTTTCAAACCTTAGCTTTTATTAAACTTGAGAATGTGCTGATGACACGATCTCTCATTTGGCCAACTACCAACGAGCTTTACCTGTTTAATGGGTTATCTCTTTCTCCTCTTTATTTACAGGCATTTTCAGTCTTTTTTGTTTGCATCGCCATAACATCAGACGTCATCTGTTACCTTTTCATACCTGTCCAGTGGCTTTTCTTTGCTGCCAGCACATACGTCTGGGTACAGTATGTATGGCATACAGGTGAGTTGACACTTAATCTTCGTCAGCAAACTTTAAATTGTTTTAAAGCCAAACTTTTTTTTCTTTTTCCAACAACACTTATGTTGTGGAAAGGGATGGGATTTGTAAGATTCAACGGTTTCAGGTGACTTGAATGTAGTTGACAAAGTCGCTCAATATTAAAAACGGTCACTATTTGTGAATAATATAAAAAGTAAAATGTTTAATTTATTATTTCATAACTGTTCCAAAGTTAAAAGGGGGATATTAATCACTATTTCTTACAATTGCATGTGACCTGTTTCAGTAATACATATGTTGGTGTTTTGCACCTGTAAATAAGCTGTGTTTTGTGTACCTGCCCTGTGTGAAACTCTACCTTGTCCCTTATTAAAAAAGAGTTGCCTCATTGATCAGTTCCTACAATTAAAAGAAATAGCAATTTTTATCTCATTGAATTTGAGAAATGTAGAAAGTGCATTTTGATGCTGAAGATTATTTTTCAATGCAAGAAAATAATGCTGCAGTATTTCTTGCTGGATTTCTTCAACAGTATATTTGGATTATAGCTTTATGGTGGAAGAGAATACAACTGTTTTTCTTAGTTGTTATCTAGAAAAAATTTTTAAGTATATTTCAAGAAAAATTTTACAACGGAAGATATGTAACTGTGATCGTTGTTTTGTTTGTTAAATGTAATTGGTTAATTATTATTGTAATTAGGATGCTAGGTTGCAGTCTGTTGGCCAGTAACCTCTAGTTCAGGGGTCGGCAACCTATGGCCCATGAAGAGATTTTGACTGGCCCATGAGAAAATATTGTTATACTATGCTTATCCACCCCGCAAACGTTGGCATTAGCCAATGGGAGCGCAGCTTGATTGCATCAGTCCTACTGCATAACAGTTCGAGTTCTGGCTACTGTCACCAGCGTGTATTGTCCGTGATTCTATCAGGGTGGCGAAGCGACAGGAAGTTGTCTTGGGCTGGTGATACAAGTGTGAGTTACTGTAGGGGCCTGTGATACAACTGAGAGTTCCTGCCGTGAGGGACAAACCTGTGTGGGCAGGTGGCTGGCTATAACCTGAAGGCTTTGATAACAATACCCAGAACTTTGATTATAGCAAGCAGTTAATTTTTAATTCATTTTAAATAAAGTGTCTGGGACTGACTGATTTTGATAACAATAACTGTTTGATAACATCATCCGTGATTATAATAAACGGCTTCCTCTGTATATACGAATGACAGGAAAGCAAACTACCTTATTAGTATGCATTAGATACTCCATGTGCGTGCACATTTTCATGGGGGATTGTTCAAATTTGTGAACAGAAACAGCATAGGCAATTGATTTGCAAGGAATGTTTCGTACTAATTACCCCTTTTTTACGTCCGCTGCGGAGTGATGCTCCATCAGATTTGGTGGTTAAAAGGCATGCTAGGGTGACAGTTCATGCACTGGTAGGTATATCACTCGCCAACTTTACATTTCTTGCAACAACAGGATATCAGGTAAGGCAGATATTTACACGTGCTACGATACTGTTGAATAACTCGCTTTTTCGAAATAAAATCAAAGAAAAATTCCCATAGCAATGAATGCAAAACGCAGGAAGGTAGATGCTGAGTGCCGAAATTTCCAAGACACGTGGACACTAGGTTACTACTTCATCGAGCACACTGGGAAACCAGTTTGTCTCATTTGCCTAGAAAATGTTGCTGTGAAGGTGGCGGCATATCAGGCGACATTACGAGACCCGCCATAGTGGAAATTTTAACAACTTTACAGGGCAAGCAAGGAAAGATGAAGTTGATCGACTGAAGGCTGGTTTCGGAAAACAGACGGCATCTTTTGCCAAGATAAGCAGTGAAACTAAAGGAAATATCCGTGCCAGCCACGAAGTCTCAAAAGGTATTGCAGAAAAGATGAAGCCTTTTACAGATAGAGAGTTTGTCAAAGAATGTTTACTGGTAGTGGTGGATATTGTTTGTCCTGAAAGAAATCTTTATTTGCATCTATTAGTCTGTCTGCAAGAACGATCACACAACGAGTTGAAGAAATGTCAGCAGATGTCAAAAGTTGTTTAAGGGATGCTTGCAATGAATTGCAATTTTTTTCAATTGCACTTGATGAGAGCAGACTTGAGAGACACTGCTCAACTTGCAGTATTTGTGCGAAGAGTGATGTTAAATATTCAAATTTTTGAAGAGTTTATTTAATTCTTATGAAGGACAAGAGCAGATATTTTTGAAGCTTTGTTGGAAATGATGTGAGAAATTAAACTTGATGTGTCAAAGCTAATTGGCACCACAACTGATGGGGCACCAGCAATGGTGGGACAGAAAAAAGGCATCACATTGCTGGCAAGAACAAATGGAAAACCTTGGAATAACAGAAACTGGTTAAAATTCATGGCGTGCAATGCCTCTTGATGGATAATGCAAAGTCTGAAATTAAAGAATGTTATGGACATCATTGTGAAGTCAGTAAATCTGATTCTATCTCGTGGATTGAATCTTCGCCAGTTTCAGCAATTTTTGTTGGATATTGAGGCAGAATATGGGGACCTGGCTTATTTCTGCAATGTACACTGGCTTAGCTGATGGTCAATGCTGAAAAGAGTATTTGCATTGCATGAAGAGGTGGCAATATTCCTTGAAAGCAAAAATGGAGATGCTTCACATTTTCGTGGTCCTGATTGGCTTGCAACCTTGGCATTTCTTGTGAACATTACATCTCATTTAAATAACTTAAATTTACAACTTCAGCTGAAACATGAGATGCATGATCATATTGTGGCCTTTGAAAGAAAGTTGCAATTGTGGGAATACCAGCTTCAAAAAGGAAATTGCACACACTTTCCTACTTTTCAAAAAAGTAAAGCACAAGTTCCATGCATTTTTGTGAATATGGTTCAAGAATTGAGAAAAGAGTTTTCATCCCATTTTGCTGATTTTCGTTTGCATGCAAATGAGTTCAAGCTGTTTGCTACTCCACTTGATGTGGAAGTGGACAATGCATCAGAAATTTATTAAATGGAATTGATTGAGATGCAGTGTGACGACATATTGAGATCGAAATTTCATTCTGAAGGTGTGTCAGTGCTTGACTTCCATAGAAAATATATTTATCCTAGTGGGAAGTATCCTAACTTAGTTATCCATGCAAAAAAGATGACGACATTGTTTGGCAGCACTAATCTGTGTGAGCAATTATTTTCAAAAATGAAGCACACCAAGAACCATTTGAGAACAAGACTGACTGATGCCCTTTTGGATAATGTCTTGCTACTGGCATCAACAAGTCTGACACCCACTATTGAGGAGCTTTCAATCAACAAACAGCATCAAGTTTCATATTGATTCATCGACTCTTTTGCATTAAAATTAGGTAAATTATTTTTATTATACTTAATTTACCACCATTCAATGCATCATGTTTACACTTTTTATGCTTTAAAGATTCTTTGTGTCTTTTTAATAGATTCAAAAGATTCCTTGGTTAAGCAAAAATGATTTTCTAACATGCGTTATTCATTGATTTCAGGCAAAATGTAACAAGGTGTGTTTAAATGGATAATTCTCATATTTCAGGTTTATTTATGGCATTTATCTGGCCCACCATCCACTCATTAATACACTATCCGGCCCGCAGAGGCAAAAAGGTTGCCGACTCCTCCTCTAGTTAATGTTGTAATGGAGCCAAACTTTACGCTTAGCAAATAGTACAGCACACACGTCTTTCAAATGGTTTATCCTGATCACTTCTGTTTCCCCTTCTACCAATAAATGTACCCTATAAATGCAAAAACATAAATAATAATTAGAAGATCAAATTATATTTAGTTACAATTTTGACACTAGATAGATGCTGGCTCTCAATAGTAAATTCTCTTAGATGTGCTACATATTGAAAAATGTGCTAGTGTTTCATTGTAACATTGGTAATTTTATAAACTTAGTGGTCTTATTGCAATAGAGCTTTGTTTTTAGTAACATCAGTTATTTTACAATGTAATAATCATAGCCTTTGTTTTTTCTGTGGCAAGTTGATTGATTCTTATCTTGAAGTTATTTTATTTATCCACCTGAGTAACTCTGCCAGTTCTAGGCTAGCTTTGCAGAATATTTCAATTGATTTCAAAGCCTCATTTTGCCAAGACTGTTGTCTAAGACATTCTTAAATGCTGTGAATATATCAGATGAGATGACTACAGTATGCCACAAATTGTTCCATCCCTAAACATCCTTATTACCATTTAATTTAATTTAATTTTTTTTTTTAATTGCTGTTTAACCCAGTTCACTTTATAGCCTTAAAATTTCCAAAGTATATTAGTGAGCAAGTGCAGTAGTCCAATGATTAGACAACTGCTAAAGTTGAAGGTTCTAGTTTGAGTTTTATTCATGGCCAGTTAGGTTTGGTGTACCTATCTAGCATGGTTTCTGTTCGCTCTTAAGCTGGCTGCAGCTTTCCGCATCTGAAAATGGAAAGTTCTAGTGTGGACTTGGAATAAGTTCATTTATCATGTTAGCAACTCTTGAATCATTCACTGTCTTGGAAGGACCCAGCTTCCCAATGCTATTATAGCCACGAGTAATGACGAGTCATCCCACCAATGCCGTAGCACATTGCTCTCTAACCACTATTGCTCTGAGAACAGATTAACAAGAAACTTTGCTATCTTTTCTTTACTGTTCATACTCATAAGGTTCCCTTACAAGTTGTAACATAATTTAATGTTTGACTTAAATTTATTTGGCAAACAATCTCAGGTCACTTTGTTCAAAGATAAACATTTAGATATCTGCATATTGAAAAAAAACAAAGTCTTGCTGTTGCAGTTAGCTGATAAATATTTTAATGTGCATTTTTTTAGTTTAAAAAAATGAAATAAGATGCCAGAAAATATCTTCTTGTTGGTAATTTAGCAGTGTTTAATTGAATTTTGGTTTATATTATAGATAGCACAGTCATGGCTTAAATAGATGTCTTGTCGCCTATGTTCTGTACCATAGCAGATTTTGATGGTCAGTTATCTGGCCTCAATGCATGTCTGAGTCAGGGATGGAACATCATTTAAATATGATCTTTGCTGGATAGGAGTCGCTTCATTTTCATCAGGCATCAATCAACCTTTATTGGTATAATTGGAAACAGCTTGTTCCGGCAGTTGGTGGTCTGACTGATTTATTAATTTTTTCTAATTAAAAATTGTGATGAAACACTAAGTGAAACCCCATTTTAATGAGGAAGTTGCTTTGGTTTATTAAAGTCCTATAAGGTGAATCTTTCTACAGGTAAAGATTAATATTAAAATAGATATGATTAAAAAAAGGTGACATTAAATAATGAATTGGATTACATCAGATTCATCTGATGTTGACATAGACAGGAGATCTCTTTTTTTTTTTTTTTTTTACTATATGAAACTGCTGAAAACTCTAGAAGAATATCAAGTTGGGTTATATTCCCATATCAGCAAAGGGGTGGGAACTCTTGATAATTTCATTTAACTAAAACCAGGGGATAATGGCAGTAGGAATTTTTTTTGTTCTGGCTTTCTTTTAAACCATTTGAATTTCTACACCTTGTTAGGTCAGAGGCAGACAGAGAATGACTGACTAGGAAACTAAAGTTGGATGGCAAAGACAGCGAAATGGGAATGGCAGAAAAACATCCATAAATCAAAAAAAAAAAAAAATGTATTTATTTACTTTAAGTTAATTGGTCTTTTGAACAAAGCTAGAATGTGTTTACCTGCCGTATGCTCCCTCTTCGCCAGCCAGCTGTGCGGCTAATGTCTGGGAATACCTTAAGGTGACAGTGGACTTCAGCTGGTAGCTTTGTATATAACAAATACAAACAGGAACATCACTTTCCTATGGTGATTGTGTAGTGCTCGGTGCAGTATGAAAATTGCTTCAAATAAATATCCAACCAGAATTTGAGAGAGACATTTATTTGGACAGTGTCAAATCTGTTGGGGGGGGGACATTTTCAGTGTTTGTTTGTTTTGTTTACTTGTGACGATCTAACAAAGAAAAGTGAGTGCGGCATTGTGGTTGAGTCAGTAGTCCATAGTGTTATCGAGGCTCTCGGAGAAACTGAAAAGGCTGATGTGTTTATCCCTGTTGTGCTTTTATATTTTAACTGTAAGATCCCGCAGCGAAACTGCTGCTGTTGAAACCTCAAGTTAGTAACCAAAGTTAGCGGCCAAGACTCGCCTGATTTCAACTGAATAGCAGCTCTTTATTGTCCCCACCCAGGCACATACAGAAATTTTCTTAAGCATTGAAAAACTGCTGCAGTCAGTTGTGTAAATCAGAAAGGACTTGTCTGGCATAATAATAATTATTATTAATGTCACAACAGTAACTACAGAAAAACCTCTATTATCTGAACACAATCAATTGAGTATGTTTATTTTTTCAGTTTGCAATGTACCACAATTCTTCATGGTGACCGGATGAGGATGCTTCTATTGCAACTTATCTTAGCATAGTTTATCTCGCTGTGATTGCATGATAACAGTAATGCCTCCTGTGAAATGTAAAAAAAAATTGTCTTTTGAACAGAAACCAGATTGTAGAGAGACAGGGAAGGAGTATGTAAATTAGCTACCAGGGAAGGTTTCAAAATGGCAAAGCTGCTGCAACTAACTTGAAAGCAAAACAAGGTAAAAGTGATGCTTTGTGGGAGTGAACTCGAATTAGTAGAAGGCAGCGAGGATTGAAAAGCCATAAAGATGACAAATGACAATAAATTAGATGTTTTGTTTCAATGCAATATGGGTAATTTATGTGCAGAAGCTTTGTTTTTGCTTTTTTTTCATGCTGAATTCGGACGCATCTGGATCTGCAGCAAGTTCTAAATGCTTGAAACATTCAAGTGACATCATAGAATCAGGCAACTTACCATTTAGGGTGAAAGACTAGGGGAATGATGAGGTTATTACTGAATTTCAGGCCCGGTTTCTAGCTGTTGCATAACAGGGTTTATTCTTGATCGTGTGTATAGCTGATTAAATAAGATTCTGCTGGAAAGCTCTTCCTTCCAAGACTTTATAGCCATATACTGGCATATCGCACTTGGATACATGCAGATCAAAGAATGCATAACAGTCTTGGCATCTGTTGTCGTAACTGACTGAATCAAAATGAAGTTAACAGTTGTTGGAAAATCTAAAATTTTCAGGCCCCAATGAACATCAATCACACTTTTCCAGTAGTTTACAAAAAAACAAAAACAGATTTGGTAAAAAAATTTGTACCAGAGGTCTTTCTGGAAATACCTAACATGCAAAGATGTGCATCTAGCTGGAAGGATTATTTGTTTGAAAAGGAACAGTCCATTGATGCAAGTGATAAGGGTTATATGATGATGACGATGAATGGCTTGATAGAGATTCCAAATATCTGGGCTGGCAATGAAACAATGAAGAAATTGCAGAAGGCATAATGACTGGTGTTGATCAGGTAGAAAAGGATGATCATATATTTGGTGATGAATTGAGTTATATCCTTATAGTCATTTTGAGGCTAAAATGTTTGTCTGCTGTTTCAAATGGTTGGAGTGGCAGGAGAAATCTGAGGGAACAAAAGTTCATGTATTTTTTTAACAAGCTCTATTATTGTTCATTTAACTCAGTGACACTATGGCAAGAATGTGCTGCTGTTACTCTCTAGTCGCTGTCAAGTTTCTGTTGTGGACATTGATTGTGCAACAGAAATAAGCTATAAAGACAATTCAATTCAACAACATCTCCAACTAGGCTACAGATGGTGTGTTACATAAAAAAAAAACTCCTGTCTAATAGAATAACTCTTCAAAAGATCTGGTCAGAGGACACAGATGGCAAAAACTTTTTAATATTGGTGGCTTGTTCTCTACAATGAATCCAACTTTCAGCAATTCATGCCATGGTTTAGAGACAATCTAACAAAGTCTGCTGATCCTAGTGTCTTCAGCTCTTTTTAATTGGGTGAGGAGGCAGGAGAGTCATGGTATTGGTGCAATCCGGCATGGTGAAAAGGTAGGATTGGTGTTTGGGAGGACATCTCAATTCTGCTTGGTACATTACCATTTTAAAGAGACACCTACCATCACAATGGCAAAGCATTCTGAAATTTCAGTGTCCATATTCTTCAGGAGAATAGACTGACTACATGTGAAATCTCTTGACCAGTTTGGAAGAGGAATCAATGCATTCAGCTTCTTGGGTGCCCTAAAGTCTTAATACAAATCTAGTTGATTACCTGTGGGAACATCTGGATCATCATCTATGAGCAGCCTGTCCACATTCTGCCAATATGAAGGAATTAAAGGAAGCTCATACATGGATATGGTGAACCATGGACTAGTCTGCAGTGACAGATCTCATGGAGTAAATGTCAGAGCGGTTAGAGGCTCCTTGTACTGCAAATGATGGCTTGACCAAGTACCAACATAAAGCATTTCACTATTGCTCGTCATTATTTTCAGTTTTCTTCTCCAATCTGAAGTACTGTAATAGCTGGTGCTCAAATTATTATGGTGGGGCAGCAGGGACAAATTGGGAGCCAAAAACGGCCTGGGCAAACACCTAAAATCGGCCCATTAATGTAGGTTATGATTCTGGCGACTGCAGCAAGCCCATACAACTGGGGTTCGGGGCCCTGTAAGCCGCCGAGAAAATTTTGAAATTTGACCAATTACGGACATTTTGAGGCCATATGAAATGGGTATTAGAACATATTCTAAGGCCAATATTAAGTACTTCATCCCATTGGCTTATGATTCGATCACTAAAATAGCCTTATTTTAATAACAAACACTTAAAAAGAAAATAAGAACAAGACACATCCAACAAATATTTCATGTTAGATAACTCAGATGGAGAAACAGACCAAGCTGATGAACAGTCCTCAAAGAGCAAGCTGAAGATAAAAGGTTTGAGACAACACTGAATAGTCTGAGTGTATCCACTTTATTCAAGAATGCATTGGGTTTTAGAACTGTTATTTTTGTCAGTCTCTGTAGCTATGAGGAATATAATACTTCATCCAAAAATAAAAAGAAAGCATTATTTAAATTTTTGTTTTGTTATTTTAAGAATCACTGTTACATCTCTGTATTTGAACTGGTCACATTTGTCTTCAGAACTGCACATTAAAAGAAGCCCTGTACACAAGGTCAAAAATACTCAAGTTATACACTATATATAGAATAGACAGATAGATATTCAATGATTATGAATAAACAGAATAAAGTTGAAATCTTATAATTATGACCTTATTAAAGTTACTTGCATACATATAGAAATAAAATGATTGCCTGATTTTCCACGAAACAAATTATTAAGCAATAATAACTCAATTACTCGATAGATGATGATATATATATGAGTATATGACATGATAATCTTTATTGAAGAAGGAGAATGTTATATATAATATGCAGTTATTCAAATAAATGAAATAAGTTAAACACATTTTTTTCTATATTCATTATTAAATATCAGCTGCTGCTATAGAGTATAATAATACAACGTAAATAATATTGTTCCTTTACGAAAAGACCTGACTGATAATTGTATGTGCTATACTTTTATAAGACTGGCAGCACAGTAGGTTTGTTTACAAATGCATCACCACAAACATGTGAGTAATGTTGCTCTATGACATCACTAGGCGATAGGAATCTCTCAGCAACATTATAATCTTATGGGAACGCCATCGTATGTGCGGTCCATCATTTGACCAAAATGTCGTCATGCAGCACATGACAACTTCATTTTAAAATTTTGAGCATAGCATTGTTATTTATAAATTAGTAATCACTGTGCCTCAGCCCTTAAAAGAGTTTGTTCTTTACAACAAAAAAATATATATTGGGGCTCAGATGCAAGCTGCAGAAGAGAACGCTGAGTGTACAAGTACTGTACGAAATGCCAAATTTCGAGTATATTTGCTGGAACTTATTCTGTGTGTCGCCTGGCAGCCAGGACATCATTAATTTAGTTATGCAGTTAATAACTTTTGACATAAAATTACATATACAGACACCTACAACTAATGTGGAGTGCAGTAGGTTGCTCAGTAGTACACAATAGTATTGAAACTCGAGGGGCCATTCAGGTTATCAGGATACTGACTGGGCGGCACTGGCCCACACTCACCGGCCCAATGGGATTTTACCCGGTGTCTCGGCAGCCCAATCTGCCCCTGCAGGGCAGTGTATACTTCATGTGTCAGAGCAGAAATACGGCATAATATTTAACTTTGTATTTAAAAAATAAAGTGGGAGTCTGTTCTAACATTTTGAGTTTCTGAACACCCCAATCTCTCTAGTTCAGATAATCAGGTTTCTGGTGTGTTTGTGCTTAATGTATCTGGAAAGTTCATATCTATAGGAAAAATTTCTTTTACAGAATTTTAGAAAAGTGCTATTGCTAATATCTCTTAACATATTTGTTCTGTATTTTTAACATTACCCTGATGAAAATGTCTCAGGATTGATTTAGTGTGTGCATGTCTGTGCAAAGCTCAGGTGGTGATAAACCATAAACAATCTGTGTTATATAAAGATCAATACAAAAATTTGAAAAAAAAAGATCAATTGCTTTTCTCAATTCCTGATAATTTTATTTTATTTTTTCTGTCAAGACCTGAAACAGAATCTCATATACTTAAGTATTTATTTTGATGGGGTTTATAGACTAATTTAAATTATTTCTCTCTTGGATATACAAGAAGAATATTAATTTTCAGTGGAGTGGACTACAGTTTAGAGAATAGTTTAAATTGACAATAATTTGCTTTATTCTTATGATTAAATAAATAAATAAATGAAGATATTCTGAGAGTTGGGTTATTGGGAGAGATGCATACTTTGAAGCAAAAGTGTACCATTTATTGCTTCTCGCAGCAAACACGTGCATGTGAAAATTGGCAGAAATAGCTTAAATTTATTGGGCATCCACATCTCTGAATGATGTAACATCACATAACAGCAGAGGTCCCGCAAGGCCATATGTCATGATGGGGTCTCAAAAAATTCTCAGAAACTGGGAAACGTGCAGATATGCTGTTGTATTTCTGTTACAGTATGGCATTACAATGAAGATGATTACTCCATGGCTTATCCCAAGTGTTGAGATCAGATCTAGATGTGCAGTCAAACACATTGGTGTTCCAGCCTTGGTATTTGTGGATGCTGTTGCCTTACTGGAATGTTAAGTTCATTCTACTTTTCAGTGGAAGGGGGGATCGTGCACACCTTTAGATTCTGGTTTAGAAACATTAGCATTTCATATGATGGCGATGCAACGAAATCTGTCATGGTCAACCCAGACTCTGCCATCACATTGAGAAAATGGCAATATTGCAACATTGGGCGTACATCTCTGAAAATTGGTGGCATTTACGACAAAAACTTTGTTGTGACTGTCTAATTGTGCAGATTTTTACGCTTCCGCTTCTTGATGGTGATTGAATGCACTGGTCTGGTCTATCTTAACTTTCATCCTTAGGAGATGCCTCCATCCAACATACCTAAGTTGTGATCTCAGTCATTGTTCTAGTCATGCTCTGTGCTGACCTTTAAAAAAACAACAATCATATAGTCAATAATGCCCCACTCTTCCACTCAGAATATGCTTCCTTGCTTTATAGCTATTGTCAGCAACACATGGTACTCTTCATTTCAAGCAGTAATTAAATCTCACTGAACTCATGTAAAAACAGCAAATAATCTCCTCTCTCTTGTAGTTTAGATAAACGTTCTCTTAAAGTGTCATGGATTTTCTTTCTTTCTTTGAGATTTAGAACTCAACTATTCTGTCTGAAGTTGTTTTCATTTAGTGTTTAAAAATGTTATGATTGATCAAAACTAATATATATGTGTGTATATATATATATATACATACATATTATTTATTACATTTTTTTCTCTTAGTTTAAGACAACTACTGTGGTTAAAATATTTTTTTAAAAAAATAACAAAACTGAGTGTGTTATCTTAACTTTCTCCTGTTTCTTACTGAGGATGGGCAGACAGTTGCTGTGGTTAGATTGATCTTTCTAAGCATCTCTAGTGACACGCCTGCTGCTTTTGGTGATGTCGATTCCCTGCTTTATGCAAGAGGTATTGGAGCAGCTCTGGCTACAGTAGAACCTAATACTTTCCAGAAGGTATAATCTCAGATTTAGAATTAACCCTTGTAACTGCTGAATAGGGTTAATGCATTTCTAAACGAGCACGAAGACAGCTACCACATTTCATCTGGCACAGACTGCATTTGTGAAGCTCAGGCAAAATGTAAACTATAAATTAAACTGTCTTGTGTTTCACATTGCAAATGTCAGTTTGGATCAGGTGAAGAACAGTTTCTGACTTAATGCCATTGGTCATTGGCTTCATGGTTTTTAGTCTTATGATGCTGTGTCATGACTTTAAATGTCTTCAACCTGATTGAATTTAAAGGGAAAGTTTTCAGATGTCATTGGCTAGCGACTAAAAGAACTTGTTCTTTGCTCGTTCTATCAGTTTAAATACATTTACTTCACTTAAGTAGTTAAATAAAGTTTAAAGTGACTTATTGATGAAGTTGGAAAAAAGTAAGGAATAGAAAAACTAGCAAAAAAAAAAAAGCTGCCAAGGTGAGATAGATATATAAAGGAAAATTGCTAGAAGACTGTTACCCACCAACAAATCCAGCAGAAGGCTGTGAAGCTATTCAGCATATTTGAATCAGATGGAATCATTGGACAAAGAACTTCGTTCGGGGGCCATTTGTGGCTAGGCAAAATAATTCTGCAAAAGAAATACTTGCTTACCATCACACTACTACTTCACACAAAAATCTCCAAGGGACTATATCCCAAAGATCAATATTTATGTTTTCAACAGATGACCCAGTCTATGGAAAGATGTGATGAACTATCTTCTCAGCAAGGGCTACTGGAAAGAAATTAAAGCCACTCATGGTCTTGAATAGAATCTATTCTACTACCTGAATTGCAAAAGAAGTTTCAGGATGTAGTTATCACCTAAAAGTAGATGAAGATAACTTATTTGATTAGTGTCTTAATTTTCAACAGTGACTCTAACCAATTTTCACATAGCCTGGGACAAGAAAAGGCTGCTGCTCAAGGTGATACTGCAGTGATTTATGTTGCTCTGTGTTTTGCATTAACTTGGTTGGTTTACCTAACTTTATCCACTGATGATGAGAGATCAAACTTAGTTTCATTGTTTAGTCATGGCTAAAAACTACTGAGTTGTGAAAGCTTGGCTTGTGATGACCTTGAGTAGAGTTGTACCCTTTGCTATTTTTGAGGGGGCGTTTAGATTTTGAATTGGAGTAATAGCTGGTTACTGTGACTCACTTTAGGTGAGCATCCTGATAAAGATTTGAGAGAACAAAGTGGGTTGTAAGGGGACAGCAGGGTAATTAAGTTTTGTTTGTAGGTCATAGTGACTGGGCTGACAGATTAGATTTATGCTACTGCTAGTGTCTGCTCTAATGCATCCTTTGACACCTGTGATAGGTTGGTTAATTTATTTTACTTTGTTGGTGGGAGGGAGATTCACTCAGAGGTGAACAAGCTAAAATGTATTTTTGGTTTCTTTAAAGACTGGTTGCCTTGTTTTAAGATGGCAGACTATTTTTGCAGATGTTGCTTACGATCAGCTTCTGTCAATTTTGAAAATCATCGTTTGATCACGAACAGTGCTCTTTAAATTGGATGTTCATTAACTGGAGCCTGTCTACTGGGGACGAACATTCAAATTCCCTCTCTCCTAGGATTGCATGTTCTACTTGTAAGGTGCCTTAATATTATTCTTGAAAAGTAAGAGATGTGCCTGATTGACTTGTTTGCTTTCTGCAAGTCCCAGTGGAGTGTGTGTTAAATGTAGTTAATGATGCTATACAAATGTTTGCTTCATCTTCATCTGATAGGTCCCTCTTGCTAATTGGCAAAGTTTTAAACCTGTAGGAACTTGCGAGAAATCAACAGCCATGCACTGAATTTTTGACAATGGTGGTAATTATGAGTTTAATGTTTTCGCTCAATTACTTTCTGATACCAAAAAAAAAAAAAAAAAACCTGATGGGGAAGGTTCAGAGAATTAGTTAAGGCAAATATATTCAGCACAATACAAATTGCCCTGTAGTAACAATCCTATCTGACCAAAGCTGTCTTGCAAAATTGTTGATTGTCATCATTTCTTGTTAATACTGTAGTCTGTGTTTCATTATATCAGAAAGCCATTGCTATGGTAATTTGTACTGCTGTCACCTCTCTGATTTATGAACAGATTTCTCATTGATTTGAGTGAGTTAAACATGTCACCTCCAACAGCTAATTTATGTTGATGGCCTGTTTATGCAAATTCTGGAATTCTGATTAGTAGTAAGATTTCTTTTATAAGTTGCGTTGTCTAAGAATACTACTTGGTGGTTGTTAGCCAAGTCCTTTCAGGAAGTGCTTTGGATTAATACAATACTTCATTAATAAAATAAATGTGACTTTTATAATAAAACTATGAATAATTAGCATTTATTACTTAATTAAACAGTTGTTTTTGTCATTGCCATAGTGAGGGCATCAGCTAAGTAAACTTTTCAGAAGGCTGCTATCAGAGTAAATGGTGGCTATATTCTGCCACCTTATCATTTTTGTATCTTTGAATATAATACCCAGATAATATCATACTCAGGTTTCACAATGCTTCCTGTGCACATTTTATTTTATCATTGTGACTTGTGCTGACTTTCAGCAGTATATGGATCGTTTTTATTATTATTTAATAATCCTTTATTCCGACAGGATGGATTTTATTTATGGGGCAGGTTAAGAAATATAATGTATCAGTTTGCCGAGGTAGGAAGCTAAAACACTTGGATTATCACTAAATTGTATCTTGTTTTCCGCATTCATTTATGTGAACTTCTCAACCGGAAGGAGCCCAGAATACATCCCAGTATAAGCCTTTATTTCACTCCTTGGTGGCCCACACTGTCATATTTCCGTCACAAGTGTTGGTTTATATTTTTCTTGGTGCTGAATTGAAATCCGGCTTGATAACATTGATGCTATTTCAGCCTGACTCCTGGAATCTCCCATAAACTGCTTTGGGTTTCAGTTTGTACTTGGGTTTCACATTATCATGCTGGGCTTGCATAAGTTTAACTATTAATTTATGTCATCTCCCTGACAAGAGAGGGGAAATAAATTGACCATGACACTAAGAACTCTGGTGTGCAGTAAGTCTGTCAGGGTAAAAAAAATTCAACCATTGGAGTAGTTAAGGATATTTTAGGTCAGAGATGTTAAATTCAGACTTTACTTAGCAAAAAAAAAAACAACTGCAGAATACTTATAGCAGTTTGAGATTTCTATTAACTATGATTAATATCTTATCGTTTTAAATTACATCTGCAAAATAGTGTAATTAGAATTTTAATCCTCTCTCAAACAGTCTATTAAAGGGTATAATTTTTTTTGTTTTTTACCGAGAAGACTTCAGGGCTTAACAAATTGATATTTTTTTATATCTCTCTCGATCGATCGATTGATTGATCGATCATAATTCTTGTTAGCTTTATCACGGGTTAGAGTAAACTTTATTCTCTCTTATTCATGGCAATCATTTTTGATGCAAAATAGTGCTGGGGTAGAGTAAAAATGATTTTTATTTCTTTGTTTCTGGAGAAATTTTCTTCGCATTGCTGAAATAAATTTTTCAAAGGGTTTCCTCGAAAGACACCAAACCAGTTTTGTTTTGCGCAGCCACTTAAGATTCTTTAAAAGCCTGTAGGAGAGGGCCACAAGGATTAATGAGCTAGCCAGCCACACCAACTGGGAGTGCAACAGAGGACAACAGATAGCTTCAGATAAGAAAGTGAATTTAACATTGAGATTTTAACCTCCTTTATATCACCTTAGTTATTACCTACAAGAAGGACTAATTAGTATTTGTGTTGAACTGGCTGTATAGTCAGGTATAGTTGTAATGTAAAATATGGATTTGGAGCAGTATACAGATTTGCCATTAAAAAGGATTATAATATTAACAAAGGAAGGTACTGGGGTGAAAGTATGACCCGGCTGGTGTACAGAGGGTTAATAATATTAGGTCTCCCACATATATATATAAACATGGAGATTCTTAAAAAAATCTCTCATCTAGAAAGACCACCTATTTAACCTTTTCTGTTCATACAGTTTCTAAGATGGCTGCTCAAAATACACCTGCCTGATTAAAATGATTAAAAAGCGCATTAAGAAGCCATGGAATGACTCAAACGGCACAAATGACTTAGCAGACCTTGCTGGTAGAACATCTCACCATCCAGAGAGGAATAGTGCAGTGTTGGTCTCCATTCCTCGAGCACATCACACTGGTCTTTTTTAGGATGAGATGGTCTTGGATGGTGAGGTATAACTGGCTATCACTTTTTTTCTCGGTTGCCCCTTCTATTCTCTGGAGTAGAAGCCAGCTGAAAGTCTTTGTGGGTATAGCATTTGTTGCCACTTCTGCCCTTGAGGGATTCGGAGTACTGTACAAAAGCATTGGTGATGGCCATGTTGAACAAACCATGCTGAGTGCTTCCAATACTCCATACTCCTCTTCCTCAGAGGATAATACAACTTCTGCTGGTCCATGAGATCCACCTTCTCCACATTGTGGTTGTGCAGCTTCACAGACAGGACTGGTGTAGTACTGCCTTTGGATGGTAACTTCCTCAGGGTTGTAGCTGATACTTAGCAGTATAATATCCCGCTTATCATGTCTCAGCAACAAACCTCTTCTGTTCTTCTAAACAGTAATAGCAGGCAGGAAACCCCTTCTTCAACTTTTCTAACAATTCTGGAAAGCTCTGTAGTCCTCAAAGTAGAGCTGATAGTGTTTCTCCTGCAGTTATTCTTAAAGGCTTTCCACCACATGGACTGTGGTTGCTACTTGCTTTTTCTCAGGTAGATGTTAAAGTTCAGCATGTAGCCATTGTGCGCATAAACTACTGCCCACACTTCGAAGCCCTACTTTATTGGTTTGATTGGAAGGTACTGCAGCATGTGGTACTTGGCCTGAAAGTTCTTGGTGGGCACATTAAACAAAGTCCCTGTTACGGTCATCAGAAGCTGTTGTTACTTTTGACTTTTTTTGACACTAGGTCTACTGCTCCTTAGCTCTACTTGCTTTCCTCTGGATCTGTGTGACATAGTGTTTCATCTCCTCAACCATGTTGTGAAAGAAATCCACTGGCCTTGCATCATCAGAAACAGTGGCATGCTACTAGGTTGCAGATGATCTAAACTCAACTCAGTGGCCTCATTCTCCACCTCTAATGCATTCTTGTGTTTCAACATCACTGTCCAATCAGCTGAATGATGAGGGATCCAGGGTGTGCGCACTCAAGACCTCCACATCACTGGGAAGGAAGAATTCGCTGTTGGATTCCAGCATGCATCGTAGATAAACAAACTAGGTAACACACGTGGTTCACACTAGTAACCACTCCAGTAAAATCACTTTCACTGGAAAACGAAGTGATATAAAAGGCCAGAGGAAGTGATAATGTGGACCAGCATCCTTCTACATGTACAATTTATAGTATAGATGGAGTGGTTATTAAATACTTCATCAATGTCTGACTCTCTTTGGCCAGTGTGTTGGTTGACTTGAACAGGAAAGGTTTAAGATGATGCAAAAATTGATTTTCACCTAATGACAGGACCAAGGAGTCATTTTCATTTTGCCCCATATAATAATGTTTGCATATAATTTGTGGAAGTATAAAAGTAAATCACTTTTTAGATTTTAGCTATGGACTTCTCAGTTACTGTTAACCTGTACATAGTCTGAAATATCAACACGTCCACCTGGATACGCTCTAATTCTAACTTTAAAAAATTTCTTTTCGTTTTTGATGGTTTTCCCTGATCATCAGATAAGGTTTTCTGAACTTCCTAAATTTAATTTGATTGTGGTCTGCTTCTGACCATCAGGTAGTTTGATAGTAGACATGCCAGAAGGAAAATTATTTTTCTTTTACCTCAAACTGTACATTCCTTTATTCCTCTGTTTTTGCCCCCCCCCCTATCAGCAAAACATTTGAAAAGGGAAGCACAAACGGTTGGTTTTATCTTTATGCTTGCTCTCTCTTTCAGAGCGTGGAATCTGTCTTCCTACTGTGTCCTTATGGTTGCTTTTTGTCTACATAGAAGCATCAGTGAGATTACGAGAGCTGAAGAGCTTGCCGTTTAATTTAGATTTATGCAGACCTTTCGCAGCGCATTGGTGAGTAAACATTTCTCTTCATGATAAAATCTCTAGATTTCTTTCATTCTATTGAGCGTCTTTTTTCATCATCCGTTCCGTGGGTTGCAGATGTTGCCCGAGGTGGGGTGGGTTGCGGGGAAAACTGTCAAACCCAGGCAAATTCCAGTTTGATGTCTTTTTAATGATATTTTTTTGTTTCAATGTCCTTGAGGAGCCACACTCTTCCCATTTGGCAGTTCTTTCCGCTACAAGTCTGTTGATTTCAGGGCCACTCAGTGAGGCCTCCTGGTGGTTAAATTTGATAAAATGCAGGTTCGGGTGCAGTCCTTGGCAAAAAACGAGTACTAAGTGAGAGGCGTTCTAAAAACTCTAGCAGATGAAATATCAGCCTTTAGAAAAGGATTGGGAAAACTGTGTGTGTGTACTAACTACAAAAACAAAAAAATTTGTGCAGCATCTACCAAATAAATGGCTCATTTAGATTGCAGTTTTGCAGTGTTACGAGCTCTGCTTTATTTATTCAATCGCCTCTCTCTCTATCTTTATTATCAGTTAGCTTATGGCAAACTATGGTTTTAGTCGGTTTACCAATTTGCCATATCCCAAACATACACAAAGCATCATTTAATAGTTTGTAAAAATGTTTTCTGTCCATCATCACTATATGACACCTCCAGTCCAGGGTGGTCTCAACACCCTTGGATCATTTCAGTGATCTGAGATAAGAGTAGGAAGAAATTTTTTCTCAACATACTATTGTTCCATTGTTAGGAAATTTAAAACGGTTAAGGGGAAATAACTCTGACTAGTAATTTGTGGAAACAATTTGATGTGCATCTTTGCAATATTATGGAAACTTTTATGTTCAAAGTAAATTATTGGTTAGAAAACCAGCAGAGTGTGCGCGCACACGTCTTGGTTTTAAATAATAATTTTAAATTTTGCTGCTTTAAGTTGACATTAAGTTATGACAGACTTGCAAATGCAAACAAGTAAATAATTTCCCAGGGTGCTACATTTGGTTTTGGCTTGTCCTAAGTGTTTCCTAATTAAGAAACTTCCAATTAGCTAAAAAGAAGTGCACAATTTTTAAACCAGAAATACTTTGAAAACAGAGCAATACAGGGGTTAAGCTGCTAGAGTTTGAATCCCAGTCTGAACTGGCTCTTCTTGCCAGCCTGATTCTCGACACCTTAACCTTTGCTAGTTGTCTTGTGTATGCCTGCCTGCCTGCCAGCATGTGGGAGGGGGGGGCAGGAAAGAGAGTGGATGTTATGATGCGAGCCATCACCACTGTAAAGTTGCGCAAGTTTTGTTGTGAAAGAAAAATAGGTAACGAAGGAAATTGGTTACTGCAACATTAAAAATAAAACTGTTCTCTCTTCGGTAAATGTCTGGTACTTGTTCAGATGCTGTGAAATTTATATATATATATTTTTTTTTTATTTTTCAATAACGATCATAGAAAAAATAAATGGGGATTCCTTCATAGAGCTTTATGCAGTTAATGAACACTTCTCTGTAAGAGTCCGTTTTGTGGCTCAGATAGCCAGGTATTCTGTATACTTTAAATTTACAAATGTACTTGTGGTATTATTTTCTTATCTTAGTCTGAGCAAATTTGAGAATTTTGGATCGTTTACACATTCCGCAGTGGCAGCTTTTTTTTTCTCCTATGGCAAGATGACAGATAGGACAATCAAAGTTGTCCCTTCCATTATGAAGGTAATATCTAAGTATACCTACCAGTCACAGAACAGAATGATGATGATGTCTGTCTCTCTCCAGTAAGCTGAACCTGGTGAATGAGCCTGTAGAGGAGGGAATTGAGATAGGGATGGATTTTTTTTAAAACTTCCAGTGGCTTGGGTGATACAAAGAAAGTGGGTTTTAAGTGATGGGAATCAGTAAAAACATAAGATGCTTTATTTATATCCTGTACAAGTTCCTAGTGAAAATCTGTCCATTAATCCCAGAATGTAAATGGCATTTTATGTAGAGGAAACCTCCCCCAATGTCTGAGCTAGCTACACAGCCAGGTCTGGAAAGTTTCTCTTACAGACCTGCCAGTATCAGATTGCCTTTTCATTTATTTTATTTATATAAGGATGCTAGAAGATATATCAGCATTTAAATTTAATGTTCTACCTGTGTTAAAAGAATTTTCAGTGTGCGGATATCTTAACATTTTTGTTTTCAGATGAATGACTGGTCCCTAATTTTCTACTGTTATGGTAGCAAAAATTAGACTGGATTCTATCATATCACCCCATACAAGTAGGGCGCCCTCAATTGTGGGGTTGGGGGTATGAGGGGGCCATAGCCATATTGCTAATGGTACAGAATTCCACTCACCCCTTCCCCTCCACCCAGCCCCAATCTCATGTGAGTCAGCCCCCTCATAATTGGAATCAGCTCCTTTCTGATGTGTGTGTGTGCTGACCTAGAGTCTCTCTTCCCCCAGCTGTTTCCATGGTGATGTCATTATGGCCTACAATTAATAAAATAATCCTCTTATTCTATTTTTGTTTGGTTCTTTAATGTCCTGTAAAAGACTTCTAAATCTAACTGACCTGATAGGATATTACCAGGGGTGTAAAAAAAATCCCAGCTTTAGATTTATAAACTTGCTAAAACCATAACATCATTTGCTTTGTTTTTTTCTGCCCAGTGTCTAGAAAGCAGTCAGCTTAACTCATTTAGTGTTTTTTATATGAATGAATTAATTTTACTGCGTTACTTTTGTTGTTAGTGTGGAAGCTTCATGACTGTGAATTAATGAAATCTACTCAATTGTAAGAGATTCTTTTCGTAAAACACTGCTCAGATTCTTGTTTTATCATTTATATACCTTTTTTCTTTGTAATGTATTAATATCTAAGTATGCAGGTGTAGAGGAAACGTGTTTGCTTGAAAAATATAAACAAAGCAACAGAAATGAGGTCATCAGTTGTATTTAGAATTAACTACCTTTCCCTGCATTTTGTTCCATATTCTAATGAAAGATTATCTTACCGCTACCTAAAATGGTAAGCCATGGGGAGACAACCTGATGTGCTTTATTTGAAAACCCAGCATCCATCAGTTTTGGTTAATAATGTCTATGAATTGTTGATGCTAAACTTTGTGTGGGTGTTTTGTTTGTTTGTTTTCCCTAACTGGTCTTGTATGTAGATATCCCCCAAATAACAACAAAAAAAACATAAAAAGAAGGTTAAGGACTGAAGCTGAAATTGACTCTTTAGTGGACAGAAGTGGGGATAAATGGGGTTGCCTGATTTGACAATTTAACATTACCGTGTCATTTTCAGAATGTGATGGGTCTGTGTATGTATGAAACAATATTATTTTCTCTCTGAGTACTGGGGAAAGTTGAGCTCTCTCATGCGGGGGAACCATCAAGAATGCCAACTCTAATGTTGCACTCATCTATTTACAAGAAATGGTTTTTTCTCACTTTTCGAGTTTAATGTTTGATAGGAAGGCAACTTCTAACCTACTGCTGTTTTGATCAATTTCCACCTCCTGTATGCCCCCTGACTTTATCTATTTTATTTTATTCACAGCATAGGATATCCAGTGGTAACTCTTGGTTTTGGTTTTAAAAGTTATGTTTCATACAGAATGAGATTGGTGAGTTGTTTGTTGTTGTTGTTGTTGTTTTTTGTTTTTTTTGTCCCCTAACTTTACTAAAGCCTGCATGTGTTAATGCATTCACCACGCATTAGATCTACCTACAATTCTGCTCTTACCTAATATCTGGGGCTCTGCTTTTGTTTCAGCTTTCAGCCATCTGGGAATGAACGCATTGGACCCCTTTCCTTAACAACATCAGTAGTGTCTTCCTGCAAATATTGCTTCATGCATTTGAGCTTTATTAGCCTGCTGATGTGGCTGGAAATGCTATGAGATTGTGATGCTTTGTATCCCTGGTGTCTGCTAATATGCGCATAATTAGTGTGTGTATGTGGTGTATGAATTGGCAAAACTGCAAAAAAAAATAATTTTTTAATAACCTGCCCACGAGCCCATGATTTGCTGAGCAAGAAAACTAGCCAAACCACAAGCAATTTTATGGCAGCTGATAGAGGCATATGTTGAGGGCTTCAGTGCGTGCAAGAGAGCCTGAACCGCAGCCATAAGGCCAATGTGAATGTCCAAACATTTGACACACAAAGGGCACTTTGGCACTGACTGCCCTGGTCATTTTTGATATCTTTTCAGCAGACCCCTGTGTTGTTGTTATGAGAGTCACTATAGGACAGAGAGGACCAGGTAATCTGTCATGGCCGCATTTCTAGCAGTTAATACAGGCAGATCTAAAGATCACTAGGCTGGTTAAGGGGGGCCTCTTCCCCCCCCCCCAATCTCCAATCAATCTTTACCTGTTAGTGTTGGCGGAGACTTTCCAGGCTTGCTTAGTCATTGCCTGCCTCAGTTTCTGGGGAGAACTTGGGTGTTTATTGTGTAATGTAGACTGTCCAGCAGGCCACTGTGTTGTGGCTTGAGGGAGGCAGTATTGCTTGTCCATATCTGTAGAGGACATTTATCACAATGTGTCTGAATAATGGTTTCACCAGGATTGTGCTGCCCTTGAGGAATATTGCCGAGAGTGCAGAATGTTCTGTTGCTGTAAAGAAACTTTCTGTCAGGCTTTGGTTGCCTTCAATCAGACAATGCATCTGCACCGCATTCTGCCCAATATTCTGGTCTCTGTTTCACCTTTTCACGTGCTCCAGTTAGTGGCTTTTTTGCTTGTAGAGGGGTCATACCTATTACTGACATTTTAATTGTATTTTGCAATGCTGATTTGTTGGTATTTCATTAAAAGTAACAGTATAGACACCAATGGAAGCCATTCTTCTGACTTTATATACTTTCAATCTTCTTTTGTGTGTGGTGGTGGGGTGGTGCAGTCTGCATTCTGACCTTGTCCTTTTATCCACAAGTTTCCTTTTTTGATAAGAGTTATTTTGCTTGGTGTTTGCTTATTGTAAATGATAGAATTCTCGTTTAATTTTCCCTTAAGCTCCATGCAAAGTTCACTGAAGAAGACCAAATGGAGCAGTTCCTGCAGGAGTGAAGCAGCCAGTTGAGTTGACTCAACTGTCTCTTATAAAACTACTGATTTCATCAGAGCCGAGTGTGCGTCGGGACAGAACCTCAAGTGGCTAATCCACACAATCCAACTTCGGAAACCAATCTCACCGGCTCTTATTAAAAAAAGATGATTAATAGCGAACAACTTGTCGCTAGCTTTGTTCTCTTTGTCTGGCTTCTCACAAGGATCTTGTCTGCTAGAATCAAGTCAAACGTCGGTCACTGGTTAACTGGTTGTTTTTTTTTAATGTTTGATCTCCTGTAGAATGGGGGATGACGACTTAAAACTAAATGAATGACTCTGCTGTTTACAAGCAGAAATCAGTTACCATGAAGACCATTTAAACCAATGCATTATGTTTTGGATGTTTTGCTTGCCCTTTGCTTTATTTCTCATGTTTGTTTAGGTGGGGGGGGGCTAGAATAGTTCAGTTAATTTCTGTAGACAACAAAAGCAAAATGTGAAGCACATCTGTGCTCCATACTTTCACTGTGGGTGGACTCTCTCTCTCTCTCACACTCTCACTCACTCTCACACACACACACAGCAAGTGCTTTCTTTGTGTGTATTAAACTATCTGCAGAATAAATGCAAATTAAAATAGGCGAGGGGATGGGGGGGACAGTTGCAGTATCTGCTAATCAGCTCAGTGCTCAATTTCCTCTTTATTTTTTTTTTCTTTTTAGCGAAAACAGAAAGAAATACAAAAGGAGAATGACTTCTACATACAGCTTTTGCAGAAAGCTTTACCACCAGAGGTGCAGAACGCATACGCGGAAAAACAGAAAGGTGAGCGCTGTAATTGCCTCCTTTTACTTTCATCTTTTATCTTAAAAACCACACAAACACTCAGAGCCAGCTGGATGGTCGGTAGTGTGCTTTACTACAAACTACCGTGGGTGCAGGCGCGGAAGTGGTGCTTGCTTGCTTTTTCACTGCATTACGCGAGATTAATAAGAGATGTGCAATGAAACTGGCTTTCTGTTGATACTGTGGGAGGTGTGGGGGGGGGACATTTTAAATGAAGCCCAGCTGTTATAGTACCCAGTCTCTTGGGTACCCTTCCCCTGGCCGTGCACTCTTTCGTACAGACTGATCAGATACCTGGCTGCTTCTGCTTTGACTTTATTTATGAGTTAGGTAATTCGGTAAGTTAAGAACAAAAAACTCGCTTCTACTGCGGGAAGAGTAGAGGGTTTGGTTTCTTTTGCTTTACGTTCTCTGCGATTTCCTGGTGGACAACTCCGTTATGAGAGCAGGAGCCGGTCGGCTCACGACAGGCTGGCTCCTCACTTTCGTTCTGCTGTGCGGCATTAGAGAAATCAGTAGGCCGACACCTGGTGGTGGTGGTGGTTCTGTTGCTGGAAAAGTTTTACGTGGCACTGCTGTGTCACGGGTCCATTATTGATTTAACTGCTTAACGAGATGGTTGGGATTACTTTTTACGCGCTTCTGAGTAATGTATTTACATTAGTGAAATTCTGATTGGTAAATACCCTGAAACCGTTCTATTACTGCCAGTTTTGTTTGTTGTTGTTGTTGTTTTTTTAGGGGAGCCATATTTGATTTTAAAAATTGGGGAGAGATGAAATGGTCAGATTGATAAAAGTAAAGGGCAATCCATCATGAACAGTGGTGGTGGTGGCTGGATGTGTTTTTTGTCTCATCTTTCTTTCTTCTGTTTGTCTGCTGAACCACCTGCAGAACTGCCTGCCCACCTTACGGAAGCAGAATCTGTTCTCATAAATGTCAAGCCTTGTGTTAGGTTTATGACAATCTCCTGTCTGCCCACCGGTCGCTGGAGAAAGGCTGTCTGTCCATGTTTTTATTTTAGATGACATTTATGGAGATCAAGAAAAATCAACATTCCACTAAAACTGCTTTGGTGGATTCTTATGATCTCCAGGTTTTCTAGTAAAACATTTTTTTATGTAAGAACTGCAGCTGACTTGAAGATTTACAACATTCCCTGCCCACCCCCCAATCCCTTTTCTTGGGTTGATACTGGAAAGTTTCAAGAAGCTCCAGCTTGCTACTAAGCATGGTCTTCAGGTGCAGTTACATGCTTCTCTGATCTCTCCTCTCCTCTCTCAACAGCACTGCCTTCAAAATCAGAAGAGGAGGTAATCTCGAATGGTGTTGCGGGCAAGAAGTCATCACGGACAGATGATGAGCGGGACCGGCGAAAGCATTTTAACAAAAACACAGATGACGACGACGACGAGTACGAATATATAGAACAACCTTTGTCAAAGAAGGCTAATGTGAACGACTTTGACGACAATGTAGAGGCTTACACCACTAATGATCAACATAGTGGTAAAAGTTATAAGTCAAACTCTGTCACAAAATCCCAAGGAAACAAGTTGAACAGCAGCAAGGAAAATAACTCCAAGAAAGGAAAAAATTATAGCAAGGATATTTCTCCAGCTACATTCACTAATAACAAGGATGAAATAATTTCTCGGTGAGCCGTTCTTTATTTTTCTCTCCTTTCCCTTTTGTTTTGTTTAGTCAAGACATTTAATATAATTTGCATTTTTGCAAATCATCAATAATATTAGCCCTGTATTTTATTTATAACTTGATGACATCAAAAAATTTGAATGTACTGTCTACTTGTGATACCCATGTCCCGGCAAAATGCTCTCCTCTCCCATTACAAAAATTTGTAGATAACCCTGACTTGCTCCAAGTCAAAGTCAGATAAGTTGGGACAGTATTTTTGGTGTCTTGAATTGCAGTTACATATTAATTTCTCTTCATGTTTGTCGGCTGAGAGCAAATGATTGACTACAATCTGCCACACATTTGTTAAGAATCTTTGAATTTCTTTTCGTAAGTCACTGATCATCAATGAAACTAACCATTTCCCTAATTTATTCCCAGATAACAAAAGGGCATTTCTTGGAGCATTTTGCAAGTTGTGAACATTTTGATATATGATTAAAATAAATAAGAAAACGGTTTATTCTTATATTTATTTTTAAAAAAATGTACAACTCTCTTCTTATATCACTTATCTTTTGAATTACTGTTGGAGCAGAAACTCATCAGTAACAATTCGCACACCACTATGAATCATACAAACTGTGGACTCACCAAATTGAGGCTAAGTACCAGAAGATTCTTGAAGTTGAAAAGGGATTAAAAAGTAAAACAGATAGTGAAGCATTTCGACATTTCTCCAAATATTCTTTCCGCATGGCTTTAAAATGCCAGTGAGACCAAATCCACTTAACTGAACAATGGAAATTCAAGGAATAGAAACCAGTAACTTAGATTTTGAAAAGTCAATTTCCAATAAGTCTAAATTGTTTTGGGAGGTCCCTGCAATTTAAAGTTATGAAGAGTATGCTGTGAATGTGTATATGCTTTTTAATGCAAGGGAGATAACTGTAATTAATATAACGGTAGATATTTTTCCTGAATTTTGTTTGTTTTAGTTTTAAAAAGAAAGAAAAACATTCAAGTTTTTATTTCCAGTCACTATATTACTTTGTTTTTATTTTCTTATGTGAGTCCATTGAGTGAAGCATTTCAAATGGTGATTGCTAGAAAACCTATTAACATTGAATGTTTGTCTCATTTGGATATTAAAAGGTCTGTCTGCCACTTTAAACCTTCGCCTTTTGCCATAATTTCTGGTTGGGATTTTTTTTTTTTTTTTATTATTTCTTTCAAAATTTTAAAATCTTTTATAAATCTGTAGCCCTTTGGTGTAATTTTTAAAATTGTAATACATATTTCTGGCAAGGAGGGTAATCTTGAATTACCAGCACAAAATTGAATAAAAACAATTAAGACAGACAGCAAAGCTGAGTGTTTTTCATCTCCATATTGTCAATTAAAAAATGTTAATTAGCTATGGTATTGGGTTCAGTTTCAAGTGTATGTACCCCGTACAAGGGTTTGACAAGCTGGCAGCATGCAATGTGCGCGCTCTGATGGGCAGACACGAAAGGAATATGATGCACAATGTTAGAACCTTTGCTGCCAGTGTCCACCCACTACTGAAAGTAGGGGTAGGGTGAGGTGAGAGTTTTTCATTTAAAATTTGTGGTATGTTTACGGTTTTTGTGATTCCACTGTAGGTTCGAGAGCGACATAAAACGGTTAAAGGCAGACCTGCAGGCGAGTCGGAACTGCGAGCAGGAGCTGCGCTCTCAGATCAACAACCTGGTAATTTGTGACAAATCCACGCGGTCTGAACTCTACCAGCTACAGCAGGACAATGAAAACTTACAGAACAAGTAAGTCTAGAGTCTTTAGAAAGTAATTTCAGCTGCTAAACTGTTAGAAGAAGATACAATAAATCCCTCGATTTAACGGACTAATAAGGGGTGGTGTCCGTTGCCAGGGGTCCATTAAATCCGGATGTATGTTGTTTACCTACATGTGCACAGCTCAATGCAGGCTGTTGTTGGAAGACCAGACAGTGTCCTTGGCTTTTGAAGTCCCTTGAATGGTGGTCCGTTAAATCGAGGGATTTACTGTAGCCAAAATTTGTTGTTGACAACTGCAGACTTAGTTAACCCTCTCACTCTCATGATTCTGTTCACCGCATTTCAGTGATGGTGGAACTGGTGCCATCTGTTTCAGCTCTAGGTCTCCATTGTCAGTCGCAGTCTTTGACTCGGTCTGACCCTCAGACATTCCCTTACTGTCTTCTCTTCTCTTCTCTCCACCTCTCAGGTTACACAATTTAGTCACCAACAGACAGCAAGACAAGCAGAATTTATCAATCCTCGAGCGGAAGCTGCAGGACGAGCGAAAGACTAAAGCCATAATCGAGCAGCAGCTGGTCAGTGAGAGAAAGGCGAAGAAAGCAGAAGAGGCGGCAGCAGCACGAGCAGTCGCTATGGCAGCAGCAGCCAGGTTGGTGTAGCTGTGCAGCGAAATTCCACTGCAGGCAGATTTATCTATTGTCACCTTTTTCTTGTGTGCATATGTTTCATAAAAGAAGTTCAAACTTTGTGGTATCTTTAAGTCTATAGTCCAGAAAAAAATTAGATCGGACTCTTTTGGACTTCACAGAATATTCTGGATAATTGGTTATGGGAATCTTAGTGACAGTAATTCCTAAAATCCATATCTGTTTATACAAGCCTCCCCCCTTCCCCCCAGGTTAGAAAACTGCTTATTGGTCTGGTTCTAGTGTACTATTACACTGGTTACTATATCCCTGGAAGACATACGTCACAGCTCATACAAAGCTTCTAAACCAGGGGTGTCAAACTCATTTGCAATGGCGGGCCGTACAGATGAGTGGAATATGTCCACAGGAAAGATGTCAATGGTGGCACACTGACAAAATGATATCAAGTGCAGGCAACGTGCCTAGCAGGGTATCATCTCTACATGAGATACACTGTGTGTGACATAATGTCACACTTGATTTCTCTAAAAAAGAGGAATCATGAAAGCCAAAATTTGCAGATGATACTCTCCATGTTGTTCCCTTTATGAAAGTATAAACTTTATTCTAATATGTAAATATTTTTTTCAAGTTGCAAACAAAAATGGAAAATATAGTTATATCAGAAAGAGTTGTCTTCCCTTAGGTGTTGTTTTAGTAAACAAAAAATGTATTGGGTTTTTTCTTTGTATTAATCCACTTACAGAGGCGGTTACCTTAAAAAAATTCTGCTTTAAGTTCAAAGGAGATACAATCAGATATGTATACACACATCATACGCATGCACACATATGCACTAAAAAAATTAAAATATAGACCTATCGTAAGTTTAGAAGTTATCCTACACATTCAAATAAAGTTTATATTTCCATAAACGAAAATCACACCAAAATTAGATCTGATCTGAAATCGCATTTATTTTAATATATGTGAAGTATATGTGGTAGAGTTGGTGGAGGGGACAGGCAAGGGGCAAACTCACATTATTTAATTTAAATTACCTAATAATAATTGCACCTCCGTCACAAAAATCATAATGGGAAGTCACTAATCGAACTATTCTATCTGGATAAATGTATTTTGGCTTTCTTTTGAGAAATCAGGAGAAATTAAATGTAACCTGACACACTGTTTTATCTAAAATTAAAATACTACACGCGGACATTACATTGTAAAACAATACTATTCATTGCTAGATATCAGCGATATAAAAATGGCAGTAGAATCCCTTATACATCAGCTACAATTTACAATTTAAAAAATCGGTTTGTAGATAATAATAAGTGTAATGATATATAACTAACTTCATTTATTTTTCACTGCTGCTTTCTGATACCTGACACCACTTATTTTGGATAAATGTATCAAAGTTTGGAGCAAGTGAACTGGGCTGTCTGTGGCAGCCTTGAGTATCGAGTCCAAGTGTGTGTCAGTAATTTGAGAACTAGTCTTGACTTGACTTGTTAATGTTCATTACAGAAAAGATCTTTTCACAGACATACCTTGTCCCAAACATGGACAGAAGTTCTGAATTCAACATTGGATAATTTGGTCCTAGATATCGATGAAATGTGCCAATATCACTATTAAACAGTTTATTCTTCAAAACAGAGTCACACCGCAGATCGATTATTTCCATCTGAAGCTGCTCAGAGAACCTTAATGAAGACTGACAGAAAATTGGTTCTGAAAAATTGATAAGTCTCAAGGCTTTTAAAATCAAAAAAAAAACTTTCCTGGAATTCATTTTTTAACTTGCAAATTTTGCTACTGTACTTTTCTGTGAAGGCATCACAATGTGACTCAGCTGTGTCATGTCTTGTTTTTAAGCTCGGAAAGTGTGCCGGATTACTTTCTGAAAGTTGCTTTTCTCAAAGCCGAAGCTGAATTTCAAAGGAATGTATGCAGTCATGAAGTTCTGTCACTGAATTGTTGCGGCCTTGCATCTTTTTGTTAAGACAATTCAGGTGTTCAGTAATATCCACCATAAAGGCAGGATCTTGAAGCCATTCATTGTCCTGTAATTTGGGTAACACTTCCTTTTCTGATCTATAAACAACTGTATCTCACCAAGAAATTCATAGAACCGTTTAAATACATTTCTCCCGACTAAGCCAGCAAACATCGATGTGATATGGCAGCCCACGAGAGTTCTAATTTTCCTCCAGAAGGCGGTTAAGCTGCCTGTGTTAATTGATTTTATAACCACATCCATAACATTATCCATCTTCAACCTTTTACTACACGGTGCTTCTTGGTGCAAAAGGCAAATGCGATGTATAAAACTGATGGCTTGGATTCACAGATAGCAGTTTTCTTTTTTAACTTTGTGGCAGCTCCAGCTTTTCTACCCACCATTTGTGGTGCTTTGTCTGCAGCCAGACTCACAGCTTGTGCCCAGTCTACACCTATTTTTTCCAGAGCTTCCACTAAACTGTTGAAGATGTCATCACCTGTTGTCGTCTCTTTCATCAGAACCATTTCCGCAAACTCTTCTGTTATGCTCATACATGTATCAACACCTTGAATGAAAATTGCAAGCTGTTCCACATCAGTTATATCCGTACTTTCATCAACTGCAACTGAAAATGCAACAAAGGACTTGACTTTGTCCTTCGGTTGACTGTTGAGTTTCTCTGATTAATTCTCTCTGCGAGTCTGTTTCTTGGAAGGCTTATGTTTGCAAAACTTTGGCATTTATCCAGACACGTTACTTCTGCAGTCATCAACATACATTTTTCTCAAAGTTCCCTTTCGAAAAGGGCTTTGATGAGACAATTATTTCATGAGCAATCATATAACTTGCCTTAACTGCAGCCTCATTTACTGTAGAGCTTATTTAAATACTGACAGCTGTTCTTTCAACGTCTTTTCTAATTCGCCAGCTTTGTCTTCATGTAACTTCCCAGTATAGTTATCGTACTTCACAGCAGGATTGCTGTTATGATGCCTCTGAACGTTGCACACTTTGGCAATGTTGTGTGCAAATCGAGCAGGTTGCCATTCCATTCACTTCGGCAAAGAAATACGAATTTGTCCACTTTTCTTGAATCACAAGACATTCTTCGTCTATTTTTCTTTTCTGTGATAACATAATCATGGTTGCTTGTTATTGAGTTCCGAAATATCCTTCAATTAAACATACGTGACACTTTCTCGATTCGCTTAATGTCTGCTGGTGGTTGGTACCTCGGTCACTCATGTTGTCAACTAGGAAACTGAGACTACAAGGTCAAATTCCTCTGGGTATTTTACACTCGTCTCAGTTTGAAAGTCAGATCCAGTCGATAGCTGCTTGACCAGCCTGCAGATCTCGTTTCCATTGGATGAGATGTGTGGTGTGGACCACCAATCGAAGAAAGTGCTACTTAGTTTGGACAGTGGGAGCGAAACCTATTTCAACTTACGATAATTTGATTTGATATAACGTGAGTCAGTTTAGTTCTCTATACAATGACTACATTTTATTATACTGGGCTTTACTTCCTTGTATTTTATATAACTCATCTCTTTTCTTATTATTCGTTCTATTGTTGAGTGAGGATTTATCCTATTGTGCTTTTAATTGAATACAGTCGTTGTACTTCCTTGAAGCATCAGTCCTTTATTCTCGTTATTTAAATTGTTTCAACACGATCGGTCTTCTACCATTAACATTGGCAGGTGCGTGGGGTGGGCTGGTAGAAATGTATCTGCTATCTTTACAGAGAGGATACAGCTAAAGGGTTAGGATGGGTGGTCGCCGTCAGCCTCTCCACAGGCCGTATGTTTGACACCCCTGATTTAGATTGCTTATTGCTTCTTCAACTAATGAACACTTTCCTACTATACATTATTGTTGCTGGTTGTGTTTTTTTTTTTCATGAATCAGGGACCATCACTAAAAAATGTTCCCTATATTGTATCTTGTTCCAGACTTAACCAATTTATTGAAAGTTATGACTAATTTTTTGTAGATTTTTAAAATGTTAAATATATATTTCTATACTCAGAGCTTTAAATGATTTCAAGTTTCTCTTTAAATGTCAATGAACCATGAAGAAGGTATTTGATTCTAACCGTACTAGTCTAAGCCATCATCAGGTTTTACATAAGACCTTCAGATGAGAGGTTACTTTACTTTGCCCAGTTCGTCCTTGTGACCCTGGTATCTTAAATCTTCAAATAGCACATCAGTGTTTACCTTGTACCAGCTGCCAAACCTAGAAGAGGTAGTTTGTGCTGAACTAGCTTTTAATAAAACACACACAATGCAAATCACCTGGCGTTGAAGTGATACAGATTTGTCATTACAAAGGATTATCATATCAATGGGTAAGGCTTGGTGTGTCACAGTCATTATGGCTCAGCCTGTGCTAAGTACTACAGATTTGAAGGGTAGCACCCAAGGTAGTATACAGGGTTAATTGTGGACAGGTGAGTGAAGTTGTTAATTGTTAATATGTCGTTAAAATCTTTATTTATTTTAAAACCTTTATCAGATCTTTTTCTGAAGATGTTAAATTACATGGAAGGTAAATTTAATTTTTCAGCATATTTTAAATGCGGAAATGGCCTAGTAAATCTCTGCTGAACTCTAATCAAACACCATCCTGTTGTCTCCAGACCTGTGGATGAGCTATCTGACAGTATAGAGGAACAAACTTTTCCTTAGTTAAATGTTTGATGATTCCATTCCTAGCATTATATTGGCTTTGTTATCAGCTGAAATATGCTGTTTTACAATGGATTTATTGTCTAAAATAACCTGTTTTCTGAAACTATGTTGTCCAATCTGCTATCTGCCCTGTAATAACGATTTTTAGTATTTCAGACAAAATCTGGAATATCAAACAAACGGTAAAAAAATCAATGGAAATTTTAGCTTGACATTCTTAAGCAGGTTATACAACAATGTTGGGATGTTTATGCTGCTTTTACCAAATTGGGAGCAAAAACTTAGGGATACTGCACTTTAGGGTGAATTTTGTGAGAGAGAGAGAGAGAGAGTAACAATACATAAACTACCTTCAGGTGGTGTCCTCTGTTAGGGTTACAGTTTAGCCTTTTATCATTCTGGAAATGCAATATTTTATATGCACAAAAGTTCAGACAATTTTCCAAGATGGCTACACAAAATACACCAACCTGGTTAAAGATTTACAGTGCATAAAGTCAAAAATGTAGAGTGTAATGACCCAGCTGTGGTTACGGGGATGTTAATGTTTCATCTTTAATCTCTTCACTCATTACTTTTGACACTAAATCTGTTGTCTTCACTCCAATAATTCTCAATGGATGGCACAACTATAGTTATTTACCACTACAGAACACTTTGATTTCCCCCCCCCCCCTCCCTGGTGGCATCCATCCAGGTGTTGTTAGCTCTGCACCTGCATGGCAGAGCAGTTAGATTCATCAGCCTTGTGGTAGGAGAAATCCCCCAACCTCGTGTTATCAGGGACACAAATCTTTGGACCGATGGACTTGGAAAATGCTGGTGAGATTACACCAAGTGGAATTGGTGACTTTGCTCTCTACCTCGACGCATTTGTTGATGGTTCTTGATCACTGTCCAACCAGCTAGATTGGAGATTTGAGGTATGAACACCCGAGGCCTCCGCGTCACCACAAGGAAAAGATTCACTATTGGATTTCCATCATGTACCAAGTAAATGTAACAAACCAGATAAACCACACAGTTTACGCCAGTAGCTTCACTAGTAAAGTAATTTTCCTGGGAAAACAAAGTAATATAAGTAGCCAGAGGAAGTGACAATGTAGTCCAGCATCCTCCTATACGTATAAAGAGAGAGCAGATGTGATCATTAAATAAATCAGTGCCAAACTGACTTGGACAGAAAAGGGTTTTTTTTAATGTAGGAAACATGAAAAAAACAAAGCGAATTTCTAAATGCATATTGAATTATGGCTATTAAATTGTATGGTGTTTTAAAGCCAGCATCGATTGTATGGTAAAATCCTCAAAGGTAGTTCACAGAGACAATCCATGTGACAAAAGCTGTTGCAGTAGGTCAGAATGTCTCTGCAGGTCAACGTCGCTGCAAATTGAAATGTTGTGCAGTATGATTGTTATGGTGGCAAGGTATCATGGCTGGCCGAAGCACTTTCTTGGTGGTCAGAGGAAGTGAGTGGACGAGACCAGCAGTTCCGCCTTTTCATCACCAAATGGCACCCAGAATTTCTCTTGTTCCAGGAAGACGCCAGGTTTAGCTGAAGTGGTCACTGCGTTCATTAAGGATGACAACATCGCTACAAGAGAGTGGCTAGCCATGCCTGCAGAGAACCTACAAGATCTGGGCATGAGTAGTTATTGGATTGATCAGATATCCTATTTCAAGCATGCATAGACGGTGTGCCAGCTACATGCAGTCCAGGGGTGGGCTCTCAATGCCAACCACACCAGTCACCCTGTGATTTTTTATATTTTTTTAACTTGGTTGGCTGCCAGCCGAAACTCAGATGACGTTTTTTTCCATTAATATGTTGTAATGAAATTTATGGGCTAATTTGGCTACCATTTTAAATTTCTGATTACTTTCTGTTTCTTCACCAGGGAATTAACGGTATTATGGCAAATTCCGGTATCCCTGGATTTTTGTAGTCAGGTTTATTTTTAATGTAGCGACCTATAACATGGAATTTTTTAAGGGATCACGTATTTTTGCTGTCTCCCTTTTCCCACATCTGCAGCGACTCTCAGCAAACAGCTCACGGCTTGAAAATGCTCATCATTTTCAGTTTGTTTGTGAGGAGGAAAAAACACAACATGAAACTGGTTCTAGCCCGGTCCTTCCCATCAGTAGAAGTTTGCTAATCCCACCTCAGAATGACATAAAACGCAATAAATGATTTTGGTGTCACTTGTGTGTGGTGGATGGGGAGCAGCGCATTGCTTACCTGGGAAGATGTTTTGGGTATCTATCGAGGTTCTTTGTCTTTCCAGAGGCGAGTGTACAGAGAACTGTAAAGCACGACGCAGAGACACGGAAAACGACATGAAGCTCCTCAAACGTGATCTCAAGTTGAGGGAAGATCAGTTTCGGCAACTGGAAAGAGAAGTACAGGCAAGTCTCTTCGTCATTAGGGATTTCTGTGGAGTTTAGGGTCATTGAATAGTCCTTTACAATAGTAGTAGTAGACTATTCCTTAGAACTTAATTTTCTTTCTCCTACCAGTGGCTGGCATATTTAGGAAGAATACAAGTGATTGTCAGTGTGTTAGTGCATGTGAGATGATGTATTCAAAATGTCCGAAGACAGATGCAATTTCTAGTAAGAGATGATGTTGTTTGTTACAGCTATTCATTGTTCCTTTCAGGCTCTGCGGCAGTACAAAGAGGCTCAGAGTGACACAGAAGTTTTAATGTCAGCACTGTCTGCAATGCAGGACAAAAATACACATTTGGAGAACAGTCTGAGTGCAGAGACTCGCTTAAAACTCGACTTATTTTCGGCACTGGGAGAAGCCAAGCGAGAGTTGGAAATACTTAAAGGTTAGCCCAACGAACCTTTCTCTCCCCTCCCTTCTGTTGCACAATATTCTTTAAAGTTTCCACCTCTAAAATATAGGATAAGGGTTTTATCTATGTAGGGTGCAGTGATTGCTATTGTTTTTCTCGTTGGGGCCCCTTGACTTGATGACGAGGTACCAGCACTTGAGGTTTTACAGCAGATCGGAATGGGGAGAACAATACATAAGCTGAATCATGCCATCACCAGTTTGCTTTTTCTATCCACTAACTGTCCAGTATCTGTTTAACTCTTTCTCCAGCATGTTTTGGAATTGCTGGAAATGGCAACTTTATTGAATTTGGAGGCCAGATTTTTGATAACCTTTGCTATTATGTTCTGAGATTTTGTTCTAGGGATGCAATTTATTTAATAAAGCAGATATTTTTTGTTTTAATTTTTTAAAATCCATTTATATCTGAAATGCAGGATAATAATTCTAAAGACTTTTTAATAGACTAGTAAAAATAGTAGTGCAGAAGTTTCAGGGTATAGTATTTGCAGTTAGATTTTGTATATCGGTTTATTTGGACGGCTCTCTATTCTACTTTCAGTGAATTTACAATTTATTACATAGTTTAGTTTCTAAAAACTGCTTCCAGTATGTTCTGTAGATTATAGAGAAATTTCAGGTTTGTACATGCTTTTTGATTTCCACATTTCTGAACCACCCACCACTGCTTTATGAGGTGAGCCAACATGAGACAGTAATCAGCTCTATCCCTTTTGTTTTGCTAATCCCCTCCAAAAGCAGGTGAATCCCGGTTATTATTTTAGTTCATGGTTTAAAATACAGCAGTTAGGTTTTTTTTTCTTTATTTTTTAAAGCAAACTGGATCTATTGGAGAAAAGGTTTAGGTTTTCATATAAATGCTTTTAATATCAAAAATGTGCAACATGCCCTTGAAGGGAAACCAGTTCTGCAGAAAATTTGTGTATTAATCCCTATAATAAGAAAGTATAACAATTTAAAGGAAAAGACATTTTCAGATTTCACATGGGTGTTACCATTGTTACCAGGAACCTGTAGAGTATAGTCTGTGATTTGCCTAGCATTCTTATGGGGATAAATATATGGATTGTTATTTAAACCTCTCTTCCAGGTGTGGTGATCAAAAGGGACCAGGAAATAACAGATCTAAAATCAAAAATAACAGAAGTGCTGGCTCTGATGCCAAGCACAACAATATACAATGGCATCAATTCGTCGGATTCTTCGCCTCTCTTCTCAAGCAAGGTTGCCAAGGACGACATGATCGTGAAGTCCAACTTGAACCCTCACGCTACAGACTACACGCCAAAGACCATGTAACGAACGAACGGACGATCTCCTCTGCTCCCATGATTGATGACTGACTTTACCGCTCCCACTGTTCTTCCTTGTTTGCCATCGGTGGACGTGAATTTTCACAATCGTAGTTCTTTCTGTAGTCTGACGTGGTGCAGACTGGTGCTATGTTTGCTGTTCATTTTCTGCACTCAAAGTTTCTTTATTGGTACCATTTACTCCACTCAGTTTTATCTCCAGACCATTTTTCTTAGCAATTTAGATTTTCTTTTAATGATTTTTTCAACAACCCATTTACTAAATTACTTTCTTGCATCTGTCAATGTTTCTTTTGCTTTAATTCACTTTGTAAGTAATTAGCCGATAAAGTATACTTTGTTTGAACACACACACCCCCTTCCTCCCCAATCTACCTAACTATAAAATAATATTAAACTCTACTTCAGTATATATTCAGGTAAATGGAGGTTCATAAATTACAGTTTTTTGCCCTTATAGATTTTCCATCTCCTTGAACACTTTCTTGAAATGATGGTTTTAAAGATACATGAGCACACACACTAGTGGGTGTCTCTTTTTAGAATGGTAAGCTGAAAGGATTCTTGATGCTTAGTTTGTTTTCGTTCAATACATTTCATTCTGCTGGCCAGCCAGTCTTACCCATCTCTGTACTATGTTGTTATGCTTGCTTATCTCCCTTATTCGGGCTATCTTTGCCGTTGAGGTCTAATGATTATTGAACTCGGTGATCTGCGAATAGTTTTGACACTAATTCCCCTATCTCTCTTTCCATCATCCTCAATAGAATAGTCGTTTCTCTTAAGTCTTGGTGTACTTATGCTACCAGTAACTACTACCCAGTTTGTTTTTATGCAAGGGAAGTAATTGTGCGCACAAACTACAATCTTTTTTAAAAAAAAAAATAGTTGGATTTCCCAACTGTATGCTTGTAGTTAAATTATTAATCTTTACCTCCTCATGAGCAGGTAGGAAATATTTTTAATTTTTATTGACAGATTATGGATTAATTAAGTTGATCCTTGTCTAATTTATAGGCGATAATAGAACTTGTGCACTGCACGCGTGCTACTCTCTCTGTATATCAGACCCTTTCCACACATTTTAGATTTAAAATCCTACCAGAGGGAGAATATAGTCGCTATGAAGACTTTGTTTTGTTTTAAAGAGCAGTTAGTCAGCTGTCTCTTTGCATAATATCTGGTGACTTAATAAACAAGTGGTAAATGCTAAGATTAAAAAAAATTTTTTTAAAGTGGTTTGGCATTCATCTGAGCCTGAAAGTTCTATGCTGAACAGACGTGAATTTGAAGGGATATAGTCGGTCTTTGACATGGTGGTGCAGAGTTCTGCAACACGTCTGTCGAGCAATTGGTAAACGATGTCTGCACAAACAGATTTTGGTTGATGTGCTTTTGCTTTCAGCTGAACATACGGCTAAAGGTAACTGTTTAGGATCATTGTGATGGCAAGTGTAAAACATTTCTTCAGTGTTAGCAAATAAAGACTAGTCATTACCAATCTGAGGGGGTACTGAATCACTTTTCGGAAATTAAAGAGCATTTTCTTGGGAGAGTTAAAGAGGATTGCTAATATTTGTCTATATTAGGTAACTCGTCGGGTACAGGGATAACTAGACTGGCTTAGATATCTTTGTCCCTGTTTCAAACAAAAACCAGTTGGTGATAGTTAAAATAGATGAGATATGTTATTGCTCATAAATAATAGCTAATAATTTGCCTTTCAGATGTTAATGTCAATAACTGTCAGGAGCAAAAGGAAAATACAAAGATTTTGAACAGCCCTGCCTTAACTTAGGGTAGTTTTAGTGATAGTTAGTTTTATTTGCCCATTTCTTTACTTTATTTAACTCACTACATAAGATGGAAGGATGCGCGCGCGCACACACAAGGGAATTTCAAGTTGAGAGGAACAGTTTTGGATCCAAGCAGAAATGTTAGTTCCTATAAACGTTTTTCATATCTGAATTGAATTGTATTCTTTAAAAAGTAACTTCATCAGGTTTGAATGCTCCAGTAACAATTGATCATAGCTGGAACCAATCAGTGTAGTTTATCTGAGTTTTGTGTGGCCATAATTGAGCTTCATCTCTGATTTCTTCTCTCTCTCTCCAATGAGTTATCTGGTGTGTACCTGGGTCAATGTGAACTAGGATCACCTATAGGATTCTTTTCGTTTTAGTCTAGCTAGCTTGTGAACATATCAGTCTATCCAAAAAGATGAGGGGGTGTACTGAAAATTGATTCTTTCGCTGTTCTTCCATTTTTAGTGGGAGCCATTCTTTTTCAAAATTGGCAGCTTCTCTTTTTAATTGATGCTTGCATTTCCACAGTTTATATTTTGTTTATCAAAACTCCCTTAGAAAAATCTTTAAAACTTCTGATCACTAAACCTATTTACTGTTGATGGATCCCTGTTTACATAAAAAAGGGGGCTGACTCTTTATAGCCCAGACATGATGAAACTCGTACACAAAAAAAAAAAGTGACTTGCTAAACCCAACACCACAACTTGATCTCCACAGGTACAATGCAAGTTCCAACAGGTGTCGTTCTTGTAGCATTACCAGTTACCAACCTTGCAAGTAGTCATATATTTTCTTAAAAAATATGAGGCTTCAGTGGCACTTGACACTGAGGAAATACGACGGGCGTTTGCATGAAACCCAGCTAAAGCAGCATTGGTTGCTGTACTGCTGTTGTGTCCTTAGTAGTATGGAACAGATCTCATTACACTCTGCACATGACTGCTGGAAGATCCCATCTGGTCAGTCTGTTTATTAACACTTCCTTTCTCATCTAATCTGTCATTCATTGATAGTTTTGAAATTAATTGATTTAAAAAGTTGTTAAAGAAATTTTATTTTACAATTAGGCAGTTAGGGTGGCTTGTTTTTTTTGTTTGTTTGTTTTGAAGAGTGAGTCTGGAATATCAGTTAGCTGATTGATACTTGCATTTAATGGAGCAGAATACATGGAAACAATAAAGTTATGTATACTGCTCGTTAGTTCTTGTTGTTTATTTCCAAGAGACTAACGTGACAGTCTTGTAATGCATAGGCCGGGTATCTTAGCAAGCTCAATGGCTGTAACATTTTTTTTTTCTTATAGTTGTGCAATTCTGCATCATCTCAGATGCATGAACACTGAAGCTTAATATCATTTGATACAATCAAACCAAACCTATGTGGAACAGCAGCTGACATCTTGTACAGAGTTATCCCCGGCAAGATAAATGGTTGTCAATTTTTTTAGTTGCTTTATTGTCTTTCCATCATAATGCTTGGCTCTGAACTAATCCTCAATACATCCCCCTTTTCTGTCCTCTGCACGAGTCCTTTAGGGCCGACTGCCGCCCCCTTCCCCCCAACTGCTATTTCAAAGATGGTAATGGGGCGACTTTGAAATAGACGAGCAGTCGGTGCCGTTCTCTGAGATCGAGATAAAACCCGACAATGCCTTTTGTGGCCACAGGGTGTTGCTTCGTCTAGTTTTGTGTGTTCTGTTTTACAGTCTCTCCACCACCGCTGCCCTGATGAGGGCCGTTTGTAAAAGAAAGACGTGCTATGATGGCTGTTCACAGTTAATAAATTTTAAAAATTGAAAAAAAAAAAAAAAAATTGCAGAAGAAATCTTTTTGTTGCTGTTTTATTTTTGTAAAGCTGCTTTGGACCTTTTCGTCAATGTTGGTGCAGAGGGAAACCCTGGTATCTACTTCCTAAACCGAGCGGGTATGGGGTTTGGCCCCGCAACCTACCATTAAAGTCCCTACCCCCCCTTTTTTAATTGAAGGAATATTTGGCTATTGTCTTTAAATACAGTACAAGTAAACAGAAATAAAACTAATTTCCCATCTTTCAGCGCAATAAGTTGGGGGGGTGGGGGTGTTGTTACATTACAATGGCCAAGGTAGTGGTATGCAACCAGCTGCTTTGGTACAAATTTTATTATTAAGGTATCAACTCCATGCCTTTTATATAATATTCAGACAAATGAGTTGTTTTTAACTAAGGATGGAAGCATCAGTGCAATCAGACCACAATCTATTTTCGAAAAGTTTTTTTTTTTTCCTTTTTCACTTGGTGATAAATGTATAATTAAAATGAAGGGCTGGTTGTTAACTTGTAATACTGCTGGACCAGACCAGGCCGGGCTCAGTCTGGCATACCTTTGTAGCTCTTCATCTGAAAGATTCCACCTAACCCCCTACTACAGGCAAATGTGTTGCAAGCCGATGCTCATGCGGCAGAATTTTCTTTTTAATTCTAAAGCTTTGAAAATGTGATTTGTTTTCTCATCAAAAATAAGTAAGTTGGATGAGGCTGTTACTTTAGTGGACAGCCTTCTGTGTCCTTCCACGCACTGATGCTGCTGTGGGAAGAAACAGAGCAGACAGCTGGTGAGAAGTTGAGCCTCTGCAAGCTAAGTTGGCATAACTTTAGCAGTCCACTATATAACCTGCAGAAAGTATTTTGTTTAATCAAGTGTGAACAGCATACACTGTCTCATTTCCAAATCCCTTTCTGTAAACAGGAAAGTGAACAGCTTTAAAATATAACTATTTTATTTTTGATAAATCTGACAATAAAGTTGTTACTGTGGCTGCAAGATTTGGGTACATAATCCTGTGTGTGTATTTCAAAAGTCGATACTAGAGAGGATTATGCAGGTGACTGACTTGCTATTGATCATCCCTTCCAATAAGATGTTGCCTCTCTCAGGTGACTCTGGGCTGCATTGCAACAAACACTTCTACTACCACTACTACTATAGGCTGAATATCCTTATTTTTATAACTACATCCTTTAAAGTGTTAGCACCAGCTGCAAACAATATTTTTTTAGAATTTTTATATTTACATTTCTAAACATTCAGTTTTTCTTCGATTCCCCATGCCAAATCACTGGTAATTTTACGCTGGCCTACCAAGTGTCAGCACTTTTGTGAGCAATGCATTCTGGGAAAAATTAATTTTAATAAAATGAAACATTTTACATCATACAAGCAGATCCCATATTTATGATAAATTTTAGACAGTCACTTCCCACTATAATATGAAAATGACTTCCCTGCAAAACATTTACAAAAGTTAGTGAACCTTCTATACTACTCTCTGGGCAGAAGTCTGGCCATTTTTAAGAACCACAACCATTCCATGCTTTATAAACATTTAACCGAAAAGAAATTGGTCTACTCGGAAATTAAGTATTATACATGTAGAATATATATGGGAGACATTTAAGGCTTGCAAGTGAAGCCATAGCTTCTTTTTCAGCAAAAACAAATGCAGCTTTAATTTTGTCTGGAGTTTACCGGGCCTGACCTGTATTAGAGTGTGTGTGTATATATATACTCCCGACTAGAAACTCTGGAGCAGACAGAAAATAAATTCTGTGAATCCATTATTCAAAATCTGTCCTATAAGAAAACAAAAGCTTTGTTCCTTGCTAACTTCTTCATTAAAAGGATCCAGCAGCCATTTTATATTCGTGCAGATAAGTCACCAAAAATAATAATAATTGCACGCGTTACTATAAACCAGATAAAAATTCATCTGACATCTAATAATCTCCAGATTACCTCCCCTTAGGGGTAGCTGCTGTTGTGATTTTTTTTTGTAACTCCAATGATTGTGCCACATTAGACCAACCGATGGGAAGGCTGCTCCTATTTACCTCTGCATTGAAACTCAGTTGGGAGGTTGTTTCTATCCAAAGTAGCTGTTTAAACTTCTGTTGCCAGGGTCTGCTCGCGGCATCGTTGTCTGTGGGTTGAACTGAACAACCTCAATGATATCATCAGAGTCTGAGCAATGCAGGATGGGCGAATTGAGATGGTTTCGAATGGGAGAAGCACCCTGACTGTGGGTTGGCTCGGTGAGGTCGAGTTTCGCTCTGGACTTGCGCTTTCCCTCGATGACCAGTCGCATGATGACCATGATCAGCAGGCAGATCATCCCAAAACTGACCCCCAATATGAAGTAAAGGGTCGCCTTTTCTCTGTTTCCTGATACCCAAAAAAAAAAAAGAAAGAAAATTTTAAAACAACAATATTGAGGGGGTAGCTGGATTAGTTACCTCAGGATTCAGTTGTGTTCAAAGCACCTGTGGTGAGTTAGAGGATTAGGGTGACCATTCAGCGAACTCAGGTTCATCAGAAACTTACGCAAGGCAAAGATTCAGGGAAGAGATTAAAAGACCCCAACCTCTTGAGTAGCAAAAGTGAACTGGTGCAACGGGTTGATTTTAGTAAAGTAATTCACGTAACTTTGCTATGGACAAAAAACCCCACAAAATGAGGAGTACATTTTAGCTAAAATGCTACTTCATGTACACTTCCTTCATAGTGAAGCTTTTGAAGAAGAATTTTTCTCCTTTGATCCTATCCAGTAAAGTAGGTAGCATAGGTCATATAAAAGGTCAAGGCCGTGCCCCACAAACCAAACCTGCTGTCAGCGGCCCCTGAAAACATTAAATGTGAGACATGAAGCACAAAATAGCAGTTTATGGCTCATTTTGGTGTGAAAAAAAAAAACAAAATCAAAGTTTTCATTTCTTACTCCTGACAAAATAAAACAATCCAAGCCAGTCAGTAACAAGGTTCAGGGCCCGGTCGTCATGCATTCGCCCCAGCGCTAACGTTGTGTTTAAACAATCCATCCAATCAGAATGTAGTTTCTTTTCTGTGGTTAGGTTGACCTGAGAGTAAGAGTTTTCTCCCCTTGTTTTCCTGCCAACTGGAAAAGAATGTTAAAGAAAAAATGTACAAGTGAGGCGACTAAGGATGTCTCTGAGATGGCCCAAGAAACCACTTCTGCTATTTAATTGCCAAACTTTCTGAAGAAAAGCCAATAACGAGTTTAGCCAAAGAGCTCTGCACATTGGTTATACATATATCAACATAGCTGAGAGGACCAAATGGAAATTAGCTCAAACACTAAACATGAAATCTTGTTGCAGATATGTAGAGGCGATAGGAGAATACACGCACATACGTTGTTCAGCATTTCTTGCTTTGCAGATACAGATCCCTGTCATGACTTTTCTTTTGAAGTTTCACTTAGCAGGGAGACGGCATGGTTTATTAACCTTGGTGACTGGCTCTGGGACAAAGTGCAAGTTCATCAATTACCTTCTATCTATCCTTTTCAATCCTAATTATATGTATGAATCCTCTACCTCATCTCAAAATGTCTCCCATAAAGTCAGTCATATACGGTATGTGGCGGCGTTTAAGTTTGCTGAAGAAAATGGTGGTAATATGGCCATGCACAGGAAATGTGTTGGGGACAAGCACAAAGCCAAGAATACGTTATGGACTATGAAAAAAACCAAGAAGGAAAATTGCGGTTGCAAAGCTAAATGGACTAACATTGAGGATAAGTTTGGCTTTTTGAAGTAGGCGGTCCAACAGTGCAAGTGATGCAGAATCACCTGATGATCACCGACTATAAATAGACACCAAACTTTCGATACCAGAATTGATAATGTTTCCAGTTTGTTTCAAATATTGCTCCATAATTACAAACATGCTGAAAAGGTATTTCAACTTCCCATTTATCTGGAAGGTCATCTTACAAAGTAGTTCAGCAATCTGCAAAACAGCTAATTAATATTCACGAACCTGGAAGTACTGCAGACAGCGGCACAATGCGACTGTTATGAAGGATGTGATATATTGTTCTGACTGGCTGAAAGTTGGCTAACTACCACAATTGATCCAGCCTCGTCTTATACCCCAAATCAATTTATGTAAAATGAAGGAAAGAAAAATGGGAAAATTAACCAATCTGACTTATAGGCCAAAAAATATGGTAAGCATTGCTGGTCAGACATTTTGACACTTTCATTATCCATGTCATCTACTGCAGCTAAAGTCAAAATCTGACAGAAATTTTTTTCGTCCTTGAACAAAATTATGGTAAGAACCTACCTCCCTGTTGTGATGGTGGAAGAACAGGCAACTGCGACCTAAGTTTTGCTTTAGGTGTAAACCAGGGGTGACCTCCCTCTCCAACAGTTTTTGAATCAGGCCATTTAATAGCTGGAAACGACTGGTTTTTAATAAAATTCATGCTTTTTAAAATTCGTCTGTGCACTGAAACAGAGAATGAACAAACAAATGCTATAAAGTCATCTAGCAGCAGTCTTTTTCCAACTCCATGAATGTAACTATTATTAATCAAAATTTGTTTAATTTAGTTATTACAAGGAGGTAGGAAGTCATTGTAGTTTTTGAAAGGGCACACACGGAAGAGAAATATATCCATAAATTGTTTAATACTATCACTGTCAACCACACTTGCTGGTAACTTACTCCACTCAGGAAATACTTTATTTTTTAAATACTAGAATATTTAATGAGTATTTACTTGAATAACATGATGGTTTACCTTTAAAACTGTTTACAAGAAAGAAATCTAATATCTACAAACAGCCTCTAAAATTATTTGTAAAAAAAAAAACCATAATGATTCAATTTTTCCCTTCAAACACAATGATTCACTTTTATCATCTGTAACCCTGCTGTAGTCTTCTCCCTTTAACTGGATTCTCTATATGTCCACTTACTTATTTATCGAAATGACCACTGACTGCGTTGAGATATTTTTAATGGCAGTGGTTGAGTTAGACAAAATATGCGTGATTCTCTTTCTTGTCAACATTACTTTAGGCTTTGTTTCACGCTTTGCAGCCACTGACAGGTAATTATTTTTCTTCTTTTCATGTTTAGAATGGTTAGGTACAAAACAAAACAAAAGAGTTCCGCTTTCATTCTTTCAAAAGAAAAACATCCAAAGCTGACACACTGTGATACATAAATATTTGTGGAAAGGGTAATAAGTCATGAATCACTTTTGCATCTCATTACTGTATACCCTCATTCAAGCTGTAGTTAATTAGCATAAGGGTTGGCTTGTGGCTCTTCAAGCCAAGGTGAGATTGTAAGAGAGCAGAGAGGTGTCTCTCCTCTTCAGGCAGGTCAGAGGTCAAGGTGAAGTGATTTCACCTCTTGTCATCAATCTTCTGAACCACTGCTAGACTATCTGGGTGGTTCCTAGCTCAGTTCCAATGCAGCAGAGGAAAAAAAAAAACAAAAGACATTCAGATCAAACAATCACCTATGCCGCGATTTGACGTCACCATCTACCTATGCATTTACCTGGTGCTTTTCTATCAACCAGCTAAAGACCAAAGTTAACCTAGTACATTACTACAAAGGTTTAGATCCCTCTAAAAAGACGCCCTCCTGCCTGTGTATGTAGCTTTTGTAAATAGAGAAGATGATAATACCGCAGAGTTCTCTCAACATTAGTCGGCACCACTAACTGGATTTGAAAAAATGGCAACAGCTTAAACATGAACACACGTGGAACTGTGGGTATTCACCAATGAGTTATTAATAGATACAATTACACATCTACAAGCTTATGACTGTTCAAAACTCTATGTTTTTTAAAAATTTCCAAACTTTTGCCTCAACAGACTCTTCCATTGAAATCTTTCTCCTTGTGCATACTGGAGGAATTAATTTTTGATAAGTTCACAAGTATGGCTGCCGGCCAGTCTGTGTATACACACATGCTGGTTGGCCGTCTTTATTAGCACCTGTACTTAACAACAGGTCGGGCTGTCTTTCGGCTGATCAGCAGACGTGACATGCAAAAGCCACAAGATGTCAGGATATTTTGCCATTTAGTCATTAATATTGTATGCAATATATGGAGTGAGGTGGGCAGAGGATTATGATGGTGAATGTTTCTTTCAGGTTCATTCTACAGATCCTAAAGAATATTTTGGGGTTATCATTAAAAATAAAAATACCAATATTTAAATACGAACGAAAACCCTTCATATTTTGAATGCTGGATGCAGGCAGATACCTGTAATCCACTGCAAAGAGGTTTTACTTCCTTCTTACTGGTTTCATCATAGAAACAATAAGGAAAGGTTATTACATTACTCAGGATGGTACCACATGGCACGATCCCATGCTGAGTAATACAGATTTTAAGGGTTACGGGTGCAAATGATGGTATGCAAAGACTTTAAATAAATATTTTCTTCCACAAATTTATAACCATGGGTTTTCTTTTTAGTAGCAACATTAAAATGAAACCAAATGTTAAAATTCTGTCTAGACTGAGGCTTAGATATTTTATAGGGCAATCTAAATTCTTTTGATCAGAACAGGTCTGTGCAGGAGAAAGGTGACTGCACTTTTTCATTTAATGTGATGTCGGGCCAAGACCGTCGCATTAACAAAAGCTGCCTGTCACCTCCATTATTTCCGCTACCTACATCAAAGGGCAACCTGCAGTTACAACTGCAGCAGCATTATCCCAGTAGCCACACAAACCACTTAAAAAATAGCCCCTCCCCCACTCCATGTTTTCAAATTTCTCTCTGAGAAACCTATTGTGGCTTCTTCAACAAAACGAGAGCTAAATATTTCTCGTCACCAATGTTATATCCTGTGCTTTTGTGTTCCTCCCTTACAGCTGTGCAGATCTAAATTCCTACTGAACTTTGTGGCCATTAAATCATTTATCAGATTTTTCTAAATAGAATTTTGAGTGACTGTCACTCATTCGCTCTGTTGTTGTTTTTTTTGCTATTTTGACCAATAATGCACCAGGAGCTGTGGCTCTCCAGTTTTTGCTCCCACATCCAAAACATCAAGAGTTCTAGTAGAGACTTTCTGCAAAATGTGCATGGGCACTATTCTCCTTTGCTTGGTTTAGGAAAATGACACCAGGGGGAGGCTCATTTGGCAGATTGCCCTATGTGCCAACATAATCGCGCAGGTTCAAAGATACGTCACAGGGGAGTTTTGGCATAGTTCTGTCATATCACCATCTCCTGATGCCAAGTAATGTCATTGTACTTACAGAACTCGCAACCCCAACAAGCTCCAGAGGAATATACATCCAAATTCGTTTTGAGAAATCTGTCATTCATTCATTCATTACCCCAGATGAATCTGTCATAGTATGCAGTCGATAAAAGAAACTAATTGTGCTGGGAAGTTGAGATGATTATGACAGAAGTTCAAGTCAGACCTGATGAATTCTGAAACAAAACATTCTATTGTTGCTATTATTCTACTTCTGTTTTAGTAAACAAGATTTTTGTCCTTTTATATTAAAACTATCTTTTTTTATATCTTTTCCTGAAGAGCAACCATAGCCTGGAGGCATTCAAATGAAGCCAGGCCCACATGCCTTTACAGCAATGCTTTCAAGTATGAAGACAATGAAAAATTACAAAAGCATTGATTAAACATTTTCCCTTCTATCCCACAACTGACATTTGCTATTTCATTTCTTGTTATATGTTATTTTCTAATTTAAAAAGTTACGAGCAGCGCAGTAGATTTACGATGCTTTTCATCTCTAAGTTAGTAATTTTAGACATGATATTTTTCTTTTTTCCACTGGCTCTTATGACCACATCAACATCTCAACAAACCAACCCTGCCAGTCTTCAGGATGTCTCTGTTTTGGTTGTGAGTATGATAAAGTAACAGCTCTGCCAATAAAATCCTGTAAATTTCAATAATTCCAGACTTTGATAGAATGGTTTCTGCAAAAGCTATTCCAGTTATTAGTGATTTTAACACTAATGGATTCCAAGCTTGCTTTGGTTTTCTTCTCTTCTAAACACGAGAAAAGAAAATAACCCTAGCTAAATTCTGTAAAATGAATGCTTACAATAAAGTATAAACTCTCCACGATTACAGGTTTAGGAGAGAAACAAATCCTTGAAAGAGTCACTTTAATTTCTGCAACAATTAGAAGAGATTTCAAGGAAAGCCAGCACTGGATAACTTAATCTAGACCTGTTCTTTCTTGCCCAAGAATATATTCCAAGTAATCTGGTCTACTTCAACGACAGGGTGTGTGTAGGTTGAGGAATTTTCATGTCAGTTAGTTACCAGAGATAAGAATTCTTCTACAAAGACACCTGCACACAGAAACTGTCTAGGCTTGTTTACTGTTGGCCATTGATCCACCAACTAGCCACATGAGGTTCCCCTACCCTAGACCTTATCTTAATTCAAAACTAATGCTTTAACAAGGGCCTTCTGGAAAACAAACTGATCTGGCACATCAAATCTACATATCTGACAATCAACCAATAGAGCTGGTTTCCCAACTTTTTATCTGCAAGGTTGCTATGGTAACCGTGGAAGCTCAATGAATATGAAAAATTACTCTGATACAGATTTTTTCTTACTTATTCACCGGAACTGAATAATTCTTCTTTAGTTTGAAGATAACATATTTAAATGATATATCATAGAGATTTGCATATTTTTCACCTTAAATTTTGCAGATCACCAAATTTAATGTTTTTAAAAAACTTACAAACTAATCGACTGATAAGTTGGGTCATTGCAGCAACAACGAACCGCTGGATGTCACAGTGTTGCATTCTTGGCCAATAATTGTACTTGGTGGGAGGCCTGGTCCTTCCAAGTCAATGACTTTGGAATGTCATCTGAAAGTCCTTACTAAAATCCTTAATTTTTTGGATGTGGGAAGGAATCCAAGCACCCAGCTGGTGAAGGAAAGTGAGAGGTAAACTGTGTCAGAAAGGTATGCCAACCAAACCCAGTTGATACCCCCCAACCAGGATTCAATTCTGGGCCTCAACCTCAGCAGTCCATAAATAACAAAATTTTCCTGACATTGCATCTGACTAAATTCCAAATTTTAAGATATTTTGACAAAAAGAACACAATAAAAGCCTTTAAATACCGCAATTAGGATATTGCACAAGAAAATAAGGAAAGATATGGTGCAGCTGAGTCCACACTGCCTCCACTTACACAGAAAGTCATCCTTTATTCTAATAATTATTACCTTTAATGCAAGATGTCTAGCATTGAAAAATATTCTTTAATTAGTTGATCAGATTGATAGCCATTTCCTTTTTCCTGCAAGTCTTTTCCATAATGGCTTCCTGCCTCCTTATATCAACTAAAAACAAACCTACATATTGAAAATACCAACACAAATTTCTAAAATGTTTCCCCACCTGAAAATCTAAAGATAATGCAAGCACAAAGGGGGACAGGAGGAAACATGAAAAAGCTTTGTGTGAAATTGTGCGTTATAAACATCTCTGAAAACAAAGCAACTTTGTGCAATCCATGCCCATCACAAAGGAGAAAAAGGGGATTTGCCTCAAGTGTCCTGTCAGCACCAGTGAATGCCTACTTACCGCAGGTATATTCCACAGCCAGATACTGCCTGATGTGGGCAGGACAGGGTTTCCCAAACATCCGCTGGTCAGCATAGACAGAGCAATGCCTTTGTCCATGACACATCTTAATCATCTGCTCCGTGGCCATCACCGACTGACAATCTGTAGCAAGAAGGAAACCAGAAACTGAAATTAATTTTTTTTAAAAAGAAGAAAAAAAAACAGAACTCAATGGCAAAACTTTCTAATCTTAAAAATCTTTAAACAAAAAGACCACCATGGCATGAGGAGAAATTCTTCAACGTTCATCTTAAAACTTCTCCAAATATTCACGAATCTCAAAGAGACACACACACACACACAAATTAAATATAAATAAGCTGGTACTTGAAACTGCCATTGTACAGGCAAAATTAGTGTGCAGCATATTATAAGAGAAACCATACTGTGTTAGTGTACTGCTTATTTCTCCAGTCGACTCCCTAATCCTTTGTACACTCACTCTGTACAGTGAAGTGCACTTGGGAACTCACTGCTTTCCATTTCAAAATTGCTGATGCAAATTTCACAAAAGTCATTCATTTTTCTACATTTAAATTAGCTGATGCTGTATCCTGCAGTAACAAAGCAGGTAAATTATCCTGTTGTTGTTGGTGCTGCATTTTCATTTGGTAACTCGCTGTAGGAGAAATAGTAAAAACAAAAAGACTTTTGTAATGGTTTGTTTAGCACAAAGATAAAGCGCCTTTAACCCCATATCCATGAAGGAAGACAATGGGGAAACCACCTCGGTTACTTATCTCCCTGGTATGGCTCCGAGTCGCAAGCAGATAACCAATGAGCAACAAAAAAAGCATTTAGTGGAATACTTTAATAACAATATCCTGTGAGGAGGAAGGAAAACATTTTATTTTTGTAGAAAAAGGAAAGATTTCTAAATATTGAAAACCTCAACCGGTTTTTCACTGCAGATATTACCAGTTTATCTCGGGGTAATTCGTTAGTATTTCACCTGAATCTGACACTAATCAGCATCACACAGCTTTAGTGGTATGCCTACATATAAATAAAGTACAAGATTGGAAAACATGCCTTTCTTTAGTTAATTATGATATGCTGATGATTAATTCAGCCCCTCAGCCCTTGTAAAGTTTATGATTACATTAGTAGTCTACCAGATGCTGTGGCTATCCGATACACATGGACATAATTGAAATCACACCTAAAATTATCCTATATATTAGTGCTTACAGTGTATGGCTGTTAGGAAATATATACACACGGCTTGGAACTTTGATCACACAGGATAGTCGTCATCAAAAATACCTCGTGGGATAATACTTTGACAAGTCCACAACCAATACCAACATCTCTCTCATTCTCTTAATTATCATCATGTCTGTACCTCGCTCTCAATCCTCGCCTTCCCAATTCTCATTCTCTCTCAAATGCTACTGAGAGTAACTCGCAACTTACTCTACCATGTCTTTTACAAACAGAATGCAACCCTCCATGTATACTTAGAAGAACAAAGAGAAAACGTTTATTTGATAATGCAGCATTCTACATATATAAGAAAAAATCAGAATACCAGCTGTCCACTGCGGGAAGATGATTTGAGAAACAGCAATCACCCGCATGTATCTTTGTTTAACTGTTCACAGATTTTGGGAGGGGTTGGTCTTGGGAATACATAAAATTGGGTGGTCCCCCCACCACCCATCTTTTTCCAAACTTTCTGCCCGTCCAATTAAAAAGAAAAAAAACAAAACAAAAACCGGGCAAGGTGTTGTTGGTGTGTACTTAGAAGGCCGATCCAGATAAAATCCCCAAGTTTGCTAACAAGATTAATGATTTGATGCCAGTAAACCCTGGCAATTGTGTTGCATCTTTGATTCAATGAGGGGCTTAATCTCCAGCTTTGTCGCGTCTCAGTCTCCTTCACCAAAGGGGGAAAAAAAAAAAAAAAACAAAAACAAAAGAACCTTCCATTCAAAGAAACTGCCGCGCTAATATGTTAAGAGGGGAGGCAAGGGGTAGAAAGGGAGGTCTCTTCTCCGGGAGGAAACGAAATTGATTTAACGGTGTGAAGGAGGAATTTAATAACTTCAGCGGCGCGGAGATCAAGATTGGCAGGAGGGAGTGGGGCAGGGGTTTACTCGAAAATTTCAGACTGAAACCGTCTAAACACAAGGTCATTTGAAAAACAACAACAACAAAAAAAACACATTTAAAGATTGGGTGAAAACAGATGGCAAGTAAAAAAAAAGAATCTATTAATCTCATCTCAGTACATTTCTTTACTAAAGCTGTTGCACATATTAAAAAAGAAAATTTACTGCATCCAACTGTTCCACTTAAATTTGTCAACTGTCCTTGGGTGCTTTTTTTTGTGCGCTCATGTTGCATTGTGGGAATGTTTATTTTTAAGAAGCATAACTGCTTGTTTCCACACGCAATGGCTTTAACAATTAACTAACTTCTAGTTTCCTAACAATAACAGCATCATATTCCTGACCTCTCCGACCCCTTGCCAGATTGACAGTCCTCAACAGTAACACTGCATTTTAACCCCCTTTCCCCACCACAGCTCAGTAAACATTAACAGTAACAACATCTTGCTTCTGAACTCCGTTACTCCCTGCAGTTCGGTAAACCCCCCAACAGCAGCAGCATCATCTCATTCGTGCACTCTGCAGGTACGAGACATCAGCTCTGACCTGACAGAAGAGATTTAAATGAGAGAATGTTACCTCAAGCCACCAAAGATCCATCATCGTCACATACCCTGCAGAGAACTGCAGGAGAGAAGAGGACTGGGCAGGCTGGAGGTAGCAGACAATGGCAATCTTAAATTTGCCTTTCTCTGAAGGTAGAAAAATAGATTAGCTCGTCTTTCAAATGCTCCAAGGTCAAAGCATTTACTTTGACAGACAGATAATTCCCAATGTATCATGATCGGATTGCTACAAATCCACCTTCTTGATAAACTCCTATGTGCAATGAGGAGTATCATCTGCCCAGGCTTAAAAACAAAAAAAATCCGAACATCTGTGCTCAACTATCCTGGAGTAACCTGTGGAAATACTTGGTAAAAACTGAACTTCCTAAAAATAGAGAGCCTTGTATAAGGCTTCCTGCTTATACACAGAGTCAATTTTCTTATCTAACCCTTTCCATGCCAAGTTTTTGATGTCATTTCCATCAACGGATTCACCCCTCCATTGACAGATGATCTGGAATTCCCCCCAACAAGGGCATTCACCAGTGCTTAAACTAATGATACCCTGTGCTACTGACCAGCCATCTATCAAACGTCATAAAAAATATGTTACCTAAGTGATCTCCAACTCTGGCAATCAGTGGGATGTGATCACACTGATCAAAGATCTCATCTCTGGCTTTGGCAGAGAAAGAGTTAAGAAAAGAAGATCCTTAACTAAAGATGAGTCTGTCCATCAAATGTTCACGTCAGGTTCTTTGTTTGTTTTTTTTTTTTTTAAAAAAAAAAAAGAAGACTTTTTCAAAATGGCAGATGTATAAAGAAATCTTCACAACATTCTGACTCTACCTTGTGATGAATTCAGTAAATCTGGACAGGTAGGGCTTGCCTGGAGGGTGCGTCCAAACATGGCTGAGTATATAACAATCCTGTTTGAGCGCCGACACGACAGACTCAACCAGTCGTCTTCGCACACGGTTTTGCTTTGGAATTCTTCTGAAAAATATAATAATAAATAAAAGTATGTAAGAATCCTGCAGTATATTTGTGCACATGCCTCCTCTCTCTTTTGAAAATGATATACTTTAGCAGCATAGCAATCCAGTTACATTCTACAGGGAATTAGACCCTGTTCCAGACAATCAGTTCAAAGAACAACACAACTCACCCCAGTGCCAACCTCCTCAATTTCTCTCGTGATCCACCACAGGTGAGACTGCAGGGACAGCAGAAACAAACTACTCATAGTAAGATTCAAGACCATGCTTTTCAAATGAGTTAAAAGCATGGATGTGAGCACAAGAAAGCAGTCACAGGCAGAATGCTGTTAATATTATATCAATTTGAAAAACAAATTTTATTTACTTTAAAAAACAATCATTGAATGAACATTGAATTGATGCTAATGATACATATCTTAATATTCTATATGCTGTGCACTTAAATTAAAATCTGTTCCATAGGAGCCTCTTTACAGACAATGTTTTCAGTTTTTAATTTTTTCTTGAGGTGAAAAGCAGAACAGAGTTTTGATTTGCCAACTCTTGAGCATCTGACACGCAGTTATCCTTGCAAAGAGCAGGGGCCATCCTAATTGAGGGCAACTTTTAATGAACAGCCCTGTACTTCATTGATGGTCATAGCAAAGCTGAGTTTTATAGGAAACTGGGGCTTTTTAAAATTGCATAATGATTGTTTCAACTGACTTTTCTTAGGAATCTGAAAAAGTATCTTAGTTTTTAAGATGATGACAAACTTGTAACAAACTACTAAATGAATTTTTATTCTCAGTTTTCAAAGTATGATACCAAAACCTGCTGTTGATGGCCTTCAAGGCTGACTGTTGGAAACTGAAAAATGGTCATTTCTGAAATGAATGAGTACCATGAAGCTATAGTAACTCTGAACAACCCTGAAAGGTGGCCTTTGAGGCCAGGCTCTGGTACCCTTGGATCCTGATGTACTTACCTAAAATTTGGGGCCTCTACATGCTACAGTTTGGTCATGAAAGAGTAAACAAACAAACACTTGAAAATGTGTGTTAGATATTAAAACAGTGTCACCTAAAGAGGGGAAACTTTGAACAGGACCAGCAGATTTTAACCCTCTTAAACCAGAAATGTAGAGAAAGCTAAAGTTATTATTTGGCAGTAATTAAGAAACTCTCCCCCAACAATGCAATACTACGGAAAGCACAAAAGACAACTGAACATGATCCTCTTTCTGCTTTTTCATTTACAAAATCTTTTCATTGTTACTATTTGGAGGCAGATTTTTAACAAACATCTCTCACCAAAGTTCTTCTAACTTTGAATAGTGCCTTGATTTCAATGGCACTGCATCAGAAGACTGTGACTATGCGTAACAAATGCAAAAGTGAAGCAATTTTCAAAATGGAGCCACATATTCAGCAAAGGAAAACAAAAACAAAAACACAGGTATAGCTACTTCCTCCTAAATATGTAGAAACAAGACATACACAAACTTCTATTCTACCATGGCAAAATATTAATCGTTTGTCCATTATCTTACATTTAAAGTTTTCTTTGAAAATAATTTTAGAAACAAATCTTTTTGTTTTAAAGTAGTTACGCTATCAAAATCACTTTCAGTCTGTAAAAAAAATGATGTATTTTTCTAAATACTTAGCACAGTCACAACATTCACCATAACACAATAAAGGGTTTGTTCACTTGTATAAGCCTAATCTTATGAACTTCTGGTAATAAATGCAGACTCTTATCTTCTCTAACATTCCATTCATCTGAAAGTTTAACAGTGAACAATGGTCAATATTTTGTCATACGATGACATCCAAGCAGTTTATCTTTGTTTTTACTTTTATAAGTCTGAATTGGAGGCTGCTGTACTTTGTTTTGGTTCAGCAACAAAACTGTCGCTAAATACAATGTAGGTCTCATTCTCTCCAAAAACTTAATTATATTAAACAATAGATTTTATCACAACCGCCAGTACGGCTTGTTTAAAAGTTATTATTAACTGGCTTTAACAAATAACGGCAGTCGGCCTCGGTGAATCAGTTGTGCTATCATCAAGATTTACAAACTGATAACGGGTATGTCTGTTCAGACTATTAATTCACTTTTCTCAAACAGAACAATCTTATCTCAAAAGCCACTTAAAATTTTTTAATGAGATTCCTCTACAAAAAAAAAAAATATTTACATAAATAAATTTAAATGAGAAAGATTAACTCTTTTTTTCCCTTTTCTATTCATTTATTCATCAAAAACAGGAGAAATTTTAGAATTAATAAACAGCACCTTTTAATCTATAATATGTATCGACCAGATTATAAATTAAATCCCACCGCAATGACTGGATATGACAATATTTTGCCTAGTATACAACTGTGAAGGGGTACTCTCATACATTCTATCCATCTCTCTAAATAATAAGTTTATAGTATTCTACAAATTTTCTAGAAGGTTTAATAAAAATATAAATAATTGCATAACCATAGAGTTCGTGCACAAAGTGACGAGCCAGTTTTAAAAACACTGGAATTAAGCAAACAGCAGAAAAATAACAATATCCTATGATAATATATTTGTAGCCTTCCTCACATAGAAATGGCAAAGATCCCCTGCTCTTCATGGCAGTGCCATTTTCAGACTGCTGGCACCAACACACAGACATTATGTACACTTCAGTCTGGCTACTAAAAGAAGTCATTTTTCTGCATCCCTAGAAGAGCTGTCTCTGTATTATGTCCTTGAGTTCTAGTGTACAAGCTGTTAGCTAACAGTTCTTGTGAATTCAGGGTCAGACATAAAGCTACCAGTAGTTCCTGTCACTCAAGAAAATGGGCCGTGTCACATCCCTGGTGACACGTGTTTAGCTAGGAGTGAATAATTTTAATTTTACTACAAGGTTTTTATGAATGCATTATGTTTATCTACTATCCATTATGATAGATCATTAAGCACAGATGGAACTTTAATGAGTAACAGGCATAAGTACTCCAATTTTTCAGAATTCTTAACAGTCTATTAGAGAACAAGAAAAACCACCAATACAAATGGCGGGGGTTGTGCCTGTGGCAAAAACTTATCACAAATACACAGGTAGCCTGCTCACTCTCCCATATGTCAGCAGCCAAGATCAAGAGATGCACCTGTCAACATATACCTGAGTCTACCTTGTTAACACGGTTCACACTAATAGTTAGATATGACCACAAATGGCTGACACAGACTCTACTAGATTGCAGATAAGTATATCAGATCCCTTCATTGACACTAACAGGTAGATATAATCACAACATGGATGACATGGAAGCTGCTAGATCACAGGTACATGCCTGAGATAACCTCATTAAAATCAATAGCTATATATGCCCACAATGGGGGAAGTGACATGGACTATTGCTAGATTATAGATAAATATCTGAAATCCCTTACTTAACACTAACAGGTAAACATAATCACAATACAGGAGACGTGAAACCTGTCGGATGACAGGTACATACCTGAGATAACCTCATTAAGACTATCAAAAGGTTACAAGTGTTATGACAAAGGACATCTGGCAGGGGACTGATGGTCAGGTAAAATTTTAATAAAATTGTTTGCTATACTAGTTATTGGTGAGTGATAATAATAATAATAATCGCAGAGCTCCTTCTGCTAACAGATCAATCCTAACATCCAATTAGCAATAATAACAAAGTAATAGCACTTAGTGGCAGCCCATCTTTTGGCTCACTTCTTCTCAAACTTTACCAAAAAACATTACATCCTCATTAAAAAGAGTTTCCGCTTGTCTTGTTTTCAAATTTGACTAATCACATCAAATTCCTCTTTTAAAAAAAAAAAAAGATATTAATAAAAATATTAGTATAAGGATTAACTGTATTAGAAACTGATAAATAATTACAGATGGTTAATCGTTAAGTACTGAACAATTGTTTTGCTCGAAAAAAATGCCAACTATATTAAATTTATTTTAAAAAATATATTATAAAAACTAAAAAATGTCATTTTTAAAATTCTTTTATTTTTTTTAATGACCAATCACAACTTTCAAAAATGATAAATGTGTGTGTGTATACATATCTTCTTTTTTTTTGGTATTGTATTATATAGACAATCCTATGCTAGGATAACCAATCTCTCTAAAAATTTAAGTTTAACTAGCTCCCCTAAACAGGAAACTGCTGTAAGGGGTTAATGGGTCCAGCAATGGGACATTCCACACAGATAAATAAAGCTGACCTACATCCCAAACACTTGCATAGCAACTCAGTTATGTATCACCCTGAGCATCTGGGTGATAATCTTGTCACTTCTCTAAGTCTCCATGAAAAATGTACTACAATATAGGGGCCAGCTCAGTCCAATAAGGGCAGCAAGTAGTTTGCTGAAGACTTAAATATCTTCGCAAGATGAGATGTCCTCCGCCAATGATACACATCTTTAAAGGTTTTAAAAAGGGGAAGACAAAGATAAATGCGCAGCCAGTAATTCAGATGAACAGCTGTCGTTTCTGGTCAAAGATTCAGTTAATAAAAAAAAAAACAATTTAAAACTTCATTAGTAAATGAAAATCAAACCAGACCAACAGACAGTGTGGTAATGTCGGTTACTCACAGGCGATACTTAGGGGACTTTTCCTTTAAGATTGTCATTAAACAATGGAACTTTCAACTCTTCGAGGACCGTTCCTCCCACAACACACAAACACTCTCCCTGTCGAAACTCACCTAAATGCATTATAAAAGACCTCTAGGGACTCACCCTTTTCTCTATTTGAACTATGATCGCCTTTCATTTGAATATTCTATTGTTTTTATTTGGAGAAATGCTTTCAAGCCTTTTCATTTGGTTCTGAATTATGATTACATTAAATGCCATTTCATCCTCAAAAATTGGCACTTTTTTTCCTAAGCCTCTATAACTGACAGTTCAGTTAACCTTTGGTTCAACTTGCCCCCACAACATATTAAATCCTCATGGCAATGTACCCCTACAACATAGCTATATGCTATTTTCTCTAATTACAGGTAACGCACAACCTAACACAACCAGGATTTTAAAAATGAATGCAAAAAACACTGAAGGGCTGGTGCCAGCCTACGCTGGCGCTTTATTTCTGAGTGAGTGAAAGATGGGCGTGACATGGGAAATGTGCCATCTTTTATCCTTGCCTGAACCAGTCATGAACATTACCAGACATTTACTGAGTGCCAGAGTCACAGCAACAAATAACACCACACAAACCCCTAAGATTCTATGGGATACCAGGATATTTGTCAAGCCTAATTAAACAGTGGAGCAGTAATATCCAAATCTAATACGACTGTTGTGTGCCAGCACATATTTGCTGGTTAAATTCCCTAACTTCCTATCTAGCACACACTGGACCCCCATCTGGGATGCAGTTTTTGTCATCTTTTTCTAATGCAAACATTATCATCACTACATCATATAGTCTTTTCCTATCCATCTTTGTACAGCTTAGTTCTTTCTTTCTTTTACCAACATGGTTCTGTTTTTCTAAAACATAATAATCAATATATATTCTTCTTGATGAAAGAAACAGATTGTGTTAAAATGTTGACTTGCAACTCAAATGAATTAACCCTTTGCTCACCAAGGTTCCCAACAGCACTCACCCACCACCAGCTACCATGGAAATGACACTGCAAACTCCCTTCACTACCAAGTTTGTTTGTTTTTTTAAATACTAACATCTTTTATGATACCTTAGTAGATGTAATGATGGGTTAAAACCAGAAAGAATTCTATTTCTCCTTTACAAAAAAGTGACAAAAATACAGGATGTAACAGGAAAGACTACAACAGTGTCAAAGTTCTCCTCCATGGAACTGTCTTTATTGTGAATCAGAATTAAATTCTAGGGTTTTTCCACTCATGGAAAGGTCCACAGCAGTGTCTACACACACACACACACACTGGTTGACCACTTTATAAGGACCTATACTTAATGGTGAGTCACACCAACCTTTTGCCCAAATAACAGACGTGGCATGACATGGCATAGAATCCACTAAGTGCTAGAAAGTATCCTGGGGATGCTTCACCATTCAGTCATTAATATTGTGTACAATGAGAAAGCCAAAGGATCATGGAGGTGAATGTGTCTTTTATGTTTGTTCTACAGATGCTCAATTGGATTGGAATCTATGAATTGTGTTAGATGTGGGAGACTGAAATCTTTGTCGGGTTCTTCAAACCTTGAATGTACAATGTACATAGAAATGGTGGATGGGAACTGCTGTCTCTGAAGTAGTCATTTCCAATTAGGATACCAATGAAGCATCACTGGTTGCACTTGATCAGAAATGATGCTGTGATAAGCTTAGGCATCCATTCTGGACCAAAAAGCCCAAGGTATGCCAGCAAAACATGCCCCAAGCTGACTCCACCACCAGACGTCTGGACAGTTGGGACCAAACTAGAGGGATTGGGTGCTTCGTGTGGCTTTCTATAAACCAGTCTTCTCCCATCTGTGTAGAAAAGGGTAAAGCGCAACTTGTCAGACCACATCACCTTTTGCCAGTTATCCTTAGTCCAATGACTATACTCGTTACACCAGAGGTGTCTTTTCATTTTGTTAACTGTGATCAGTGGTGTACACAACGGTCGCCTACTGCCTTACTCTATTTTTTTGCAATGTTCTTCACAAGGTGTGGCTGGAGTGAGTGTGGATTGCCCTACATGAATGTCTCTTTCAGGTAGCTTTTCTATTGTTTAATGACAAAGTTTACTATGCCATCTAAGCACCTTTTTTTTCCCTTTTTTCTGTCAGTGTTTGTGGCTGCAATTCTCCCTCAAAGCAGACATTTTTTGTCACCTTTTGTCATCGCGGATAAACTCAAATAACCAATATCTCGGAGCAGCCTGCTACTGAAACTGTCTTGGCCACTGTTGCACCTGTTAGATGTGCACCCACCATCTTGCCTCTTCTGACTGCTGTGATGCCTTTGCCTTTCACCATAAATGAGTCTGGCTGCGATTTCCAACTTTTTGAGAGCCACATCACCTGTTCTGTTAAAGCAAATATATTTGCAAGCCGAGCCTGTGTCAGTGGTTGGATAACCTGCTAGCTTTGGTATTTGAGAAGTCAAGTCCATTCCTTTACCTACAACCTCATGGTTGACCAAGTGGTTGTTGGCTCTGCTTGCTCTCCCCCCCCCACACCTATGTGATTCCATCCTCAACTGACCCCCTGCTCCATATCCCCCCCCAAATGGATATGCCAGCAAGTCAGTACAACCTCTCACTGTACAGTATGCTACCACGTCTGGGATGTACAGAATATCATCCACTGCCTCCAGTTTCTCCAAAGCTGCAACCCCCCCCACCATTTTAATAACAAAGCTAAATGAATCTGTCAGGACCACTTCTCTGTCCTAAATAGTAGTATTACTGACTGCCCCTTTCCAAGGCTTATTCAAAGACCTCAGCTTCAGCTTTGAACAACTATTAATACTTCCCAAGCTGTGATATCAGGGACCCACCATCTGTGGCTATTATCTACTATAATCAATTTCTTAAATTTCTACTAAGGAGGGCCCCCTCAAACTGAAAAGGCTGGATTTGCTTTCTGTCCCTGGCATTTATCTTCTCCCCTATCAACAATAATACTCCACTTCAAGCAACTTTCATCACTACAATTCATTGGAATAATTTGATCGTTCTGAAGTACTTTGCCAGCCTAATAGTGACATTTTTTCTAAATAAAATCCCTTCTAATATCATGCATCTTTTGGTTCTCTAATTAGCTCTATCAGAAAAATTATGCTTATAAGTTAGTTTAATTTATATTAATTAGTGATTTTTATTTAATGAATACACAATTAATATATATTGAAATAATTATATCTTTTTTTTAATGTTGTCATGGGCCTTTAAAGAGAGGAGCAACATACATCTAGTTATTGAGAAAAACAAAAAAAGTAAAAGGCAGGGGCTGGGCCACTCTCCCATCAAATCACAAGAGAAGAGTCCCTATTATAGCCAGTGTAAGAAGCAGTGGAGAACTAACAACATGCCAAAGGACCCAAGTACTTCAACCTGGTAGATGTAGCTCTTTCAGGCAGATGGATATAAAGATAGTATCTCCTAGACATGTTGATCATCATCGATTAAGTTCTGAGCCACTGAGAAGGCACCAGATTCATAAAGCAGCATACAACAAAACACTTTTTAACATGAAAGATAAGTATACAAACAAAATATTTCAGAAAAAGAAAATAAATTATAGATAATTCACCCCCAACCTTCTCTTTCTGTTCATCCACAAAGGAAATTATTATGCAGCACCATAGTTTAGGAATGGCACAATCATACCTGAAGCAAAAATAATATCAAAAATACTTTTTTAATAACCTCTGGAATTCTTAATTTTTCTAACATTTTTCTCAAATTTGTTTGATTTCATTAAAGAGCTTTTAAAAAACAATGGAAAATTCAGGCAGAACCATTTAATGGTAAACTCCAAATTGTATGACTGCTACAAAGTGACTTGGCATGGAAACTTCTCCAAAGAACTACTAGTTTTTTTCTGATCCTAATTAGTGCTGGCAGATTCCCCTTCAAAAACCTACAAACTGTGTCAATCTATCCTAAAGGGGATGGGTGTTCTTCTTCTTCTACTACAGAGAGAGAGAGAGAGAGGAGAGAGAGAGGAGAGCGAGAGAGAGAGAGAGAGAGAGAGATGATGATGATGATGAAATGCCAACAATCCAACAGCAATAAAACTACAAGTTATTTCCTGCTTCTAAGCTAACTGACAATCACAGGTAGCACAGGGTTAATGAGTCCTAGATTATCCTGACAGGTTTACAGCATTTTAATATATTATCTTTACTGCTACCTGGGCTGAAAATAAAAGGTACTGCCTTAAAGGATTTATGAATAATAAAGTAGTACAAATAATATATAAATAGAGACAGCATTTACTTAGGTAAGCTAATTATTTGGATACTGTAAATATAAACAAATCTCTTTTACAATGAACCCTTTTGATGTCTTTATATATGAGTAAAAAATGCCAATGTCACCCAAACCAAAGCAAGCAAGACAGGTGAAATCAAAAGTGAAGTTAATGCTAAGAGCATTCTTTGACCATAAAGGATTAGCGTACCATGAATTTGGTCCAAAAGGTCAGACAGTGAACTACGCATTCCACCATTCCTCTACGCAACTGTTCAGCAGTTTGCCCATGAGAGTCACAGAAATGGTAATCCTAAACATGGACGTTGCATCATGAAAATGCACGAGCTCATGTGTCACTTTCCCTGTGCAAGTTTTTGACTAAACACTGCATTCCACTTATTGCAAGTCTGCCATATTCCCCAAACATGACATCATGCTGTTGTTTTATTTCCTCTTTCCAAAAATAAAGCATGACTAGAAAGGAAGCAGATCAGATTCATCAGGCCGCCACTATTATCACAATTATCAAAGCAACTTTACACTGAATTCCAAGAGAAAAAAATAAGAGAGGTGCTTCTGAAAATTGTGGAAATGGAGGTAGAATAGGCGTGTATAAGTGGACCACTTTGAAGGAGAACACCTGCAAATAGTCAGTAAGTGTCAGGGTATTACCACAATAAATTTAGCCTGGAAGCATTTTTTTTTTAAATCACTTACACACACACACGCACACACACACACACAAAAAGTGCCCTGTCATGTTCACTTGGTCACCTCAATAAATAAATGTACCTGACTAATATTCAGGTTTAAATATGTACTGGGTAACCAGAAAACTTCCTGCAACTGCTTATGATTAAAGCTACGATTCTGTTACAGTAATTTTAAGTAAAATTTACAAAAAAAGTTATGAAATGCATCAAATACATTCCCTGATGATGTGAAGGCGAGATTGGTTTGATTGGGATCAAACTCTTTGGATGATTTGAATAAAGTTGCAGTGCGTTGACAGAAGCATAAAAAAGTTGTACTATAGATTTTGATTTTGTTGCTGCCTTTGATGGGGGCTATCTTAGCTCTCACAGCGTCAGTTATGTCGCTGAAAAATTTTCCCCAACCTGGAAAGATCAGCCAGATCATTTGCCACCTTATGCAATCTCATTTCTTGGTTTACGTAAACAGTGAGGGTTGACATTATTCTTGAAGCAGACACTTCTATTTCTTTCTGCCAATCCACTTGTTGGCCACATCCTCAACTGCTGAACTATAGCCTCACTCACTCTCCTCTTCAATCCTGAAGGTGGCTGGCACGAAAATTAGACAGCTCTCTCCACCTCATGATTAATGGCGAAGCCGGTGCACCAGATGTTTTCCCCTTTCCCATGCAGTGACAGGTGGAACTGTTGTGTCTTGTAAGCAGGGAGGGCCACGAATACCTGTTTTACAGCAATGACAAGCTTGTTTACCTTTCTAAACATTTTTCTCCAGGTATCACCAACAAAATTAAAAGCACTTTGAGACTTCATTCCCAAGTTTCAGTCATATACACAGCACTGTCACTGACAAAAGTAGCAATTTTGTCAAACGGTATCCCGTATTTCTTAACTATTTCCACCATTGTTCGACTCACAATTTTAAAGTTTGTGGTCTCTAAACAGAGAGACTTAAGTTCCAAGCTCCCTTCCCCTTGTTGGCTTAGAGTTAAAGTATCAGCAGAAAGAGCAATGCCACTGCTATGATATTTAGAACATAGTGGCTTTTAGCATCTGTCATTTCGTCTGCTACAAGACTAAGTTAAACATAGTCATTCAGCATTTCTTTCAGGTTAAGTACATTTTTCACAATTGACCTATACAAAGTATAACACCAATGGTTTTCAAAGAGCTTTTCATAGCAGAATTGTTTAAGACAAAAAGTGAAATATTGGTACAGAAAGCCTCTGTAAGATAAACTTCTGTTCTATGATGCATCTGTTATTCTGTCTTACCTGAAATTTTTTTGTACCTCACTTTCTTTCCTACTGCAGATTCAATGACTCGTAGCTTTCTGCTTGTAATCCACAGGAACATTACATGCTATACAAAACATCATGCCATCACTTTCATGAACTGCTCCATTTGGATCTTTTCCTTTTTCTCTGCTTAGCAAAAATATTTGCCATTTTGCTTGCTGGTGGTATCATTTCTTCCATCTACACCTGCATAAGTTGTTGCAGATATTCAGCAAATATTATCAGAGTTGGTCAATGCAAACTCCTTGGAGAATGCAGCAGCCACCAACTTGCCCAGTCTACCTGCCACCCCATAAACTGTGTGGAAGATGATGCATAAGACACTGAAGCTGTTTCCATTCCATACAAAATGTAAAATCTGTAAACTCTGAGAATGCATTACCCATGGTACCTGTATCTCCCCACTTACTTCTGTTAATTTATCTGTTACAGTTTGAATTATAAGCAGCAAAATGCAAGAAGCAACTATATAGCAACCTGATGCGCATGTGTGTGTGTGTGTGTTTTTAAATGTCCAGGTGAGCAGATAACAGCGTACACTATATCTTTATGCCAAAAATGCATATCTCAATATTTCTGTTTACCCGTTGTCATGTTATAGGCCATTCAGAGTGTGGTTGGAGTCAATGAGAAGTTTCAAAAAATCTTGACATTTATTGTGGTTCTTTCGCCAATAGCCAATATTCAACAGTGATACCATGACAAAAATGTGCTGCCATTACTCATCATGTCATCAACACTCACTGTCAACCTTCTGTAAATGAATTACCCTTTTAACAGAAATGATCCTAAGAACAATCCAACATCATCTCCACTAACCTGACCACAGAAACTGTGTAACATATAAGAAACCATTTCTGTCCAATGGAAATAAAATGTTTCAAAAGATCTGCAAAGACCTCTGAGCATTAGTGGTGTGAACTCTTCTTCAATGAGTCTGGATTTTAGCAATTCACACCTGAGTTTGGATAAAACCTAACAAAATCTTCAACCTGTGATCAAATATGGAGGTGGGAAAGTCGTGGAATGAGCAGTAGCAATATGGCATGGTGCAAAGACAGAATTATTATTTGCCAAAGTGCATCTCAATTTTGCCAAGTACATTGCTATATTAGAAGCATGTCTCTTATCATTGTACCGGCAAGGCATACTGAGATTATATGCCCATATTCTTATGGCACTACATGCCACATTTCATGCGACCACAGTGAAAGAAGAATCAGGACATTCAACTTCTGTGCTGAATTCCCCAAAGCCTGACGTGAATTCAAATGAGCACCTGTGGGAGCATCTAGATTTTCACCTGAGAGCAACTTGTCTACATCCAGCCAGTATAATGGAATTAAAAGTTCTCACATGGGTATGATAGAACCTGGACCAAACTGTAATATAAAATTTTAGTTCAATGCCAAATAAACTAAAGACCCATCACGCTGCTACAAATGGCTCAACCAAGTATTAACAGAAAATGTCACTCTACTACTCATTTTTATTTGCCATTTTTAGCAACAAAAAATAATAAAGTGTAACAACAACACGTGGACAAATTATTACAGCTGGGGATTAGGCAATTGTTAATCTCAAAAGACAAATGGCATAAGCATCAGAGCATATGTACACACACACAAACATATGTAACACCTTGACTGATCTTCACAATTTATGTACTTTTGTAGCTGTACAAAAAACTCAAGATTTCTAAGAGTAATTCATCCACTTTTTAAAAAAAATTTTATTGATACACTTAGGTAACCATTATTTCCCATTATATACTGGTTATAATTGGGATTTGGCTTGGTTGATCAGACTAGTTAGGTACAATACAGGTGTCTCCCTCTTCAGGAGACCACGTGGGAACACTTAGGCCTATCCTTGGGGCAACACTGCTGAAATGCTTTTCAAAAGCATTAAACCAACAATACAGCTTCTAAGGTCAAACTGCTGTCCCCTGGAAGAACTGTGAGAGTAATATTCTAATGTTAGCAGATCAGTAATCAAGAAAAACATCTCAATCACTTTTTTTTTTTTTAAATTTCACCCTTACAGCCCCAGGTGGGTCGAAACTAATTAAGTTGTTTAATCATTTCCACCAAATCAACCTCTCCACACCTGCAAAAAATCTCTGCAGTGCCAGAAGGTACAAAGATATCTGAATGAAACTACCCAGAGTGAGTCACCTGTAATAATTAGTTTATTTAATCAATGGTCCCATCTCCTCAATACACGCATGCACACACAATCTTGTAGCCTTTACAATTCTCACCTGCTGCAGGTACAGCATACAGCAGTGTTTCACTTACCCAAAAGCTGTTTGAATCTTAGCATGCTTCAGTTACAGCAACCTCCATCAAAAGTCATAGAATAGAAAATAAACAATGGGGATAATGTGCCAATGACCAATAAGATAAAGGGGGAAAAATGCAAGTCAAGCATTGATTTTTGTGTGCAGTACGTAAGTACCTACCTACCTACACTATCACATTCCACCACAATTGGCACATCCTGCCTAAACAAAAACATCACAGAAAAACAGTGTTTGAGAATATTTGTCATAAATATTAGGGTGCTATTTAATAAAATTGTTGGAATTACCATAGTATTAACTGTAACTCTTTACTCCCTGTATACCACATGGGGGTGAATTTTTTGCCTCACAACCCTTCAAATCTGTATTACACCACACAGGTTGAGCCATAGGGGATATGACACACAGTACCTTTCAAATTAATGTAACCCTTTGTAGCAACAAATCCATACATCAATCCATGTTTTACATTACAGCTATATTTTACTAAATATACAGCCAGTTCAAGAGAGAGAGAGAGAGGTGAGTGGGTGGTATAAGGGAGGTAAAAATTGTAATGTACAAAGTGTTAAAGAATAATCAAACAGTGTGAACCACCACTTGCATCTATAGATGGCATAGCCAACATTGTCAGTGGTCTATGATTCTGCTTTAAACTTTACAAACAACCACTTGTGTATAAATATCACCTGGCCATTTAACCAATATGGTCTTCATATACAGGTTTTTACCATTGTTGAAATTACAAGGTGATTCTAGAAAGCTGCATAAATAAATGTTTCTATTGGTAAATTTCCAGACACAATATCAGTTAGGGCCCTTCTGAACTTTATGGTTAAAAAAATAAGGCTTTCATCTTTAACGTCAACATTAAAAAAAAAAAAAAAACCATCAAATTTCCACTCACTTGGCCAACAGTTGTAAGCCACTTGGAGAAACTTTGTGACCCCTGGACAAGGGTCTTGCTTGAATGTTTCCACACTGGCCAACACTTGACAACGTCTCTTGTCCTCACACAAATCTATCAGTACCTGAAAGGACAATTTTGAATATTGAAAAAATTAATAACTGTACAAGTGGTTTTTCCCGCTGCTGTCACTCAGACCTTGCCATACCTGAGCATCAGTGTATGCCAGAAAAGTCAGGCAGGGAGAATTGGGTACACAAAACCAGAAATGAAAGAGACTGATACACTCCAAATCCAACTGACCTAACAAACCTAACAAAATCCCTACTAGAACTCATCACTTTTAGACATGAGAGGAAATCCACATGGCAGAGAAGAAATTGCACCAGGAAAGCACGCTGAACCGAATCAGTTTCAGCTCCCTGCAGAAACAGACTTGGTTCAATGACCATTGCAGTCCATGCTCTTTGGTAACTTCTGCATAACTGAAATGAAAATTACTACACCCAATTTTGATTACTAGAAGGCACTGTTAATAATCTAAAAGCTTCATTTTTGTGTAGTATATTTAGATGATGCAACTGTGATGGAAACGAGACCACTGATCATCTAATTAAAATTTCATGAAGATAAACAACTTCTAATTTAAAAAGAACAAAAACAATGACATAAACAAAAGATGCATCAAATTAAAACACCTCTGACCAGCCCTTATCAAAGACAACACAAGTTTCACTGAGAGGGGATGCCAAAGTTGTAAACATTTAAAACATCCTTCCCTGGGTATTCCAATAAAAAAGTGTTTAAAAGAATTGGTAGGTCCGCAAAGTTCTCTCTTGGTCACTGGTGACTCACCAGAGTATCTGAAGAGGATGCAACAAGACCAAGTAATCACATTTTGTACTGTTTAATTACTGATGACTTTATGATGGAAGAGACCTCTCTCAAGTCTGCTTGAGCAACTGCCGACTGAACCAACATTAACTCTGGATATAGATCAATCAGATAAATCCTCATTATTATATGGAACCGATGCTTTACTTGGTATTATTTTGTTTCCAGTTTCTCATGGAATTTATGTTATAGGCAACAACAGATTACTTACCTTACTTCCATCTACTAGCTCTTAAACTCTGGTGTAGAATGTGGAAAAACTACATACAATTTGATGCTAGGTTATCATTTCATAATACTGAAAGCATCAACTTACCTTTCACCGGGATTCTACATCAGCTAGTGTCAACTCAGTTTGGTATCTTGCTCATTTTTTGGGTTTTTACTTTTTCTAAAAGTAGACAATTCTTGCTACCCCCCCCTCTCTGAAAAGCCATGCTAGTTTCTTGATTATATAAGATAAAATAATGACCCTGTACAAGCCACCTGACCAGAGTCCCATCCCCCATTTGTTCCCTTATAACATTGTCTTAATAAAGCAAGTAATCACAGCAAGAGAGCACGACAGTGGTCCATTGGCACACTACTGGACTGCTAAAGTCAATGGCCCGAGTTCAATTCCTGTAGTTAACTGTCTCAGTTTGGTGTAGCTTCCCAGCATGTTTTATTCCCACTCTTCTTACCAGCTGGCAAACATGAGTTTTCTGCCATGTCTGAAAACGGAAAAGTTCTAGTAGCAATTTCTCTGCTGAAGTCAAATATGCCAGGGCCCCACATGGTAAGCAAAAGCATACAAGAGTTTATTTATCTTCAATATAAAGAACTTAATTTACTCCATAAATATGCTTGTGATAGCTAACTTACCTGCACTGTTAATTTTGAGGGAACTTCAGTGAACTAAACTTCTAAGCTAGTTAATGATGGACTATTGAGCTCAACAGATCCAAAGTAGCAGTATACATGGCTCTGGCCAGCCAATCCATCAGTAGACCAAGTGTAGAACAAACTTAGTCCTGTCTGATTACCTCACCTACATGATAACAGGTAAAGGTCCAAAGAAACCTGTAGGTGAATGTAAACAGAGCTAAAATTCCACCAATAGTTATCATTAGTTAGGACAGAACACACTGGATTCACAACCACAAGGTTCCTGGTTTGAACCCCACCAGTGACATATATAAATAGTGACATTAATGGATACTTAAAAATAGCAAAAGAATAAACCCTGCAAAACGTAGCAACTAAAATTGCAATAATGGAGGTAATAGTCTATCATTAACTGCGCTACAATCCCTGCCAAACTTAGCTTTCCATATGATAAATTTTTAACAGCTAAAGATAAATGTGCACAGGTGTTTGGTTGTACAGAAACCTGGATTCATCTGTTTTATCTACTTGCATATCTAGAAGGATCAGAATAAAAAATCTAGAGAGCAATTGTCAAACAGTCAATACAAAAGTACATAGTTACTTATTTCTTACAAGCCATTTGATAAGTTGTCATTTAATAATTTGAGCATTACAATTTTTTAAAAATTATTTTAAATAAAGAAATATCAAATATTATTTTTTAAAAAACCTGCATTTATTGGATAAAAAATAGGTAAGTTACAGTTATTAGTATTACCTTTTTAGCTGCTTTATCACGAAGTTGTACTCATTAATAATTGTCAACTCCATATTTTAATGTGGAAAGTATATTTCCAGTCTCTGAAAAAAATGACAGTGATGGAACCAAATATGCATTGCCCATGAACTTCTCCATTGTCTTAACCAGCAAATTAGAGCTCCAGATGTAAAAAGATAAAAATGTGATTCTCAAATGCTGTTAACTCACTACTGACTAATTCTGATTACTGATATGCGAACAGCAGTCCCTATACCATAAACAAATGTGCACATCCAGTGTGTGCAAGCAATTTGTGAACAAATATTTTCAGTTACAATGGGAGACCATTATTATATAATTTTTATAAAGGAGAGATTTACAGGAATGAATTGTTCCAATAAAGTTTGTGCAATATACAATGTACTGACCTAGGATTAAACTATATGAACATAAATACTGACAGTCTATATAAGAAAAGAAAATAAGTGAATATACATTTCTTTCTGAATGATAAAGACCTTAATTCTAAAATTTTCTCAATAGTGATCTTAAAGCTAAGCCACAATCAACCAGAATATCTCATGGGGGCTCTTCTCCCAGCAAAGTCTTCACTTGTCTGAAGAAAACATTTGTAGTGACTGGGGGAGTTATCTCCTCCTGAAACCCATTTTCCCCCCTCTCTCTCTCCCATTATTTATCTGCTTTTCTTCCTCCCCTACCAACAAAAAACCTAAATTTAGAAAAGAATGGAAAAAGATGAAAAATTTTGCAAGAAATTATTACTTACATCTGGAAGCATTTTCTTTAATTGTTGGATCTATTAGATGTATATTTAAAAAATTAGAAAATCAGTTTTTTAACATTAAAAAATGTCATTTTAAAAATTGAGGATAAAAACTTTTAGAAGTTTTACTGTTTTATTTATTTATTTCTCCCTACCCAAACAAATGTATATAAATCAAAATAATATAATTCAACTCATATAATTATCTATTAAGTAAAAATAAATTCATGAATGTATAAACTAACGATATTCAAATGGCCAGATATCATCACGACAATGCTATTTCAGCTAAGTTTCATTTGATTGTCCCTCCCTCTCATACAATACAGAATTCACACCCTTCCTGCCTAGTCATCATAACAATTCTTACAGGGGATCTTTAGAATTCGGTCAGCATCATCAGTCTTAGTAAACAAGGAATTCCCAACAGTAGATAACTCAGCCAATGAGACCATTACTCCCTAAACTTCTCCACAAAAACTGGTCATCTTAAAAGTGTTAATAGAAAAGAGGAGGAGAAGAAGGGGTAAAGGGCAGTGGCATATCTAGGGGATGGTCAGGCAAGGCACGTGACCCAGGCACCACTGAGCAGTTTCTATTAAAGTTAGACAAGCCATCCTCAGATATTAAAAAAAACAATTTTTTTCAGATATATGACCTGCCTTTGATTGCTGTTGTTGAATGCAAGGATAGCCTAATGGTTCAAGTGCGCAATTTCAAAGGCATCAAGGGTTCAACGCCCCGTAACATTAGGCAAAAATACAAATTCCTGCGCTTGCCGATGTCAGGCTGTTGTGACAAGCCGATTGGTCATAATTCAAATTCAAATATGGATCCTGCTGTGAGTTCGCCACCCACCACAGCTCGTCCAGCAAAGGTTGAGGACAAAGCTCACAAAGGTGAGATGAAAAAGCCCCTACCCAAGGCCAATGCTCACATAAGATCAGCCATACACTCCGGAGTAGAGTCCAGCATCTTCAAACAGGTGAAGGGATTGTTCCAGTTGATGCCCAAAACTGCCATCTCATTCAAGGCAAAGAAGATCGTGGGCCGACAACACTCAAAGACCAAAGGACAGATGTAGCAGAACCTGCGTTATAAGCGGGATATAAATGCATGGAAAAAAAATATGATATGCCTTTGATTTTTGTTGTGTCCGTTTGCGTGATTCGAAAGACAAGTGGTCTCGACTCAGCCTTATATAGACTGATTACTAAAAGCTCACAAAATTTACAAAAATAATTGATAAGATTGGTACACCTAATGTTCACCTTATTTACAAAGATTTTGAACATATGTCATAGGTTAGGCACCAGGGAGCATTGTGTGACTACTTTCAAAACTGGTGATTCCGAGTGTGGGGATGAACACCACTAGGCGGATCAAACATGGGAAACGGTCACAGGATGACACATTGTGGTGGTTGCAAAATTGCCACCATAACAATTATCATGGGTGAGAGGCATTAGGATGGTCAGATTGTTAGACAACTTACATAAATTATTAGGTAAAAATACAGTGCTTGGAGCTACATGATCATATACCTCTTAGTACCACTGCTCAGTGCCAACTGCCAGTAAGACCATTCTCCCGTGCAAACTGCGGAGTAGTCCAGAATTTTGTGCAAAATCTATGAAATTTATGTTCTTATTAAAAGTGCCATTTCCTTATTTCAGAGCATTGTGGTATAGCCACCTGCCGCCCAGCAGACTGTCTTCCACAGCAGGCACTCTCGGTTGCATCACAGGCCTCTGTGGTAATTCACACTGGCACCACCAGCCCCCCACGGCTTCCTGTCGCTCTACCGCCCTGATGGAAGTGCGGACAATACACTCTGGTGATGGGAGCCGGAACACTAACTGGTTCTGCACTAGGACTGATGCAATCGAGCTGTGTTCCCATTGGCTAATGCCATTGGGGCTGGCAGCTAAAGGACTTGGACCTCAATGCCTGCGAGGAGCATGCGGCAAGGACTAGAAAGGGACTCAGGCCAGACGCACACTAGCCAGCTCGGTTGTAGGCCAACTTGGGCACCAACAGTGTAAGAAAACTATGAAACGTTTCTTCACAAATAAGGAAAGTGGAGCTAAAGGAAGGAATAGTCGAAAGTTGGAGGCAGACGAAGCCAAGAAATCGAGCAAGTTGTTCAAGCACTTCTTCGAAAAGCCCAGAACAAGTAGTTCGACATGTTTTATGGAGTCACCTGCACCTGCTACAAATTTGTTAGAATCCGAAGGTAGATCAAGTACAAATGCATCACAAGCCAAGGAGAAAGTCAAGTCAGATAAATCCGAGTATAATGAGAATAAGAGTGAGGCTGCCAGAGAGAATGTGGACATGACAGAAGGGGAAGTTTATGGTGGTGGTGGTGGTAATGTTGAGTTTATTGACAAGATTTTACCTGACGAGATTAAACCTGACAACACTGAACCTAGTGAACTGGAAGGTATCGAAGAGCCTCGAACTGTCACACCAAAGTGATTGAACAACATGATATTGGACTTCTGAAGTTCAACAAGGATACTGGAAAAACAATTCTGCCCCTGATGTGTTGAGAACAGAAATAATAAAGCTGGTTCGAAGTATTTCCAGAACAGTGAGGGGCTTTTCCTGCCAACAAATAACCGCTCGATGAACAAAACTTGGTTTAAGAGGAAATTGGGGAAGGTAGCGGTGAGGAAGTGACTCACTCATGGCTGGTCTATTCCCCTTCTAAAAAGTCTGCATTTTGTATCTGGTGTCTTCTCTATTCCCAGTCAGACCATCAGTTCTCAATGGAACAGGAAAGTGGATTCAACCAATGGAAAAAAATTGAAAGTATTAGTGTTCATGAAAATGCTAAGAATCATCGGGAATGCTTCACACAGTGGAAAGAGATGGAAAGAAATTTAGCTGAAAACAGTTACTGATGCGGAACTTCAGTCACAGATTGAGAAGGAAAAGCAGAAGTGGCATGATATCTTGACAAGAATCCTTCACTGCATAAAATTCCTTGTGACTCAGAACCTGGCTTTGCAAGGACACAGGGAGTCACTTCAGCTAGACGATGACTCCAATGTGGGAAATTTCCTTGAATTACTGAAACTACTGGCCATCTTTGACCGTGTCATGAAAGCACACCTCACTCGTGTGGAAAAGCATCCTGGATCCATGCCTTATCTTTCACCAGGTGTCCAGAACGAATTCATCCACATGATGGCATCCACTGTTTGCCAGAGTTTACTGAGAAGCATTCATAAAGGCAAGTACTATAGTCTCATGTTCGACTCGACTCCTGATCAGGCACACCATGAGCAGATGTCAGAAGTAGTGAGGTACGTGGAAGTTGATTTTGAGAGGAAAACAGTCCGTGTTAGTGAGTCCTTCCTTGTTTTTATCCAGATAAGACAGAAGGATGCTGAGAGTTTGGTTGAAGACATCTTGAAACAGCTAGAGAAGAGAGCTACACGATTGTTGGTCACAGTGCTATGACAATGCTGCTGTGATGGCTAGAAACAGGTGTGGTGTTCATCAAAGAATAAGTGAGAAATAAAACCTGGCAGTGTTTGTGAATTGTGACAATCACTCACTCAACTTGGTGGTTGTAAAAGCAGCCAAGCAGGATGTAATGATGGTCACATTTTTTGGAACCATCAAAGCTCTCTAGGTGTTCTTCTCTTGTTCAACACAGCACTGGGAAAAATTCAAAATCGCTGTGCCAGTGGTTGTTAAGTTGCAGTCCGAAACCAGATGGCGTGCAAGGACAGAAGCAATGAAGCCTGTCAAAAAGTACTTTGAGGAGATACTTCAAGTTCTCCAGGACATGATAGACAATGAAAACAAGACCAGTGAAACAAGAAGTGATGCAAGGCAGCTGTATAACCACGTGGTGAGTTACGATTTTCTGACTTTGCTAGGATTTTGGAATAAAGTACTCATTCGCATTGACCATGTTTAAAAGAGGCTGTAGGATCCTAGCATGAACTTCCACGATGCTGCCCTGGATTTGAAAGCCCTTCGAGATCATTTTGATGATGAAAGAAAGAGAAGTGTTGGTCAGTGAGTCACTCAAAGAAGGACTCAGTCTCTGTCAAGAATGGAATATTGAAGTTTAAAGATGTTGGAGACGAAAGAAACAATGGCTGAATGAGAACTCGAGATGCTGGGTTAACAAAACAGCCAAATAAGAAATGGAAAGAGTCATGAAGGGAACACTCGACCATCTTCACAGAGAAATGGATGAAAGGTTCGCTCGTTTGCACAACACTGACACCAAGTTTGGGTTCCTTCTCGAAGTGGAGGGACTGTGTTACGGTATTGAAAGTATCAATCTAAAGAAGAAATGCAAAAATTTGGGTGAATTGTACAGCTTTGATGTTAATGGACAGCAGCTATATGAAGAAATTTTGGATTGCAGAATGTTGCTATCAAGTCAGGCCAACATGAAAATACTGAAGAGCTTCTCGAATTTATTGTTCAGTATGGAGATGAGAGCGTCTTCCCCAATCTTCGCATTGCTATCCAGATAATGCTAACCATCGCAGTTTCCATCACCAGCTGTGAGAGATCATTCAGCAAGTTAAAACTAATACTGTCGTATTTGCGAGCCTCCATGGGTCAAGACAGACTCTGTGATCTTGCTCTGCTGAGTGTAGAAAGAGAAGAAACTGAAAAAACTGACTTTGAGCACATCATAGACCATTTTGCATCAGTAAAAGCAAGGAAAGTGCAGTTGTAATTTTCATGTGGTGACATAATTTGTTAATTGAATTAAAGAAAACGAGTGGGGCACAATTTCAGTGCTTGCCCTTGGCACCATTTTCCGTAGATATGCCCCTAGTAAAGGGGACAGCCTATATTACAAAAATTTTCAAACCAGAAGGTTTGATGTGGAACAATGTGTGAATGCATTTGTTAAGATAATCTATCGGTGGTTTTGTTCATTTACAGGCAATGCAATGGCACAGCTGCAGACTACTGGACTGCTAAGGTTGATCAGTTCAATTTTACATTCCTGTTTCTTCTCACATCTGAAAAAATGAAGAGTTAATACTAGGGATTTTCCAGATACTTTTGGTGGAAGTTCCAGTGGTTAACTCTTGACTGGCTCACGCCTTGCCCACTGCTCAAGAGCCCCCAAACGTACATATGTGACTACTTACTTAATCACCAAAATATGTGCCCCATGTCTAGCTCAAGCCATCAAAGATCCTCAAAGTCAGAACAGGGATTCTCAAGGAAGCAAGTGAGTTCATTTGTAGAATAAAAGAATCTGAATATCAAGTGGAATTTTTTATATTATGTCAAAAAACGAATATCAGGGTCAAAGTGGGTATTGTGTCAAAGAGGGACACATTTTATGACATGTTGAGTATCCTGCTATAGTGGATATTGCATGCAACTGAAGAAACAAACACTGAAAAAATTAGTGTAATGATGGACTGAGTTTCCAAAAATGGTGGGGGGGATGTAGCCATGTTGGAATACGTATGTAAAACAAATAAATGTTCATCAGTGAAAACTAGAAATCAAAACAACAACAAAAAAACTAAATAAACAAACATTTTTTTTTTTCACTCTAAAAAATTTCATAATTTTAAAATCCAAATGGTGCTTTCACTACCTGGCAAAAATAATTTCATTTGCCATGTGGCCTCAAAGAGGAGAGATGTCTTGACACCTTAACAACAACAGCAGTCTAGGATTCAACGGCAAGATGCTTTTCAAAGAATTGCAAATGAAATTAACTAGTTAAGGTCAATGCTCATTTAATGACTTACTTTAATCTTTCTTTGGTATTTGTTCTCTCCCATTTTATAGAAACAGGTAAAATAACTGCAGACAAATACTGACATAAGAAAGATTTAGGAGAATAAACTATCTGCCTCCTAACCCTTTGAGTAAGACTGTGCATTTATGGAGTGTGGATATTGATCTAGACAGTAGTTCTGTAAATATATGCATCCTACAGTCTGTGAAACCCTGGAAAGGTACATTTATTGAATTACTGTGTTGAAATCAATACCCAATGCTCATAAATATATGGACATACTCCTTAAAGAGTTAAATATTGTTAATGACAGATTTAATTATAAGTAATTTGTCAAATCAGGTGGGATACTTTTTGATGTACTATGCATTGTAATTAACATTAAGATAAATATTTATATAATCAACCACATGATGTAGATTATTTATTTTATTATACATTTTTTTTTAAATTATATCTTTAATCTCTAGCTTAATGATCTATTATCCACTTTATGAAAACTTTGTTAAAGAGACTTTTAACTGATAAGGAAACTGATTTTTTTTTTAGGAAAGCAAAAGTCTAAAATTTCTGATAATCTTTTGAAGGAAAGCCCTGTCAAGCAGTATATTCAGTAGGTACTTTACTACGTTAGGAGTTTCTGCTAACTTCTATGGCTGGAAGTAAATCTGTTGTATTAGAGATGCTCAGGTTAAATCCTGGCTGAAGTAGCATCCCAGTAATGGTATCCAGTATGCCTTCGCCTGTACATCTAGTAAGCAGAGACTGAACCAAAGATTCAACTTACAAAGTAAAAGAGCCAGTAACATAGAATACCCCCCTCCTCCTTTATCCAGCTTGACAATGAAGCTGCAGCAGCTGATCATTAGAGTGACCACTGGAGATCAGGTTTAATTACATAAAGGTTTTAATCTAACAATAGGATGGTCTGTTCCAACTCCCTAAGGCTACCAACTATTTGTTAATAAGATTAAAGGGGCCAGTTTTCTCTTAGGATTGGTTGCTCATGGAGATGCAAATAAAGAGTGAACCAGAATGACTGGGGAAAAGCCCTTAGAGCATATCCACCCTCTGGTCTTTTATACCTTGCTAATTGAAAGTGTGAAGTCTAATCTGGTATTCATGTTGTGTTGTCCAGAAAGCCTAATGCCTTGACTAAAGGCCTTTAATGACCCTAATATTCTGAAACATGATACTATGAATCACCTAGGTGGCCAATCTGAAAAGGCCAACAGCAGGTAGTGGCCCTGAAAACCAACCAGGAATCTCTCTCCAGAAATAAAACATCTCTTGCCACTGATCTGGTAGAGGCAAACAGTTATAGTAAAGAGAGAGATAGCAAATATAAGACTCACAGAAGGTCCCGGTATCTGCAAGCCCCTTTCAACTTCTTACCAAGTCTCTTTTCTCCACAGCTAGAGATCATAATCTAACCTTACCTAACTTTAACTATAATATCCTTTCCCCGTAACTTTAATTTAAACTATGCATATAAAAGGCAAGAATACTTGTATGTGCATCAGATATGGAATAAATTACTGGTCAATAATCCCGTTTCTACAAATACTGGACAATGGAAGTTAATTTAAAATGTGCATAATGTCTGGTGCAGCCATTTTCATTCTGTAGTATATAAAACCATCTAATCTTCCCTTTTAATGCCTCTACTCAGTCTAATCAAAGTGTCCACTAAAGGAACTTGCAGTAGGGAGATTTCAGATAAATTTAAGGATCAGTGCACATGGGTATGTATTGGGTGTAATAGTGACAAAAAGAATAGAAAACAGCTATTGTGGATGCAGCTATGACCAATTATCATCTGGCCAGTCAGGCTATCCTGTTAAATGCAAACAAATAAAATCACAGTTGGTGACTTTGTGCTTGCCTGAACCCACAAATACATTTAGATGGATAGATCCTTGATGTAATTCTGCAACAATTTCACTAAGAGCCAGAGAGAAGCTAACAGAAAGGAATGGCTTGCAAGGAACCCTTCTTGCCTTCTCCTCCACGATAGCTTCCCTGGATTTTAAATGATGAAAAACACCAGTTATATTTTTGTCAAGAAACAAGCAGTTTGGTCTGGTCACGTATAAATGTAAAAATTGCCTAGAAATGAACTGATGTGCAAAAATTGGGATTTTCTATGGGTTATTTAGCACACAGACAAATAAACAATTTTTCCAAACCAATTCTGTGACCAAGAAATAATTCCAACCATAAACTCTCACAATAGAAGCAACACATTCATAGAAATCAGTTATAGAATCTTCGATATTACACTATACATAAAAAATAAAGGAACAACTTTAAACCTAACCCCTTCTTTTTATAGTTAAAACTCTGAAAAACAGTTTTTATCATCCTTGTTGCAAAGAAAACAGCTTCTATACTCATAATTCTGTAATAAAATCATTTCTAAAAAACCTATTAACCTTTTGTGTGTGTGTGTGTGTGTGTGTGTGTGGTGTGTGTGTGTGTGTGTGTGTGTGCCAGCCTTCAAATATTAAAAATCACTGGGAACAGTCGAATAATTAAAGCAGTATCCAGCTTTCAAATAATTAACAAAGATTTGTTTTTGTTTCCTTTTCACTATAATAAAGTGAGGCTAAGATACCCACCTTTTCATCTTCTTCCTCCACATGGTTTGACCCAACATCGATGCACAGGTGTACGATGATCTAAATTTAATTTGAAACTTCATCACAAGCATAAAACTAATTGTGAAGGATTTTAGAAAAGAGAAAGAAAAAAGAATTCCCTGTTAAAACTATATGGATTATTTTCCAACTCCACCCATAGCTCCACTATCCTGCGAGGTCCATATTCCGATTCCATGGAGTTTGTAATTTTTAAAACTACCAAAAAACTGAATGATGAAAGAACTGCGCACAATCACTGATCAGATGGAGAGGAACAGACCACCAATATCAGACTATCGTCTGTCGACATTTTTATTGAAAGAATCAATAGGATGAGCATAAAAACTGTCTAGTTCCAAAGGAAAGAAAAGGATGTTGTATGATTAGGAAAAAAAAAGAAAAAAATTATGGATTGGACAAATATGCATGCAACACTGGCAGTAATGCCCAATCTAGTCCATTAAGCATTTTTCTTTCTCAACATTAGCCCCCCCCCTAAAAATAACAGCAAAAATCTAGTTAAAGCATATCTTTATAATGCCTAGGAAATAATTTCATATCCTAATGATTTCAGATAAGGGTCACATGTTCCAGATCAAAAAAAAATCAGCAACAATCTGGGGGGCTTCCCAAAATTCAGCTGAACCCTTTAAATTTTCTTCCGAAACACCTGTGTAAGGAAATTATAGCACCACCTCTATAGGCATGGTGTCTTTTCAGTCATCACCAGCCAGCCAGCCAGCCAGCCATGTGGGTTTCCTCCCACATCTAAAAACAAAGAGCTCTAGTACGGACTTTATTTCCCCTGCAGAAGTTGGAAGTTCCAAGCTTCGCAATGCATGATTGACATGCATCCTAGCAGACAGCCATGGCACTAAGCTGCCTCACGAGGGTTGTCTTCCTTGTAGGGATCAGTGTACAAAAAAAAAAAACTCACCCAGAAAAGTCGCACCACTCTCACCTATGTACCAACCACAGCATTCGTTTGAACTTCCTGTCATAGTTACCAGAGAACTAGTCAACAACGCCAATACCAAAATAATATTTGGTAATTTTTCAAATTATTCCACTTATGTGCAGATATAATAGTTCCCCATTTATTATTATTATTATTATTCTAAAATGACACTAATGTTTTAGGGGGGGGGTTTCCCCTAATCACCAGCATATGCTCCTAACATTTTACCTTCGTGACTAACTTTTATGCTAACAATATCATATTTTCACCAATTACTGATATAAAATTCACGTGAAATTGTGAAAGCCAACATTCCATAATCCACTGTAAAGAGGGGTTGAAATAGTATCATTAATGGTATCTGCGGCCCCCGGGTTTCATTTGAATGTCCCTAGTGCATATATTACCAGTAAATAATTTTTTCTGATGTTCTGTTTTCTAATTCTTCAGATTAGTATGCCTGTAATATTGGTGGAAGGTTTTTGTGGGAAATTAATGTACCTTGTTTGTGTATGTGTTGGGTGAGGTAGTGGGGATATGGGTTGTTTGAACAGATTTTCTAATAACGAAAAGTTAATTATAAAGCAGCTCTAATGTCAAGTGCAGACCAACAGCGATAACTCACTCCCTAATCCAACCACCAGCCCCATAATCCAAAATTAAATCCACTTTTTTTTTTCTAAGCTGCACGAAAGTTGAAGACAAAGCTATCCTATCATATCTCCCAACCAATGAGCCCCTCCCCCTACTCATCCTGGAGAAGGGGGGGGTCAAATTGTAGACCAACATTTTGAGTACCTGCTCTACTTGGTGATTCATCACAATTAGATATCTAATTACAGGTTGTGGTGTGGGAAGGCCTCTGGGATTATCACTCCCCTCAGTGGTAAATCCACATCAAGGAGTGTGGCTGCTAACTTAGTGAAGAGGAAACCCACAAGAGAGTCATTGAAGAGCAGAAGAAAAGAAGCCAAAAATAACCCATCTAGTGATTAACAAAAAGATGTGAAAATGTTACAACTGTCTGTAAGGACTTCCGGCAAATGGATCGTTTAGGGTCAGTGTTTCTATTAAAATCCAGCTTGGGAAACACACCTTACAAGTGGAACCAGAACGGAATTACGGTTCAGCTGTCTTTGAAAGCACACTGGGTAGACTACTTACCTGTAAGCAAAACTGTAGATATGACAAGAAAAACCGATACAGATGGATGATAAGTAAACAGAAAGTACTGCTCTCTATCACCCCACAAATGAGTACTACTTTTTTTTAAAGAAAGAAAGGAGTACAACTACAATAGTATACTTTTCCATTAACCTTAAGGAAAACATGAAAACAATAAGCATACAATCCTGTCTCCCAGCTCAACAGTGCACAATGCAAGAAAGAATTCAAGCAAAAAATCACAGAAGTACCAAATAAAGATTTATTTTTAAGTATATTCTGTAAACTAAAGACAGAAGGCGGGTGGAAAATGTATGGGTTGACATGCCAAAGTGAAAGATACCCAACTTTAAACATGATGATTTACTTTTGGTTAAATAGAAAGAGAGGACAAACTGAAGAAAAAATACATTAAATACATTTAGTTGAAAAAAAAATATGAATGAATGAACAAAAAATTTTACTATTAACCTTTGTCACAAGCAATAAATACAAAACTTATCTTCTCACTCCAACCCAAAAGGTAAGAGAAACCAAAAGTTAAGGTTGCTTTATCACCTGTTACCAACTTGTCAGTCAGGCCACCTACTTTCTGCATTAGTCTTTAAAGAAATAAAATGAAAACTACTGATCTCAGTTTATCTTTCTGATAAACTTTACACACTCCAATGACAATAACAGAAGATTAAATGTGAAACCTGTCTCCCAACTCTGTTTGGAATTTTCAGAGATTGAGCAACATCTCCAGTGAAGCCTGTGCATATTAAACTCTTAACTCACCTAGAGAAAACAAATGTTTCTCAGTGAGCTCATGTAGACTTTTTCTGTGTTGCATGATGAACAGGTACACATTCAGAACAAAGAAAAATGAATAATTCTAATTTGTTTTCTTTGAATTTGCTTCTAGCTGTATCATCACCATTAACATGGTTCTTCAAGTCTTAAATCCACTAACATATTATATGTATGGAAAAGTTACCTGTGCATTTTCTACATTTACAACAACAAAAAAGAACATCTAGTATCTTAACACTCTTACTTGGAGGGAGCTTGTTGCAACACAGTTTGCATCTTCAAAGATGTTCTGGTCAGGTCTGGATTTGGACACACAGGGCTGGTGGGTGGAAGCCCGCAAACCGTATTGGGAAAACCAGATTCTGATTGAACTACCCTCCGGGCACCTCAAATGGACATGGTCGCCATCACAGGCGCTCTTCTGGAACGTGTGCAGCATGCTGGAGAGATAGTCTGTGGGGAGAGATTAATGAACTTCAAGCTCAGACTGAAATGAAAAACAAACAGCTGCAGGCTCAGGACTTCCTCCTTTTCAATGCACTGGTGGCCTCCACCCTCGTGCATCTGGTTGAAAACCCTTATTAGATTGGAGGCTTGAATGAAAATAAACATCAAGGTAAATAATGTTTGTTTGTTTGTTTGTGCTATCCCTGAAAAATAAAACGGAAGATACAGTGATCAAGAGAGGGGATGGCAGTGTGTAAATTATGCACTTAAAAAATGCTTTGGATTTTTACTCTAATCTACAGCCCTGATATCCTTTAGGTAATAGAGAGATAGATGCATTTGAATCGATAATTTGATGGAGCAATGGCCGCAGGTTATTTGAAGTTGTTTTTTCCAGTAAAGCCAGGTTGTACGGAATACAAAAAAAAAAAACTGTCCATATAATTCAATGCCACTAAAGCCAACAACAAATACTAAACAGAGACACAATGCTCCCTACCTTTTCAACTAAAAATATCCCTGCCATTGATTGCAACATTCACAATCTGCTTTAAAGTTTGGCAATTTTCATAAGATATTTGTTTGTGCATTTTTTTTTTCTTTTCTTTTTTAGTCACTGGAGAATAGGAAATTTTTCTTTTACCTGCATATTGTACAAATAAGATGAAAGTATCACAAGATCTTTTCTACTGAGCCTACGATTAAGACAACCGGACAGTATACTAGGCAAACAGAATTACTTCGAGTATACAAGTAAAATTCTTGCTGATAGCAATAAAAGTATCAGCTAGTTTTCTACTTTTCAATCCATTGGACTTATAGACATCCCTCAATCACTGACAAAAACTTAGCTGTCCTAGACATTTCACCATGCAAGGTGTGTTGTATTTTTAGAGAAAGAGTTCCACCACATCTCATTTCAGTGTATACCATAGTGAAGGCATTCTACCAAAACATGCTTGCTGATAGTATCAGCTAAGTCCCTTCCTATACACTTCAAAATTGAGGCAGGCATAAGACCCCATCTTAATTGTTCGATCATCGCACAAAAATGACATCAATACATTTTTCTTACTGCTGCCTTGCATCAGCGTAATTACTCTAATACATGTAGCTTTAGTAATTAGATACAAAGATACAGACAGTCTAAGAAGCAAGAAAACTACAATTTCTACCCTTCCACACACCAAACTTGTTTTCAAAATAACTACACTGCATTTTGATTGAGATTTTCCCTACTAAAAAAATAAAGCCAGTGTGGTTAATGAAAAATATCTTGTTCAAATGTGGATGCTGATTATCTCACTTACCACAGTATGTTTTTAAGTGACGAACTTTATTTTTAGGCAAGTATTATACATTCATGAGTGGATGTGCATGACCGGTTTATACACAAGTTATTTTTTTTAAGTTTCCAACCAACATAAAAAAAAATGGTTCTGCTAATTAGCAGTAGACTCTGTGGCACATTGTTTTCTGTCTGAAGCTGTATTTCCAAACAATTTTGGAAGTGTTTTTCTTTCAACATTATTTGGCATCGACTAACTGGAGAGAAACTTGAGATCTAAAGATCTGAAGTGTACTCTGCTGGTGCGCAGTGGAAACAGAATGGGAAAGGATCGTATGTTTATTTAAAATGTGCAAAGTTCCAAAGATCAAGTGGTGATCTCTTTCAGCTAAGCTGATGAATTCGGTTGGCAACAGCATCGTCTCAGGGTTGGGGGGGTCAACAAAACTTAGAAACAAATCAGTAGTCATGGGAGCTGCCCAGATTTTTAGTTTGCCACTGGCAGAGAGCGCCCCCCCCCCCAACCCACAACTCTTCTCAAATTACCCAATCACCACCATAAATGTTAAATGTATGACCTTGTTGAAGTTCCAAAACACTTCTTAGAAAATCCTGCACACACCAATAAACATGACAGGAGTGAAGTGTCCTGGAGAGAGAGAGAGTCTAGTCAGGATTATTTATTACGTTAAAATAACTCTCTCTCTCTTGTACAATAAACCACCACCATAGTGTGTATGGAAACATTTCAAGCTTTAAAAGTAAACCAACTTTCTCTTCTTTCCTTTCCTCCACAGTTTTTCAGATAGAGATAGATGTCCGATGTAGACAACCCAAGTCCATTCACATCCAACAGAGGGCCGCTTTGTTAATAATTAGAGGGTACTAATATTCTTGTTTGTTTCACACCTCAAGGAGACCCTTCCTTTTGAAATGCTACCCAAAATATTTATCATGTGTGTCAAACCTGATGGCAAGCAAGCGTTCGACATATACCGAACAACGCTGTTCATAATAGCATCGGTCTCCATCCAGGTAAAACCAAAATAACGACGACGAAATGAAGAAAAAAGAGTAATGTAGATGTAAGTCCTCTAAGATCACCCTTAAAGACTTTAAAAAGTATTTTTTTATCACTAGTTGGTCTTTAAATACAGGTCACTACTACCCATAAAGATTTTTAACGAGACCTGCATGAAAGTGGTCTTCAATGACAGGTGTTCCAATAAACCACCAATTTTTTTTTTATTTCAAGCCGTCCTCAGACAGGTTTTCACACCCACAGGATTAGTGAAATCGTCTTTAATTCAGTCAGTCAGCTTGAAAGCTAACAATGGTGACACCAACACTAACTGCAGATTATCCTGTTTTTTTAATTTATAATTCATCATCATCATCCTCTTACCCCCCTCCTTTTTTTAGAAAACCTTTTATACCCTTGCACAGTGACCTTATTGACCCAGGATGCACTACCAAGACCATCAGCATCTTGTCAGTGCCACAGCAGCTCATAACAGGCCATCTAACTCACAGTGATACCCCCTTACCCACAAAATTAGGGCTTTTAAAATAAAAATGTCTAAAGAATGACCTGTACACAATACAGTCAAAAAAGAAACACTCACACTTGCATGCTTAGCTCTCTGAATCAGCACTGGGCCAACAGACGTGTTTCAAAATTGTTGTTTACTCGAGAGAGAGAGAGAGAGAGAGAGAGAGAGATGAGGGGTAGGGTAGCCTGCAGAGGGTAGCAGCTTTTTCTATGCTGAGCAAAGCCATCCTTCAAAAACCTTATCAACAAGTTGTCTCTTATCCACAAGTGGCCAACAAGGAAAGATTCTCAGAGCAAAGTGTAAAATATGCATGTGCTTTGGCATGAAAATAGTTTGGACAATTTATTTTTATCAGCCTTCTGTAATAAGAAAGAATAAGTATAACAAAGCAGTAATTTTCTCTCTCTCTCTCACACACACATATGTACACTTGGTTGCAAAATAGAGATATTACAGATTTCTCCCTAATGTAGTCATTATTTGCATTTTATACAATGCAATTATTTTTTTATCTCACCTTTTTTGTTCCAACTCCCTCCCAGCAAGTAACTGTCTCACGAAGATTACCTAACAACTTTGGTATTAAATCTTGCAGTTCAATAGTTCACCTGGCAATGATTCCAACAGAAAATTTCTTAACACGTAACTTGGACTTACTTTCTACAGGGCAATAGATGGTTCCCTAAAACATGTTTCTGTTATTCAACCAGTCAGATGCTATGCAAAATGCATAGCTGGAATATTTTCATGGAGATCTAAGTTTCAAACCAATCCTTTTCATTTATATTTTTAATCTATAAAATATTAAGAATAGTAGTAAATTTTATGAATTGCATTATCTCCATTTTATCTCTCCCTCTAATACAACAATTTTATCCTTTAAGGCCAGACATGTTTACCTGCCACTTGACAGTACACCCTTGTTTTCATCATCCAAGCAATTGGCATTTCACCATCACTTCCTTGTTCAAGCTACCATTCAACTTACTTTATATCACTGTTTTAACATCTAACAAAACATTCAGTGTCTATCATTTTGAATAAATTAGATTAGTGCTTTTGCAAAACCAGCCAATAATTTGAAAGTTAACCCTTTGATAATTAGTTAAAGCTGCAGAAACAAACTAAAACAATTTCAGCTGGAAAAATTTAAACAAATATTCCCATGCACAATTGACTAGCTCTTTATTTCATCTTCCAAGCATGAACTGGTACTTGCGTAAATAATTGGCAACCAGAGTATACACAACATCATAATCAATAGGTTATCCTCTATCATCATCATCATTGGCACAATAGAAATACCGACAGGTTTACACCAGAGATTTCCATAAAAACAAAAGCGGATGTTTATAATCCATACATTCTTCTCGAAAAACATCTAATTGGTTAACATAAGCTCCATTTGAAAAATACTCTCTCGACTTTACCCCCAAAAGAAACTTAGAGAACTTCACCTGCCTATTTATTTTTGTCATGGTTTAATGTCAAAATATATTAGGTTGAAATTTTAGAAGGAAGTATAATAGTACAGTTCATACAGCACTGTCAGCTAGGGGATATTCTGAGACAAACCAGATGTCAGGGACACACCAAATAAACCTAAACATGGTTCATCACTATTGTCACAACATTAATGTGCCAGTGCCCTAATATCTCAATCTATACCACCCATGTCTATAGGAACATACACACACACACACACAAAATTACATTTTTAGAAGAAAATTGTCAAAATATTTTAAATATTGTTTCATTATCATCACCCCATCTGTATTATTATTATTATCATCATCATCATAATTACTATTAATATTATCATTAATGTTTTTAGATTCAAAATGAGATCTGGAAAACATAAATTATTATAATTTAATATTTTTAAATACTAAATCTGGATACATTGAATACTAGGTTATCCAGGTTTAGTCAATGAAATATGAGAATCTTACAGATTTATTTCTTGGGGGATGCAATGGACTGCTACAATCAAGGGCCCAAGTTTGATTCACTCTGGCAACTGACTGGGTTTGGCATACAGGTCAGATGTGTAGGTTTATTCCAAGCACTCTATATAGTTTCCTCCCTAGACGAGTTCCAGAAGTGCCTTTCACTACACTGCCCATTCTGCAGAACTGTACAAGTGCTGTCACCAAACTAACTTACTCCCTGGCTTAATGTCCTCAAGACCTCACTCAAAGTCAGGACAGGGGTTTCTCAAGAAAGGAAAGACAGATCAATTCAACTGGACCATGAGATGTTCAGTTTCTGTTTTTTGTTTTTGTTTTGGTTTATAGCAACTTTTATACATGAAGGGATCAGAGAATCTAAAAAAATGTGGATATTAAAATCTTTAGAAAGCAAAGTAAATGTGGCCACTCTGTCATAAAGAATAAACCTTCTCAAAAAAAAAAAAAAAAACAGACTTCCAATGAATTCCATTTAATGAATTTTTGGGATAAAGAGCTAGATATTTCTTCTCCTAAATAAATCGATAAGTTAAGAATTTACCAAATCTTGAAACAGAATGTAAAGAATGCATATTTAAGCAGAGAAAATTTACTGAGTCTGAAAATAGAAATAAGACGACTCTGGGAAACTAAGTCAGTTTTTGTGGTATATGAGCAGTATGTGACAGAGGTCACCTGATAGAAACAGATTTGGTGAGTCAGTCCAGGGGGATGGGGCTAGAAGCAAAAATAATCTGCATCCATCTGAAAAATCACCTGTTTTTGCTAATCATTGTAGCAGAGAGAAAATAAATTAGTTAAAATAACAATTATAAAAGGTCACAGAAAAATCAAAGGTCAAATCTATTCTCTACTTCCCTAATGCCTTAATTGCTCAACTTATCTTGTGAATCATTTCCATGTAGAAAAAATTAAGATAGCACATTGGGATTAACTCTTGAACCAACATTCTATTTAAAGGGGCAATGCATGGACTCTAAAACCAACTTATTTGCCAATAATTCAAACATTCCCACAATACAACACCATGACGGCCACCCTCTGTACCAGATGTAGACTTCTCCCTTTCTACCTCTTCTACTCCAGTTGCAGGGTCTAGAGTTTGCATATCAACTTTAGCAGTGCTTTTTTGCCAAATACCTTTTACCGGAGTACTGACTAAAGCTGAGCAGTGTATTAGGTTTCACAGTGTTGCATTGTGGGATCATTTTCATACTCATGGCAGATAAAAGCTTTGTTTCAGGTTCCATGCAAAAAAAGGAAGATGATAGGAGGAGAAGGAAAAAACAGAGCATCTGGTAAACTTTTAAATCAGAGATCCTTCTTCAAGAAAATTATATGAAAAAAATAAGTTACTTTATTCCTTCAAGGTTTTGCATAAATCCAATTTTTATGTAGCATTTTAATGTATAGGTCTGCAGTGTTGTAGCTAAGACCCAGACAGTCCAATAAATTGATTATTGAACAGATTATTAATTAATAAAATATCTTATCATTTTACAGTTTCTAAATGATGTAATAGGTAGAGTTAAATTACCACCTGGTATTTCCTAGGTTAGAAAAGGCAAAACAGTTTGTGCTATTTCTAAGTCATCTCTATAGTCACATCTTTAATAATAAATATATACTAGAAAACCATGCATGCTGTCAGACAACATCCTTCCTTTGTGACTTTTAATTGTCAGTCCAAACACATTACTATAAGAAATATAATTTTAACAGGTTTTAAACTTAAAATACTAGTCTAGGCTATTGTCAAGATCCAGTGGCCTGTATTTATGAACAAGTCTTGACTATAGTTGAGAAACAGGTCACCTATTCAAGACCAGATCATTGATGATAATCTTTCAATCAATCATACTGCTCCCAGAGGCAGCCAACTTCCTGTCAGTTCTAGAGACTGTGGTATGTTTCAGTTTGAGTATTTTGATGCAGATTTTTGTTTGATGTAGTTAGTTTTAAAGATTTAGCAGCAGCTGATGAAGACTTTATCAGATTTTTTTCATGTTCAAATCAATGGAGCCAAATGATTTGGGGAAACTTCTTGAAAACCTTTGAAATGTTGACATGCTTTCAAGCAAAGATCTCAATAATGATGATTTTAAAACCAGGAGTGATGGTAGGTACAGGGAACATTCTGGTTCTGATAATGACTGTGGTCTGGAAAATCTCTAGAGATCATGGTTGGTTCATGGATGTGGGTGAACCAGGAGGAACATATTAAGAATCAGTTATCAGTTCCACCAGATAGAGCTAGAGTGAAATTGTGGAAGAATTCAGAGTTGCATGGAGTGTAGTGCAAACAACCATTTGCAGAATGAAGTCAAAACAACTCTGATGAACTTAAAGGGATAAGAAAGAGGAGAGCATCAGAAAAAAGATAGATTGCTGATTTGAAAGTCCAGAGCAAACCCTTTCTTGATAGATACCAATTAACTGCTGACCATATTCCTTTACAACAGTCAGTATCTCAAAATCTACCATCAGAAAGCAGTTAAGAGAGGTTACCTTGCAGCAGTGGCGCAGTGTACCATGTAGTAGATGAGAGCATATTCTACATGATTGACGGAATGTCAAAGAAAAGTATAAGTGTGACTTATTTTTTCTTTGTTATTTGGCTAGTGGTTTGCCCCAATTCCATCAAGGCATCATTTTATAGGTGATGAGTTTGTATTGCAACAATATAATAATCTAAAGCACACAGCAAAGCTCAGTACACAATACTTCGCTTGAGAAAGAGGGAGGGGGGTTGTGTGCCAAAATTTTCAGTTCCTTAGTACTCAATCTCCTTAAACAAAAAACTCAAGAAGAGAACCTTTACCTCAACAGTATCTACCTGTACGCATGCAAGTAACCAATACCACTTCCATGTCAATGCTAGAACATGCTGAAATTTTTCCCAAAACTCCATTTCAGAACAGGTCATTTATTCACGGCCTAGAAACAATTCTAATAGCCCAAACTATATTTGAAACCAGTGAGGTTTTTTTTTTTGTTTTTTAAAGCTTTACAAATAATTAATTCCACATCGCTAGCCATTTTAAAACGAAAATTTTATTTTACTTTTTAGGGAGGGGAAATAACCAGTCTTTTTATTTGTTTCATTCACAGATGGCATAATTCAATCTTATTTTCTACCAAGAGGTAACTATAATCCTTTTATTTGCCCACAAGTGGTATAAGATCCATATGGTTTAAGCAACAAAAGCAAGGCTTCCAACACAAACAGGTCCACGACACACCGATCAGACTTGCAGGTATGAGGTTTAGTGCCTTAATCTGTTACGGTGAAAATGAACTCAAAGGCATCTACTCACACAGAAAAATATCAGTCCATTTAAAACACAGATTTTCAAAGCAACCAAGAGTTAACTGAAAGAATACAAACATTATTCTGCCAATTTATAACAGTGGAGCTGATTCTGTGTAAGTGCTTTAGTTTGATGAGGCTGCTTGAGCTTGTTTTTAATAGAGTAGCTGCTCTGTCTCTTTAGGCACAACAACAAGCTGGATTTCTAAGCATACTGAAAAGTACCTGTCTGTCAGTGCTGTGAAAAAAAAAACACTGTCATGGGATCTCTCACCACGGTTCTGTTCTTACCACAGACTGATTACCTGTTAAGTAATTATACCTAGTGCACTTTTCAAAGTTGTATTCTAGTAAACAACCAGGTGTTATGCTTTAAAGAGAGAGAGAGATTATATCCGTGTTATATGTAGCCTAAAATTAGAGTCCATTAAATTCCAATGAAGCTATGCCATTAAGCAAGCACCTACCCTTGCTTTAAAACTAATCATTGTCAGAACAGATTACTGCACAATTTCCTGAGTGCACAGCATTGTTGCTTCCTGGGATGAGACAGCAGAACAACACCTTTCTTAAAAAGAAAATTGATCATTAATCAGAGTAACAGAACAACAAATTCACTTTTGCATAAACCCTGTAGCCAAACCAAGAGATCCAAAAGTTAATGTTTACTAAAGTGTAAAATTTCTTTCCCAAAATTTATATTACCAGAATTATCAAATAGCAATATATTTCAAAAAGAACAAATTGCACATTCTAGCAATGTTATTTGCTGTACGTAAAAACAACTACTAAACAGCAGCACATTGAGGGTGACACAATGGTCCAGTGGTTATATAGTAGGCTGCTAAGGTTGAGGGCCCTGAGTTCAATTCTTGCGGGGAACCAACTCAATCTGGCATATTTCCCTGCCGTGGTTTCTTCTCACCCTTCTTCACCAGCTAAGTATGTGGGTTTCCTCCCACATCTATTCTAGTAAAGATTTCTCCACCAACTCCAGAAATGCTAGACTCCACCCAATAAGGCACAGAATTGGCAATGCTTCCTAGCAGACACCCACAGCAGTACACTTTCTCAACAGGGTTGTCTCCCTTATAGACACCAGTGCACAACACAACAGTAACAACACATTTGGATTTTTTATATAACTAGCAAAAAGTTAGGAATAATTATTCAAACTAAAACCTCGAAAAATTGTAGTTTTGTTAGTTAGGTTCTTGGTTTATCCACATCTTAAGTATCCTGAGCCAAATAATGAATTATTAAAGAAAGTCCAGCTTGGGTATACTGAAATGTTTCCCAATTCCAATGTCCTATTAATTGGAAATATTAGATTTATCCAGTTAGATTTTGGTCCACTGAAATGACAATTTTTCAGAATAATTAAGGGTTCTAAGTGTGTAGAAAATGACAATTTTTTAAAAAATTCTTTACACTTAAGGAGCCTTCACTTGACTTGTAAATATAAAATGACTCAAATATTATCATGGCAATCAACAGCAAGTGTGCCTACCATGCTGATAAGTATTCCTTTTCTGATGGAACCCAGCATAAGCCAAAATGGCTTCTTGCCACCACACAGCAGTAGCCAAAGTAAACTGATCTAACCAATTCCATACAGGTCTTGTTCTAGAAAAACTGCTTCATCTATTCACAGAAGAATTTTAAAATTAAAAACTTTAAAATTAAAATATAGCCTATGACCTATACCCCAAAATTGTTTTTTTTTAAAAAAAAAAAAAAAAAAAACAATCAACAACTAAAACAAAACAGTTATTCAGTTTTTTCTTAGTTTAAAATGTGGTAAAATTTTTTAAAAGGAGATAACTGTACATCTGCTCAAAACATTTCCTTCCTTGCTTAATGAATTGGCTTTACCACCGTTTAACACGACAAAAAGGCTTTGTACAATAAGTCAAATGCCCAACAGAAAGGGGAGATTTTTGCATTGTACAAGTGCTGTTAGAAACCCAGCTTCTTTTTTTTTTTTAATCATATGAAAAACAAGGTAAGATTTGCTGGTACAGCGCTTAGCTACAAAACCATCATCCATGTCTGAGCATCAGCATATTTTATTTACCTTAGCAAATTAAAAAAAAAAAAAAAAATTGCAGCAACTGTTTTCTTCAGCTGCAATCCAAACACTTCCAACTTTTTAGTAGACAAACGCTGGCTAAACTATCGATTCCCCTTGTCGTTTTTCCAGAGAAATCTTATTTGTATACCCCGCTCCGTCTTTATTTTCCCTTAAACATTCTACACCATCTTGCTATAATTTTTTCTAAATTTTCAAGGAGCCTAAAAGGCCCCTTAGAACCATCAAGAGGTGAACAAATACAGCTGCTAAAAAGAAAAAAAATGTGCGAAATGGCAGCCTAAGTAAACATGTCAATCTTCTGCTAATACGCCTGTTTACCGTTCCCATTTTTCCTAATCACCTTAGAATTCCAAGCATGGTAAAGGCAAACTTATTCATTAAGTGAAATTTTTTGTTGTTGTTGAAATAACCACTTTGTGGTGGCACTTTAAGTCAGATGTATCTAGTCAAAGTTTCAGCCATTTCATTAGTACTATGGCTATTTCACCAATCAAAACATACTAATTATAGCATTCAACTAAAGGAAGTTGTACTTTCCAAAAACAATTTTTTTTGCAATAGTACAAATTTGTGCTTTATTTTGTCAAACCAATCAGATCAATTCATTATGCATCAGTTAGTATCACTGACAGTTTACTTCTCGGCTAAATTAGCCAAAAGATCTTAATACATGTTACTGAACAGATAACAATGATTTCTGGCAAGTTAAGTTTGCTGAAGAAAATGGTGGTAATATGGCCATGCACAGGAAGTACAATGTCAGCAAAAAATGTGTAACGAACTGTCGTAAAGTGAAGGATATGTTACAGACTATGAAGAAAACCAAAAAGTCAAATCACAGATACAAAGCTAGGTGGACTAACATTGAAGGTAAGTTGGAATAAGTAAGCGCTAGCCCAACATTCATGTGTCATGGATTTAGTTGAGACTAAAGGCCAAAAAAATTGCAACTGATGATCACTGTCTTTATATTTCTCCCTCTTCTTTCCTGGTATGCAGTCGATCCCCGCGTAATCACGGTTCGGCATTCGCAGCCTCGGTTATTCACAGAATTTTCCTTAGAACCTAACTAATAATTGTTCATGGAAACCCCCGCATATTTGCGGAATCACAAATATCTTCCACAATTTTTTATGGCTTTTTTCGTGGCAGTATATATTTTTTCACGCTTTTTAACACTAAATTATTAACAACAATATAATTTACTAATTTTGTAATATAAATACTAACGTAAATTCAGCAAAATATCAATATAAAATAAACGCTATTGGCTGGAGGTTTGAAAGTAGCCAATCTGAGAGCGTTATTCATTTCTCCTCGCTGCTGATTGGCTGCTGCCCACAAGGCGCTGTCTCAGACAGATGCAGCCCAGCATCATCTCAATTTACCGCGTGTAGCTATCTCGAGTGTTTCTCTGAGTGTTGTATTTTTTATTAAATTATTATTATATATTTACTTATATTTTTTAAATTATATTTTACGTTATATTTTGACGTTTATAGGCATTTTAATGGACCACGTCCAATATTCACGGTTTTTCACTCTTTGCGGGTGCTCTAGGAATGTAAACTGACACATTTGGCTTTTTTAAAATAGGTGATCAATTATGTCATGCAGTGACTAAAAAGACAAGCTTTTGATACCAGAACTAATAACATTCAGTTTGTTTCAAAATCTTTCCATGATTATAAACATGTTGAAAAGCTATTTCAACATCCCATTTATCCAGAAGTTTGTCCCATAAAGTAGTTCAATGATATGCACAAACAGCTTATTAATATTCATGAACCTGGAAGTATCTGTAGATAGCAATGTAATGTGACAGTGTTATGGAGGATTTGACACATTGTTCTGACTGGTTTAAAGTTGAACAAACTACCATAGTTGATCTAGTCTTGTCTAATACTCCAAATTGACTTGTCTATGAATAAAAGAAAACTGGGAAAATTAGCCAAATGATTTATACTCCACAACAACTTATAGGCCAAAAAATACAGTAATTTTAATATAATGTCCCCTTCTCTCTAATATCGCTAGATTGTTGAGCACACTATAGTTTTTGATAAAATGTATTTTAAGTTCCAACATACATAAATTTATCACCCAAAGTATTTCTTCAACAAATCCAAAACTACATCAATTACTAAATATTCTATTTGTACTACAAAATCATATAAACCTAAGAACAAACAAATAAACATACACTTGTACAAATAAATGGTCATTTGTCACCCTGACTAAGTAAAATATTTAGCACTTTATCTAAATTTTAAATTCATGAGAAGTACTAGGGGCATTCAATGAAAAGCCAACAGGAGGGATAAATAACATCATGGCAACATTATCCCAGCCAAGTTCCATTCAAAGGCCTAATACAAAGACACCATGAAGTTGCCTTTTTCTTTTCAACAATATTAAAAACATGAGGTTTATGTAATCAATAAGAAAACTTTACAAAACCTATTTCACTTCTCAAAAGCCATTTGTAGTCTTTAAAAGCAACATGGTCCATCAAGAAAAAAAAAAAACAAAAGTCCATTTGTCCCACCTACCTTTTTCATTACAGATAGAACTTCGCTCTGTCACTCAGGCAACCTGGTTCGTTCGTGTAGTTACCCCAGATACATTGATAGTTAACATGTTTTGCTTCAATGCTTTTTTAAAGAACACTTTTAGACTTCAACAACCGGGGGTGTGTGTTGTCCTCCAGTAGAGACCCTGGCAGCACAAACACTCACAAGGAAAATCTCTCTATTACATGCTGTTCTGTTAAGAACTGACAAGACACAAGCAGCGATGGTTTGTACCCATCTGAAAGCGTAGTCAGATATTGTGGGTATAGTGACTTAACCCATTATTCATAACTTAAGAAAAAGGCCAAAGGCAGTCGAGGCTTTCATTTCTAAGTAAAACAAAACTAAGTGTAAAAGAACAGGTTCTAAGTAAAACAGAAGCGAACTAAATATACTCTGTTTACTGATCTACATGCGTAGAGAGCAATTTAATTGAGTAGTTCAGAGAGAAGCCATTGGTAAATATAAAAGCTTTAATGATCTCCAACAACCTAGTTCTTACAGAATAAGGAGCATAAGATAAACATCACATGTAGTTAAGAAGTGATATCCTCACTGCTGCCATCTGCAGTAACATCACAAGTAGCTAGAAAACACGACAATGTCACTGCTGCCATCCATGGCAACATCACAAGTAGCTAGAAAACATGACATTGTCACTGCTTCCATCCATGGCAACATCACAAGTAGCTAGAAAACACGACATTGTCACTGCTTCCATCCATGGCAACATCACAAGTAGCTAGAAAACACGACATTGTCACTGCTTCCATCCATGGCAACATCACAAGTAGCTAGAAAACATGACATTGTCACTGCTTCCATCCATGGCAACATCACAAGTAGCTAGAAAACATGACATTGTCACTGCTTCCATCCATGGCAACATCACAAGTAGCTAGAAAACATGACATTGTCACTGCTGCCATCCATGGCAACATCACAAGTAGCTAGAAAACATGACATTGTCACTGCTGCCATCCATGGCAACATCACAAGTAGCTAGAAAACATGACATTGTCACTGCTTCCATCCATGGCAACATCACAAGTAGCTAGAAAACATGACATTGTCACTGCTTCCATCCATGGCAACATCACAAGTAGCTAGAAAACACGACAATGTCACTGCTTCCATCCATGGTAACATCACAAGTAGCTAGAAAACACGACAATGTCACTGCTGCCATCCATGGCAACATCACAAGTAGCTAGAAAACATGACATTGTCACTGCTTCCATCCATGGCAACATCACAAGTAGCTAGAAAACATGACATTGTCACTGCTTCCATCCATGGCAACATCACAAGTAGCTAGAAAACATGACATTGTCACTGCTTCCATCCATGGCAACATCACAAGTAGCTAGAAAACATGACATTGTCACTGCTGCCATCCATGGTAACATTTTACACTCACTTTGTATCCTTGCAAAAGACAGTATTTACTCTTTAACCATTCTTTTTTTTTTTACTAAAACTGCAAAAAGAAAATAATCTACTAAGTTTATTTTCTTAAAAAGATAACTATCTTTTGTTAAAATAGTTTTTATGCATAGAAAAAAAGTTAAAAATAACATAAAATGGCAAGTTTGACAACTTTATGATACTTCTTATGGTTGTAACTTTGTTGGTAAAGGGTTAATGTTTTTTTTTGCAGTTTTTTAATGTGCAAAAAAGTTAAATGTTGCTATTTTTTTTTTTAAAGTGTGGGTGGGTCCTGGTGGAGATAAATTGGATCCATTAAACAAAATGAAAGAAAACTTAAGATCATAGAACCAAAAAAAAAAATTTGTTTGTTTTTTTAAATCTGTTTTTGACACTTCATTCATGACGTACACCTAGTACCTTCAAAAACTCCCCACTTAATTCACATTGGACCTCCCTTTTGTCTCACAGCAAGTATCGTTATCGAACAATTTCTGTTAACCACTCACCAGTACCAACAAGAGATCAGGGGCCAGTTATACAAGCTCCCTATCAGCAGAAAATATCCTCACACAGTTTATTTTTTAATATTTACACCTGGTTAGATAAAATATTCCACATAGATACCGCACAATTTATTTTTAAAAAAACATTAATGTCTTCTTGAAAATGTTTCTTATGAACCTTATTATCATATACACTGGTGGTCATAATTTTGGACTCACCACTTAAATATTTCACATATACATATAATTACGCAATAAAAAATTGATTATATCTTCTTGCTTTCAACATCTGCCTCACAGGAAGGAGCTAGAAGGAAGGATCAGGTGTGAGGCATCGGTCTTGGTTCCCAAGCAAGTAGTTACCTAAGTATGGATGGGGGCTCTTGAGCATTGATCAAAGTGCAAGCCAACAAAGAATTACCCACAAACACCCAGAAAACTCTAAAGAATTTTTCAGCTTCAGATGTGGAAGGAAACCAAAGTGCCTGGAGAAAGCCTACACAGCCAACTAGTGAAGACACGTGCCAGGATAGTATGTCAAACCGAGCCACTTCTAGCTGAGATTGTAACTCAGGCTGTCATCTCTTATTAGCAATCTTACCATCATCTCCTTCCTTCTCATCATTATCTGATATGAGGAGACGGATAATGGATTTTCATCACTAATAACTTTTTAATTCAATTCATTTATTTCTTATTAACTTAAAAAAAAACACAACAATTAACCCTTTACCATCAAATTACACAATGGTAATACTAATTTGAGGATAACTTGAGTGTTAAAGAGTTAAACATTACGTAAAGAATTTATTCAAAAAATAAAATTAGAGAGGGAAAAACATTCATAATAAAAAGCCAAATTAAAAAACAACAAAAATAGAAAAGAAAATCAGTAAAAATTTATTCAAACTTTGCAGAAAAAAATAAGGCAACAAATTTCATTTGGTTCAGAACTGCTAGGCTTCTATAATAACTCTGCAGTAGAAAAAGCCAGAAAAACATTTTTCGCAACTTTGGCAAATTTGTTGCTGATGGAGAAAAGTCCAAATAGAGGCCGTTAAAACAGATCATTAATTAAATCTTTCCTTCACCAAAGGTCTAGAGAGATAGCATTACAACACAGACATGCCACAGAGTGGCTTTCCCTTTGAGGTTTCCTCCCCTGATGCAAGAAGAGTTAGAGGGGATATCCTTGTCCATGATAAGTTGACTGTGTGGATATCCTTTCTTTTCTTTTTTTGTGTACGCATGTACACGAGAAACAGCAGTGGGTTAGCCATTTTTATTCTAAAAGTACTAGGGGAGATAAATGACAAGATATGCAAACAATTAGATGCAGGAAGGAAAAGAATAGAACTTCCAATAGCAAGTCAAAGATTAAAAGAATGAATGAATTAAATTTACATCCTCCATTAACCAACCTTTCTTAACTATACAGATTCTGATTTTAACACACCTGTCATATTTAAATTTGCTTTCCTTTGTTTCTTTCTTTTTCCCTATTATTTTCTGCTGCTGTTTTAAATCAACAACTCACCATCTTACGAGCCAGATTACCAAAGCTTATGTGTCAACCTTCCCCCTCCGCTTAAATATTTAGAAAACTCGACAAAATAAACAGATAGATAATTTTTAAAATTAAAATAGAGTCAAATTAGGTATAAAGCAAATTTTATCACAAACGCATCTCTGGAAGTTTCTTGTCCTCAAAGAATACAAGGTATACATACAATCAAGTCTGCCCACTGAAGAGAGAACACTCACAATACAACACCTATATTGTTTCCTGTAGTTTGACATGTTTATGATTATACAAATTCCTTAACTTTTACAATTTTACTTAATAGCATTTTCCATCACTAATTTTCTCTAGAAGTAAATTATCTTCTTTAATTCCATCTTACAGCTTTATCTCACCCGCCAAGGCTAGTTTGTTTTGTCTGACACTTTCTCAAACTTCCTGCTGCTATTTCATTCAGTGGCATCTCTTTATTTACTTTAATCTCCTTGGTATAATTTACAAACAACTACAACTTTAAAGAGATGTAATAACGTTCATAAAATTATCATTTTTCTTTTCTTTAGGTGATAGAACCTTCTTTCTTTCATCTCAGCACACACACACCCCACTGTTGCTGATGTACAGAGCAACAAAATGTAAATTCAGATGTTCTTTTCCATCTATAATGGTGTCTTAAAGGCAATTTAATACCATCACACATAAAGACAGACATTGTACTTTCAGTATCCAAGTCAATATATTCTACGCCATGGACATAATTAGCATTCCTCTGATTTACAGTTGTGCCCTCTATAAATTGCAGTTCTTTGATTTCCAGTGACAAAGCTATACCCCTCAAAGAACACCCCTATAGGCTCTGCATTACATTGTTGCTTGGCTATCATTTCAAATGGAAGGTAAATTTATTTTAAATGTAAATGGATGTCAGTCTTGCAACTCCACAACCAAAGAAATCAAACACTAACATTAAATTCTACTGGCCAATCACAATACAATGTTGGAAACAAACTTGAAAATGATTTTATTGAGATAAATCAACTCCATTTCCAAAGGTCTGGTTGAGCTAAACAGATTTAATGACTACCTTTAGTGAACAAAAGGGTGTATCAGAACAAAGTGAGGAAGATACACATTGTTGTTACTTATCCTGTTACACCAGACCATCAGTACAGGGCAGGACCCGAAACACTAGCTGGGTGAGGAAGATCAGGTGCATGACACTGGAAACTAAGGTCAGCATGAAAGCATCCAGTGCACTCTGACGTCAACCATCCTAATGAATATCTCCAATAGAACTCTTCGTTTTTAGATTTGGAAGGAAATCCACATGGCTGACTGGTAAAGAGAGGTGAGAAGAAATCATGCCAGGGAGAGAAAGAGGATACAGCAAACTAACTGGTCCCCCATGAGAACCAAATCCAGGCCCTTTACTCTAGTAGTCCAGCAGTCTACTACTGAATCACCACACCTCAGAAAGATATACATCCATATTCAGAGGGATATCCAACAAAAAACTCTATACCATAGAAATAATCATTGCTCCAAAATGCATTTCTTTCAGTCTTTACTTCAATCCTTTTTACTATTACAATAACTCAGACCTGCAACCAGTTATTTTTCCTTCTTATTTATATTCTCTTTGTGTCCACAAAGAAAGTATAATTTTGTTTTTTTTTTTATTTTGTTCATACACAAAGTTATGTTTCATTTATTTAAATTGTTACCCCTTTGACCAAATTTCTGACAACAGTATCTAAACCTTGAGAGAAAAGCAGACAGCAATAGGGTTTCTGTCACTCCTCCCCTTCTAATTGAAAAAATTCTACAAGTTCAATCATTGGGCACTTTGATGGCAGGCAATGCTTACACACAACCCCTATCCCTGTTCACTGGCCAGCATTCTCGGACATGGCAGACTACCGAGCCACTGCATCGACAGGAGGCCTGATCCCTCAAAGACAGTGAATGATTTAAGTGTCACCAGCAAGATGAGCAAACTTATCAAAAATCTTTACTAGAACTCTTTATTTTAAGATATGGGAGGAAACCAGAAAAGCCTGATGAAAACAAATGCAGCCAGCTAGAGAGAGAGAGAGAGAGAAGCAAGCAGTAGCCATGCTGGGAGTTATGCCAAACTGAATCAGTCAGGGGACCAAGATTCAGACTTGAGCCCTCAACCTTAGCCGGCCAATAGTTTAACCACTGTACTGCCAACACAAACTTAAAGGTGTAAGAGAAAATAACCAACCATCATTTGCATGATAACAGACAATCAGATAAAGAAACAGATGAGAGAATTGCTCCTCATGCCTACATAATGAGGTCTGGGAATAAAAAAACAAAATGCATTTAATTCTGTTGTACCTTAAAAAAATGTTGTTTATCCTAATATTCTACTACCTCAGTCATCCTCTTCATGTATGCAGAGAGTTGAAAGTATTTTACCATTGGCTACAAAGATAAATTTCTATCAACAATCATTTTCTCTCAGAAAATATGCATTCTTTCTGCCCACCATCCACTTTTCCCTACAATAATAAATAACTCTTTTAATTTTTTCCAGAAGAAAAAAGTCCTACACTGAATCCAGAGTGGCACAAAAATTGTATTGAACTCACAAATTATCTCCATTTTTGCAAACAAAGTACCATGTCTGCCCACCTAAAAGCAGTAATTGAGAGTTTGGGAAACGCAGACAATATCAGTGTCTTATTTAAAAGAAAACAGCAGAAAAAGATAACAGCTGTATTGCATCTAGTACCAACAGATATCAGGTATTACTATCTGTGACCTCCTTGGAGTTGGCATGGCAACATTCAAGATAGGAATGGCACAATACAAATTGTTTACAGTATAAATTTTAGCATGAGGGTTGTTTCTGTGCTCAGCTTTCCTTTAAGCCAACTATATTTATTCTATAACTACTCAATTAATCATGTCTTTTCTTTCTCAATGTCTAAGTTAGATACACAATAGCAGCATGTTGTAAATTATGAATTCAATAATAAAATACACTTCAACAAATGGTTAATTTGGAAAATAAGGGGTTTTTTTTAAAGTATCTAAAGCGAAATAAGGTTAACGTTAAAAGATAAAAGGCAAAGGGAGAGAACTGGGGGGGGTTGTTTTTTTTCTATCTAAATAGCCAACCTCTGATAATCCTAAAGGCGAAATTAAATGGCGACAGACACGAGAGAGAGAGAGAAATCCATCAATAATAAGCATGCCTGGTAAACAATGACATAAGCCAGTGAGAGAGATGCTTCAGGACTTCTGGATGAATTACAAATGTCCAGCCATCTTTAAAACGTTAATTTCTCATTGTTTTACTCATCCATCTTTTATTTTTTTTTCCAGTTTTACACATTTTACAAAAAAGCCAAACTCTTTCATACTTCTGTGCATATTTTGACTGCAGGAAAAACAATGTGACAGAAACGAACGAACCTTACTTCTGCTGGACATGTTTTTTTTTATTTTTACTGATAAGCATCAACTTCATCCATACTACGTAGGTGCAGCAGCATTTGGTTAGAGAGAGAGAGCAAAGTAGAGTAGTAGGAAGTGTAAGCTGCTATAGAACTGCGGACTTTTGAAAGCTCGTCTGATTCTGGTTATAGGGAAAGTATCAGTTTCCATGCTAAATCAGCGATCAGACAAGCCGTGGTGAGCGCACGTAAATTAGATCCCCAATTCTATCCTGCCCGTAAAGTATGGGATTTTCATCTATTGTACATTTAACACTCACCCTCTACTCACGAAGACTACTACAACGCATTCTGAGACAGAAAACTTTAAAAAAAAAAATACAACATACAAATAAAAAGGTAACTTCAACAAGAAATTGTAGACAACAAATACTTGGGAAATCTGAAAACAAAATATTTTAAGATGGATTCCAAGAAAACTACATTTTTTCCAATAAACAGAAGCTTGATCCAAAGTTCTGAAAAATTATCAAGATTACAAACCCCCCCCCTTTTTTTTTAATATTCTGTAAACATTGTTTGTTTTTTTTTTGGTATTTTTTGTTGTTAAATTGCTTAAGATAAATATTAACTTTGCAACATGCAGATTTAAATAGTCTTTTGAAAACACAGTTGCAACGAATCACTACAAGCAGCTGAACCGTGAACTGGTCATGTTTTTAATTGGTTTGGTTTTGGTTCCATCACATTATTTCTCCTCCGCTCCAGTTCAGTTCTGGTTTAGAGAGAAAAAACTGGTGCAAACCAGTTTACCGTTCTGGTCCAAGTTGGCACCATCATTTAAATACTACAGAATTTCTAAAAGGAATATTAACCTGCAAGCAGCTAAATCAATAGCAGGCTATTAAATAGTAAAATTTCTGAGTGAAAGGCCATCTCCTTATTCTTGAAACAGTACCCTTTTAAATTAATAAAAGTCTCTTATACAAAGATCCCTTGTATGCTGATTAGTATTTTTAATTCTAATGAAAGTTTACACCAAACAAATATTAATGTTCTTGCTTTGTACATTTTGCTTTTTCTTTTACCAGTAAATATTATATTTCTTTTTTTAAAAAGTAATTTAACTAAAGAAGAAATCATAAGTTCTGCATTTCAAGAAACGGCTTTATAAAAAGTGTTCTCCAGCAGGAAGGAGTAAATAAATAAAGGACAAACTTTTAGAGAAGAACGTGCCCCAGTTCTCCCACATTTGCATCATATTCCATTGATTTCAATGGCTTCCAACATTAACCTGGTGTTTGTACAAGTACACAAGAAATAGATTCCATAACCATCCCAACAGAAAGTCCACCATATGCATGCCTGCCCACCCCACCCAAGACCAGATCAGAGGAGGATGGCACTGCCTGGACTTTGTTGTTCTTTTTAAGCCTAAAAAAAGTAGTTCATCTTCTAAGCACATACAACTGGCTCCATGAGGCTGGGCCTTTGTATCCACTAGAATTCTTGACCTCTCCTGGGGAAAGGAAAAAAAAAAAGTAGCCAGCAAACAGATTACCTGGTGTAAATAAAGTGACAGAGCCCCATCAGAAGTGGAAAGTGTGATAATAAGTCTGAGGTGTATTAACCAAGTCCTTATTGCAAATACAAAACTCAAACAAACTCCACTCCCCCATTTTAACAAGTTTCTATTAGGTTGTTACAAATGTTTTGTCAGTTTTTTTTACTGCAACAATGAGACTTCACATCGTTGCTGAACATGAAGTTTATCAATCAAAGTAAGTTCCATTACAATCAATACACTTCTGCCAACAAGTTACAGACACATTTATACCATTTTTAAAAAAATCTCTATGTCTGGAGTTGATAAACTGTTGGAAGGCAGTTCCAATCACTCCTTGGTTGGAGGAAGCTGTTGAGATGTTTGAAAAAGTGAGTCTGTGGGAGAAAGGTCTGGTGAATAGGCTGATTGAGGGAGAACTTCATACCCAAACCTGTTCAGCTTCTGAAGTCACTTTTGCAACGTGAGGACACGCATTGTCGTGGAGCAGGATTGGGCCTCTTCGATTCACCAATGCCAACTGCCATTGGGAGAGTTTCTGATGAACGTTTAATTCATGACAGTACCCTTCAGCTCTGATGGTTTCGCCAGGTTGCAGGAAGTTATAGTGGATGACACCAGTTGCAGTCTACTAGACAGTGATCATGATCTTTGGAATGTGGTTAGGCGACTTGTCTCTGTTGAACCACTGTGCTGATCGTTTGTTATCATAAAGGATCCATTTTTCATCTCACGTAATGATTTGGTCAAGAAACGGGTCATTTTTGTTTCTTATGACAAGCGAAGAGCAGATCTCCAATCAACGATTTTGTTTTTGTTCATTCAACTCGTGAGGCACCCACTTTTCAAACTTTTTCACCTGGCCGATTGCTTCAAGATGCGGGGAAACAGTTGCAGTGCTTATGTCAAGCTCTTCAGCAATTTCTCACACTGTTTTTCTTGGATCGGCTTCAACTGGTCGTCATCACAGCCGGAAGGATGTCCGGTACGTTCCTTATCTTGGAGGCTGACATCTCCTGATCGAAAGTTTGCAAACCATCGTTGCATTGTGCGCTCATTCGCTGTGTCCTTGCCCCGACCTTGCTTAATGTTACGAGTTGCTTCGTTCACATTGTGGCCTGGTTTAAACTTGTGGAGAAAAATGGCATGAAAAATTTTTCTTTCCAAGCTTCACTTGGAACCCTGAAACAAATATCCATTTTATAAAAAGGTAGGTTTTGCATAACGTACGCCAAAGCACATGCTACCAAAACGATATATATATATATATAACTTATCCACATACACCTTCACAAGCGTGCAAAAAATGAACCACAAATTAACATAATATAAAAACCGACAAAACTTTTGTAACGACCTAATACAAGTGTCTAAATAATAATGAATATCAAGGTTGCATAACACTGGTTATAAGTCATTACCCAATGGTTAGGAATGATAATTTTTATTTCAAGAAATTAACACTAATATTTTTTTCTAAACTGATTACTTTCCTAGTTGCATTTTTTTAAAAAAAATTATCTCCAAAAACTGTTGAACTCCTGAGATATGAGAAAGATGGAGGGAGTTAGTTTTTAAAAAGAATTACAAATTTAAAGTCTTTCTACAAAAAGTTCAGCTCCAAGATGCTTTCTAGCACTTTATATTTATATATAGCCAATAACATTATAAATTATTACAGAAAAAAATTATACAAGACAAATGAAAACAGTATGGTATCATTAAAAATTGCACAGATTTACTGAAGATAAAACCTCTGCATACATTTCAAAATTGACCATAAAGTTTGATGCACATTCCATTGCATGTAACATCTGGATTTTGTTCAATATATTCAGTAGTGACAATGAATAGCAACTATTTATCATGAATAATAGAGCCATATATTCTTTAGCAGAATATATGGCTTCCTCTGACCTACACTATGTCATTACATCAACATCTCATGCTATTCATCAGATATCTGATGCAGTTTTGTGCCAGAGCATTTACTCTTCTGTCAAAGCTTCATACAGTTCCTCCAGAAGCATGTGGTCGCTGTCCAATGTTGCTGGAGATCCAAGACATGTTCTATAGGGTTTAGGTACAATGAGCAGATCATGGAGACATTGGATATTTTCCTCTTAAAGGTGGTAGGCCCTTGCATTGTCCATGAAGGTGATTACACAGACTTCATACGCATGGTATAACAGATCTGATAACCTCATCCAGGTAGCACTGACATATTACAGCTCCATTAAAGTGAAATAATTCAATTTTGCAATCATACAACACAGCATCTCAACCAGAACTCTGCCACCTCCAGAATAGTCTCTAACATGTTATAATTAGCATTAGATTGGTTTGATTCTGAGAACAAACCCCACCATCAGAAAGTGAAGGCTCACCAAAGAGAACATGGCTCTGATCTGCCAAAGTCTAGCACAAATGATTCCTAGCCCACTCTATTTCCCTGCAGTGTGCTGGTGTCGTGTGTGTGTGTGAAATATAACACATCTAATATGTAGGTTTGTAGCCAATTTCAGATAATCTGATTAGAGATATTGGTCGATTAATTCTGGATAGAATGTGGTGAGATAGTGTAGTTACATCAAGCCAGGTAGATGATGTACTAAATTATCATAATGGATAGTACTATTGCAGCACTCCATGCTAATTTGTGAACTGAACTGGTCTCTGTCCTGCCACCAAGTCAGGTGATAATACTATGCTACACTAACTATGGCAGCCAAATATGTCTATTTATGGTTCATAGCTAAGCTATGGCTAGGCATCATTACTTATTGATAACTTAAAAACTGCCATGCTCTTTCTCTTATTGTTTAATTTTATTATGTGAACATATGGGAAAGGTTTATCCAATTTTACTAATGTTATGTAAATTTAAGATCACCTGACAGGTGACTTTTGCAGATAAAACCGGCCAAGGAGACTGAACAATTACACAAGGTCTAGTACAAAATATCCGTGTTTTGTTCAGCATATTTAAAACATGTGCATATCTTATAATCATACTTAAGGTTACTTGTTATTTATTAATTTTGTGTTGTCTAAATAATATAATATGTAAACTAAGTATCATTCAGCAAAACCTTTAAATAGTCTTGATTTCATTTTTTGTTTATGTAATCATATATAACAATCTAAACAAATTGCAGTAATTCCTTATCATATTTTATAATAAAGTGCTTTGATTTGTACTGCCTTTAAAAAACATATGCACATTGCTTTAAAACCAGCAACAGGAAGTCTGTGGTCTATGAGACGACATCTGGCTATGGTTCTGGGAAGCAGTGCCTCATCTAACACGCTTGTCAGTCAGACAGGCAGGGCTCCAATACATTGTAGGAGGGCACCTGTCCTCGATATGGACTCATTAGCTGAACACTTGCTAGCTTAATATACTAATACAAAATATTTGCAACATGTTGTTTATATTCAATACCATTTGTCATAGTTGTTCTAGCTGCTACCTCCACACACATCAGAGAATCGCTATATCACCTGTCTGCCTCTCTTGTATATCTGCTTAATTTGGTCAAAAACTGACCGTGTACAGTTTGAAACATTTGCCACCAAAAAAGAGAGATTAACTTTATGCCATTAATTAAAGTAATTTAAGAGGTTGTCACCACTTGGGAATGAGTATAAGTTGGAAAAGGGGGAAAAAAAAAAAAAAAAAGCCCTTAAAGAATCCCAATCCGTTGTACCCAGCCATCTGATAATGGAGTCAAACAAGTTAAAATTTTAAAAAAATATCTATTTGTCCTCCTTTATTCTGGAGATCTTTGGATGAGATCAGAATAACGAACATCCTCCTCTTGCAAGGGGCCCCCGTGTAACCTTTATTATCTATGCAATCTCCTATTGTTGGGAGACAAAGAACAACCCTGTCATCACAAACACAGGCAGGTATCTACAGATGATAAGCCAAACAAGAGATGAGACAACATACCTACAAAAGGAAATGTCATCCACAGCAAGTCAAGCTAACAAGAGCCTTTTTTTTTTCTACCTGGGACACCTGCTGTAGTCCACTCATTAAAAGAACTAAGGGACTGAAGCAGTGCCAGCTATACTCTGCTTTCAATAAGTTCTCACTGACAGAACCAATGCAAGAGGGAATAATAAAAGTTTCAAAATTACCCAGTTGCTGCAGCCAGTTGTTTTTGTTTTGGTTTGTTTTCCTTAAATTTTACAAGATTTTAAAATTAAACAATATTCATTGTGGAATAATTTTTTTTTTAAATAAAAAAATATTAATTTTTTCTTAAGAAACAATACGATTCCTATCCAGGTGCTGGGGCAGAAAGTCATCATGGCTTATAAGGCTATATCCTCCCTCCCCTTCCTCAGGCAATAAGATAATATCTATCATTGTGGTTTTCCACCTGGCTTCAATATTAATGACCTCCTCAGGTCATTTTCTACATTTACCTACACTTCTTTTGCTAACAAAACAACTTCCAACCACAAAACCTTACAACTGCTTTCCTTTAAATCTGCGTGTCAACTTTGCCATGTAGGTCATGCAGCCATCAAAGCCCTTTGGCATCATTATAACCACTTTAGTCACATTATAATTGTCCGCTAGTAATTTTAAATTGTCAACAAAGGAAAAATCCCATTTCTCACATCCTGAAAACCCATAATAATTTGAAACAATTTCCATTAGGCTTCTCCTCAAACACTGATAAACTAAGTTAGGCAGATAACAGTGACAAGACATGGACTATTTACAGAAGTTTGAGGATTCATTGAGGAATTTCCCATCACCTTAAAAGGTGCTGTGTCCCTCAAGTTGCAAGACTGGCAGCACTTCCAGCACTATCAGTGTACAAAGACAACTTTAGTCCACTGCATCAGGGAAAGAGTACCAAAGCACAGCTTCATTAATCAATCACCATCAGTATCCACTGCCAGTAGTGAGAGTGATAGTTAATGTCCCTACAGCTTTAAGTGGCACATAACCAAAGACAACTCCTGCATTTTGTTTGTTTGTTTCGTTTGGTACAAAATTTCATGCCCATACATTTAAATTCCTTCTGTTTACTAGGAATCTAAGGTCAATGGCAAAATTTGTTAGTTTAAAAGCGGAAATCCGTATTCCACAAATCCAATATTTGTACAATCTGAAAGAGCTCTTAATAAACTAACCGCAAGTGGGTTGGATGAAAAGGGAAATACTTTGTAAAGAAGTGGCATTAAAAGGCCTTAGACTGGCATCACAATATTCCTTCTATAACCTTTAATACTATAATGTACCCTTTGATAAATCTGAAATACTCAAGCAACATATCAAAACCATACTGACCATTTTCATTTTCGAAATAAAATCTGAAGTCAGTTACTGAGAATGTTAATATTTATATTTGTTTTAAAAAATGGTTTCCAGTGGCAATTAATTGACCACATGGAAAATATTTTTTTTGATAATAAAGTTTAACTGAGAGCTATAATTTTTTTTTTTTCATCTATGACAGTTAGCATAAAAAAAGAATATTTAAAATGCACGTTAATAATAGGTAGTCATCTTCATTTTAAAGTGCATGCAAATATGGAGAGATAGGATACGAGAGAACGTTTCTTAAGATTTTAAAAAAAAAAGAGAGAGAACTGTTTGACATCACAGAAACGAGAGAGGGGGGAAATAGGAAAAAAATCTTCATTACATCATCAAAAGGCATTGGTCACATCCACCACTTTCTAGCACAACATGAAGTAACCAATAAAGCTGCTTCAAAGTCAACATGGCTACAGTCAAAGTTTGGGCGAGAAATCTTGGGAAATGCAAGTTGTTCAGAGAACTGACAATAAACAGACACAAAGTTCATGTATAGAAAACTTTTGCCCTGATCAAAAGTCGTGGATGTTGTTATTAAAACAGCTGAAAATTTTTTTTTTTTTTTTTTAATAATGGTGAAGAAAGAAATTGCTTTCCACGCTGCCAGGAGGAGGAAGAAAATCGGTCCAAAGTCTCCAGTTATTGCATTCCTCCATGTAACCCTGCACTACAAACAGCGGCGATCATGGAGCAAACAGATCGCCACTAGAGGATACGCTTAATATTCTAGTGATTGCCTACAAATAAACACTTTGTGAGTATGCATACCAATGAACTAAGTACCCCCCCACCCCCTTTTTTTAACACTTGCTTCCAGTATCCATTAAATTGATTATATAGCATTTAATAAGTCAACATCTAAGCAAACCTTGTCCTGACTTTTGGGATCTAAGAATGTCTCTCAGCTGTGAGCTAGATGATGGTGTGATGGTGAATTTACAAAGTCACTTTGTCACATAGTGGATGAAAAGAGGGGGTGGAATATTTAAAGGAATATTTGTCTTGCAGCCTAAAGTAAGAAGAGTAAAATCAGTGCCATGGTTCATTATTCAATGTTATAGAGGAAGCTACAGTCAAATACTACTATATCATTATCATCAGACCTTGAAAGCAAAAAAATTAGGAAGTTGACAAGCAGTCTTTAACCAACGCAGAACGTTGTTCTTTTACTTCAGGCACAATTTAAAAGATAAAAATGTTTGGACACTTCTGAGATTGGTACAGTAGGTTTGACAGCAGTGCAGCTAATGTAGAACTTAACAATTGTTGCCCATCTTTCACATAGCTGGAAGTCATCTTTGCTTAGTCTCTGATAACCGTCATAAAAAAGGAAAATAAAAAAAGAGACAATAATAGCATATAAAGATGGTCTTTTGGTTCTTCACAGGCATATTTTTTTTTTAATCACTTTTCATCAGCATTCAGTTCATGCTGCAAAAAATTCCTAATTTATTAGCCTATGCATCCATGAGATGAAGTTTTCCACCAACTGCTTGTTTTGTCTCATGTAGATAGATACTGCTTGCTAATGGACTAAGCTGATTGTGTTTGTTTCACACAGATATAAGGAAACAAAGTAACAAACCAGCCATAATGTGTTTGTTTCAGGCTTACTTTAAAATAACCATACACACCTTGCCACATCATATTAAAAAATGGCTGCTATTTCTTGTAATGTAATTGAGATTAGCACCATGTGAAGCTGGTTTCATCTAATTTAACTACACTCTTTCAGTCCTCTGTAAGCATGACTCCATGTGAACTCAAATGGTCAAGACCGTGCCATATGCAGAAAAGGTGCCTGGATACAGTTTTATGTCATGTCTTGCCTGCAACACAAATTCCTACTATGTTTAGCTGTGGAAGGAAACCAATACCAACAGACTGGAACAGAAGAAACCATGCAGTGCGAGGTTCTCAAACCAAGTCAATGCTTGAAAGGAATAGATACGGGCTCACAGCCACATCAGGTCAACAAGCCATGCACCCAGCTGTGTTCAGATGCTGCTTGCCAAATGTGATAGAATTCCAAATCCATTAATATCAGATATCATCAAAAGAGACTTCTCTCAAGAAACACAGGTGCTGTTATAAAATTTACATGCAAAATTTAGAAGACCAAAAAGTTTGACAACTTACATCAAACCATTGGTGACATTTCATATCCTAAAATGACAGCATTTTTCTTCTTTAAGCCATTCCATGGCTTCTATGGTTTTTCAGATGCTTTACTTTCTGATTCTAGCAAGAACTGTGCACTGGTACCGTTATATTTAATTGAGAATTGGCTGGAAAAGCTTTCTGACAAACTTTTCTTGTTTACTTCTGATTGATTATGAAAAATCGTAATCAATTATAACACCATTGTTATAGTCAGCCAGTGGCCCAGCCTGCTGGACTGCAAGGCTACAAGCCTAGGTTTGATTCCTGGTCAGGGCCAACTCAGTTTGTAAAACCTCACTGGGAGAGTTTCTTGTTGCTCCTCATCTGTTGATCACCTAAGTTTCCTTTGAGCTCTTCAACATCCTCCCACATCTAAAAACAAAGAAATTTGGTGAGGATTTCCCTGCCAAAGTTGGAAGTCTCAAGCCCCCCGTAGTGTAGGACATGCAATACTTTCTAGAGAACAATCCTGCCACTCACTGCACTCTCTCACCAGAGCTGTCTCAAATACAGGGAGGTTCTCTACCCGGCAAAGGATACAAAATTGGTGGAAACACCATCCTTGGTATTTTCAGAAATAAAAGCTTTAGAATCAAATCAAAATGAAACTCACAACAAGAACCCATCTGCTGCTAGTTGAAGAACCTCAGAAGACCAGCATATTTTGTACTTGCCATGAGACAGCCAGTCTAAACTCTACATAAACAATGGACTTTCATATGAAACCCATGTGAGGGGGCAGATACCATTACAGCAATGATGTCATTTCAGCCAAGTTTCAGTTGAATGTCCCTGGTATTTTCTTTTTTGTCTTAAGGAAAAAAATTATACTAATTATGCTCAAATGTCAGTTGGTCTGGACAAGTCAATTCTTGACAATACTACATACGCAGAATGAACAATCTAAAACATTTTGAGCAATGGAAAATGTTTCATATAAATAGAATTTTGACATTTCAATAAGTGACCAACCAAAATATGAAATATTTCATAGATTAGTGGCTGTAAGTTACTTATGTGCCTTCACTGGCATTATGGGTAATTGAGTAAAACCAGTAGCCAGCTATGGCCAAGTTACTTGATTTGTCTGTCTAAAGGAAAGCAAAAAGTCTCGAGATAACAGCTTCCTTTTGACTAACAGTACTTTTCATCACCAGATTCAATTCCAATCCTAACTCTTCAGTCAGGCAAAACTGTGTTTACTTTTGTGTCCCTAAGTGTTCATTCTGGTTTCTCTTCCACTGACCTTATCCCCTAGCAAGACAATACTCCCCACTCCCCTCCACACACACCTTAGTATCCAGAAATGTGTCAACAAAGACAATTAAACTCCAGCTGCTCTACCCAGGTAGCGCTCTTGTTTATTTTCACTCCTGACATTTAAAGAACATGTTCTGAAAGCCCCTACCTAGTTCCCTGCATCTTCTAGAAGTTAAACTACTAATAAGGTGCTAAATGAAAAGCCAAAACTAACCTTTTCGCTTCTGTATATCGTCTTGTATTAAGAATTCTCATGCATTCGTTTACTTAGTTACTGGACCATATCTTACCTTAGCCCAGTAAGAAGATGGGAGAAATTAAGCATCAGTTTGTTTTTTTTTAAAAAAAGGAATCAAAATAAATGTAGTAATATTGGTTAATAATTAAGTTAGATATTAAATATTTCATGTTAAATGTTATTACCATAAACTGCATTTAATCAATTATCAGCAGTTAATAAAATCAGTAATCAATGATTGTTGTGCCATTGTGACAATGACTACTACAGGGAAGACAACCCAGATGAGCGAGTGGAGTGCTGCAAGTCTTGTGCACCACAGAGAGTCCGGCAGCTCCAACTTTGGCAGGAACCTTATTAGAACTCTTCATTTTTCAGATGTGGGAAAATACTTGGCACACATCAAGGAAATCCACACGGCCACTGGTGGAAAGAAACAAAAACAAACTGTGCCAAGAGGGTACATACATAAAAAAATGACCAGGAATTGAGCTCAGGCCCTCGTCCACAGCAATCCAGTAGTTTACCACTAGGCAAGCATACTTCCCAACAATCAATCAATGAACAACAAAGATGGGTCAATCAAATGAAAGTTTCAAAAAATAAGTTAATTTTATAAATGGACAGATTTAAAGAAGAAACGGAATGCATGGTTTTTTTTTCAAAATCAAAGGCAGCGTATTAAGACATTACGTATTAATTTTTTGTGTAGTCATGCATATTTTTTATTATTAATTTCCAGAAATGGCCTCTGGCATTTTTTATTGCCTAATTTAATACACAAGTATTTCGTTACAGTTTAGTTCTAGAAAAAAAAATCAATAATTGGCCAATCAAAGCTGATCAAACTTGCATTTATATCGCATGCAGACCTGCTTCTTTCAAAATATCAAGATCCTTAAATTCAGGATTTCTCCCCATGGCCTTTCTGACCCCCCCCCCAAACTAAGTGTAGTTATTACACCAACCATCTCTACCAGATCAGGCATGTTCACAGCAGGTAGCACCAGATGGTAAACTCAGGTATGCTTGACAGTTAAGTTGATTTACTTTTTTTTTTTTAATTGTACAGACAAAAACCCAGAAGCACATCTACAGATCATGTTCCTCGTCTAAACCGACTGATTCATTAACTTTTCAACTGAACAATTTCGTAATGATCTCAAAATCTAACATTCTCAGCAGGGGGTGGTGGCTTTGTTTGAAATACTCCATAAATCGTATTTGCTATAATTATTTTTTGTTTAACGGGAGAACACCGAAATTGGACAACGACAAAATCATGCACCTCTCTGCTCCAGGTAAACATATGCAAATCAACTGGAGAGCAAATTTATGAGTGCAGACACCACACTGACCTGTCTGTGATATCAGGCCTAAAAACTGAGAGAGTTCATAGCCAGTCATTTTGTACAGTCAGAGAACATCTAAATATACGCCTTTTTAATTATTACCTGTCACCTTTACAGACATCAGAAAAGGTTTCTCAGGCAGTTAGCCTGAGAAAATAGCAGACAATTAAGCCAGAACACCTATCAGAATCTGGACTGGAACAGGTTATTTGAAATCCAGAACCTGAAATTATCTTAAAAATCTCCATCTATATCTCCACAGCTGCCCAAGTAACTGCTATATTTCTCTGGTAATAATAAACCCAACATTCCACTTTACTTTTGAGCATAATTTTCTCTCTCTCCACAGTCCAGAAATCATGAGCATTCCAGTAAACAAAACTGACCCTACAGCAGTACCCACCTCACTCTACCCCTTTATTACCCATCTGTCACAAAACTATAGTTTAGAACATAAAACAACAGGTGGAGTAATATCTTGCTGTATTTGGTGAGTGGGAGGGGTGGTGGCGGCCTATAGTCTATGTCACCACCAATGTAATCTCTAGTGCTAATCTGTGGTAACAAACCCCTGACAAATATAAATGTCAAAAAGAAGCTTTTCTGCACCCCAATGGCACTGCTGTGTCAAATATATTGCACTCAAACATTTAATTTTGTATAGCACCCAGCAAATTTTTTTGTGAGGAATTTGCTTGAATTCATCTTTAATGAGCAAATATAGAAAACGTGTGCACTTAAACACCGACAACAAATAAATATAAATATTATACAGATTTTAAAAATAGTTGTTAAGAAAGATTAAAAGTAAGAAATAAATTACATTTATATCTATACTACAGTATATTTAATATACAGTTGGTTCTTATTCTTAGATGGCTACTTTCTTTGTTTAAACCATCACCAGTGAGCAAGACAATATTTTAAAATAGTTTGGGATTATAAAAATGAAAGGTGGTCATTTTTTAATACAATAAACAATTTAATTTCCTGCACTTCAGGTGATCAAACTTAGCCTTCTGGTGGAGGGGGGCGGACTCTTCTAGACCATTTTCTTTAGTCTATATAACAGTTATCTGATTGATTAAAATCTTCCAAACAAAGCAACAAGTTCAACAGCAATGATACTGATGTGTTGAGAAGCAGCATCTTTTAAATGTGTATATATATATACTTCTCTTATTGAAATTGAAGAATTCTGGCGAGCAATAGATATCGTAAGGTCAAGCTGGGAAAAAAAAGAAAAACCTACATCTTCTACAATGCTTTTGAGATTTTTGATTTTTGGATTGTACACTTCCTGCCCCTTTGCAGATACCAAAACAATACTAGTAGAGCATACTAGGGATGTTCAAACTAAACCCGGCCTGATACGATTACAGCGATTCTGTTTACAGCCGGATATCATTTGAACATCCCCAGTATATTATACTAGTTTTTTTTTTTGGGTATCTGCAAAGGGGCAGGAAGTCAGTGTACGACTCAAAAACCAGAAATTTCAACAGAACTGCGCTTAAATTACACCAGTCTGCAGAATTTCTGCTCCCTTAATTCAATGGTGTACACACACAATTTAATATTTATGTATTTAAATCGTTTTACCAAATCAAGTTGCTGGTGGTGCTTTTTCTCATTAGGGTTTCTCACCCAGTGAACCGGGTAATAATGAACACCTAATATTTATAAGGTCTCTCCTGGGAACTCGTACTGGCTCTGAGAGAGAGAGAGAGGAATACTTAGAATGTATAGAGGGGCTTAGGCATTTTCTAGGTTTGTTTTTTGAACGAAAGGAGACAGTTTGTATGAGTAAAGAAGATTCTTTCTCTCTGACAGAGGGGAGGGGTGTGTACTAAATAATATAGATAGACAAGATCAGTCAGGGTTAGGGTTTTGGTTTCTCACCCCCCCCCCCCAAGCAATGCTGACCAACAAGCCCCAAGTGTATGAACACCTACAACCCCTCCCCCGGGGTTAGGGTTAGGGTTTTGGTTTCTCCCCCCCCCCCCCCGAGTGTATGAACACCTACAATCCCTCCCCCCTGGGGTTAGGGTTAGGGTTTTGGTTTCTCCCCCCCCCGAGTGTATGAACACCTACCCCCCCCCCCGGGTTAGGGTTAGGGTTTTGGTTTCTCCCCCCCCAGTGTATGAACACCTACCCCCCTCCCCCGGGGTTAGGGTTAGGGTTTTGGTTTCCCCCCCCCCCCGAGTGTATGAATACCTACAACCCCTCCCCCGGGGTTAGGGTTAGGGTTTTGGTTTCTCCCCCCCCAGTGTATGAACACCTACCCCCCTCCCCCGGGGTTAGGGCTAGGGTTTTGGTTTCTCCCCCCCCCGAGTGTATGAACACCTACCCCCCTCCCCCGGGGTTAGGGTTAGGGTTTTGGTTCCTCCCCCCCCCGAGTGTATGAACACCTACCCCCCTCCCCCGGGGTTAGGGTTAGGGTTTTGGTTCCTCCCCCCCCCGAGTGTATGAACACCTACCCCCCCCGGGGTTAGGGTTAGGGTTTTGGTTTCTCCCCCCCCCGAGTGTATGAACACCTACCCCCCCCGGGGTTAGGGTTAGGGTTTTGGTTTCTCCCCCCCCCCGAGTATATGAACACCTACCCCCCTCCCCCGGGGTTTGGTCAGCACACACACACACACACACGGTTGGCGGCGGGGATGCTCTCTCTCTCTCTCGGAAACACTACGCCAAATGCCACCTGCGCAACAATTAATGTCTGCCCCCCCGGGCCGGAGGGCAGACGACAGAGACTTACTTGATCGGACGAAGTCCATCCAGGCCAGGAGGAGAAGTAGGGACGGCCGTCTGACTCCCGGTGCCATGCTCGCGGTGTTCATCGTCGTCCACCGCAGAAGACTCCATCACCACCGCCCATCATCGCTATCGGACGAAGCGGCGGCGGTGGTTCCAAGCTGTCGCCGGTCGGATCCTGATCCTCCTGCTCGAGAGAGAGAGAGAGAGACCCCCCCGGGGGCTCTGACCGCGCCGACGGCGGACCTCGGAGACGGGGAAGCAGGGGGAGGGGAAGCGCGCGTGCATGTACGTACTTACTATGTGTCCACGGCGCGACAGAAAGAGGGAGGTGGGGGGGGGGAGTAGGTTAGCGAAAAGAAGTTGTTGTTGTTGTTGTTGGGGGGGTAGGAGGCAGGTAAGGGGGTGGGGGAGGAGAGCGAGCTGGACTCGGTAGGGAGGAGAGAGAGAGAGAGGAGAGCGCGGACCACGACGCGCAGCGCCTTCGCCGTAGTGTGACGTAAGACGAACGCGCGCGTGCTTTCCGAAGTGGGCGGAGCTGGCTGGGGGGAGGAAATTAAAGGCGCGAGAGGTGAAGAGGGGCTGCAGCAGCTCGGCTGGGTGATTAGGGGTTTCTGCCACCTGGACCGAAGCAAAGGTGACGCTCGGAAGTAGACGCTGGCGGGGTCGGGGGGGGGGGGTAATATAAAACGGCCCCCCGAACCCCCATTTTCTCGTCCTCACAGGGGGCGCGCGCTTTCCTCCCACCCGCCGATTTAAAGGGTCGCTGTCGATGAAGTGCGGGAATCGTTCAACAAACAACGCGAGAGGGGTGACGTGGTCGTCTCCCGATAGATTTCGAAGGAGGGTCTACGATTCCTTCGAAGTGTCGAAAGATGACGAGAACACGTGCGCGCGCCGCGAGCAGTTATGGGGTGAAAAGGGGGGGGAATCCTATGTGGAATAACAACGATATCTGTATTTAGCTTCCCCTTTCCGTGTGTAAGTTAATACATACATATATATATATAATTCTAGTCTTTTTCCCTTTAAAATATTTAATACTCCTGCTTTGTATTTTTGTTTTGATACGTATGGCATCTCTCTGTCTCCTCCCCACACCCTTCCTCTTGTATTTTTTGTTGTTGTTGTTTTTTTTTGTTGCTTTAATGTAAGATTCTGTTATTACCTACATCCGGTTATCTATAATAGCTCCCCCCAGTTTCTATCAGTTTTCAGTTCCGCGTTCGGAACATATAAACAGACCCTCGGGTAAACTTTATCCAGTTTGTTGTTGTCTGCAGGGATAATGCAAAATCTGAAAAGGGAGATAACCGTGTTTTCGTGTATGAATCGTTTATAATTTTTGAACGCCAGTGTATATAAAGAAATGGAGGTAGGGGGGGAACTAGGAGAACTGTGCAGTTGTCGAACTATTAGGTATGAGAAATTATTTACGGTCAGTCTACTGTCACATCAAAGAGTCCTCCGGAGCGATCACTTTCACACTAAATCACGGCGCCCTTTTTTTAAAAAAAACTACTGTCACCCGCTTCGACCGCCATTTCTAGCCCTCTGCACTCGTCCCTCATACCGCCACCTATATACACTCGGCTAAGCTTTAAGGTTTTGTTGTTGTTTTTTTTTCATGGAAGCTACATTTGATATTTTGCGCATTCGTCCTATCTTTTCGAGCGTCTGACGAGACGGAGAAAGGGGAAGAGTGCGCTCACCTCTCCAGGTGTGTGTCCGTGCCGCGCTACCTATCATCGCCTAACTTCTCACCCAATGTCAGTAACCTGCTCGTCTAAGGACTCACGCACACCCCCTTCCTTCATCGTTAAGCGCCAATCATGCGCGAAGGGCTTCGGAGAGGGAGGAGTTTCCTTCTGCGAGCACAGCTTCGCATCGTCGTAAACGGTTAATTACATTTCAAAGGGCTCCAGTGAACATGAAAGCAGCTGTCAGCCGCCAGCCTCGTTCACTGGGCTGGGTCTCCTTCCCTTAACGAACACCCAGTCCCTTAAGTAACTTCAAAAAATTTATTATTTTTTTTTTTTCTAAATCTTATTATTATTATTGCTCGTGGCAGTGCGTTGTAACATCACAGCTTATGCCTTAACACAGAAAGACCACGTGACCCCCTCCACAAACCGAAACACAGGTGCTCGCCTCCGAGACTGCGGCGACCGGCCTTCGGCCACTCCCGTCATCCTTCGCGTCCACTTCCGCTGTGATGCTCGACCAGTTGGTGATGACGCCAAACGCACGCACCAAAAAATATGCATGAAGAATGGTGGGATGTGCCGCGGTGTTTTTTTTTTTAGTTTTAGTTAAGAAGTAAAGGTGATGGCAGCAGTGTGTGTACTACATTGGGAATTGTGTAACTCCCGTCGGACGCCGTTGGGGGGAGCGGGGTCTTGCGTTTGAACTGACCAATCAGCGATCGGCTAGCTGGTTCCGTTACTTCGTGCGAAATGCATTCTTATTTGTAGAAACCGTTAAAATCATTCACGTAAATACGGAATCGGAATTTTTTTTTTTTTTCCGCCGTTTCCTTAGCTAGAGATGTGATTCTAGATTCTGCTTTCACCTATTCGATCGACAACGGTTTTTGCCTTTGTTTGGGAGCAGAACGAGGCTCTGGGAGCAGAACGAGGCTGGGCTCTACAAACCGTCAGAGTGTCCCACGACTTATTAGTTATGTGAGGTAGTATGGTAATTATTTTAGAACTTGTTTTGACTTACGAAAGCAGGCGCCCCTGTTAAACATGCATGATTTCTACTTGACGATTTATAGTCCGAAATGCTGCGCAGACTACATTACAGCGCCACGTCACAAAGCCGGGTCACCATAAGGGGTCAAACGCCCCGGGGCCTTCCAAGCCAGGCATAAGAATTACTTAAACCAGTTCAGTAATCTGAATACTTTGCAGGCTTTCCAAACATAGTAAATAACGTTTTGTTCGCATTTCTTTAGATCCCTTTGGTCGTTTTTACTAATTAAAATTCGAATCAGATTATGTAATAAAAAGTAAGAGAAATCGCGTTAGATGCCATTAATATTAATATGCATTTTCATTCGTTTTGCTTTTATTCTGCAACCATCGATATGGATAATCCTATTTCAGTGTTTGCAGAATATATACAGTCGGGTTGGCGCAGTCCTGATGGCATAGAATGTATGCTGAATAGATGTAGGTGAACACGTGACTGGAATGTACACAATACGCCCTGCAACACGCGCGCACAGTTTCTTTTTATCTTTCAAAAAGTATATTCCAACAAAAGAAACCCTGTTTCTACCTGTTTAAAATGGTAGAAATCTTTTATTTAATCGTTCACAATAACAAAGACAATTACTATATCTATCATTCGCTGCTGTCTACATTTGCTTTTCGTTCCGTATTATCCCGTATCTTTTTACGAGGATGGTCAACCGACACGGGTGACGTGCTACCTCTTGTAGTCATGACAACCAGTGCACACGAGCCATGCAGACTTGACCGGGATTCTGACTTGAACTTGTGGGACAGCGATCCGATCACTTCATGCTCAAGTGATTCGAGACCGACGATCAATCACGTTCCGGTGTTCAGCGGGTCTCGTGTCAGGTGAAAGAAGGGATGCCTCGAGTCATTGGCGTTTCCCCTGAGTTACATTGTGTGCGCAGCAGCGATCGTGCATGGCTGGGAGAAAGGCAACACTTTCTGATGCAGGGTGTCGATGTAGTAACGCGGACATACATATTTTCACGGATGATGACCAACTGCGTGTGTTCGGTTTCAGTGATCCCTCCCCACACCATTAGGCTGCCTGCCACCGCGCTTACCCGGATGAAATCTCGTAGGGGGACGTAGGTTTTTGGGAAATCACTTCTCGGACGATCGCCTTTGGCTGTTAATGCGTTCGTGAGTCGTGTTTGTCACTCGACACATTAGAAAGTTGAGAAACCAAAGACTATTCAGCTTTAAGTTGTTCGACGGCCCAACTCCTTAAAACAAGGGTCTTCTATTGGTGGTCAGAATCTCTGATTTCCGTTCCGTTTTCATCTGAGGTACCTCTACTAGCTCAGTCAAGATTGGCGCTTGTTTCTCCAAGTAGCCAGTGTAGAGACCAACCTGCGCTTCTGCTTAGCTCTAATCCGTTTACGTGTTGAGTAAAAAAAAATAATAGCATTTCAACACTCGTAATCTACCAGGTTGTTACAAACGTTTTGTCGATTTTTTTACTGCAACAATGAGACTTCACATCGGTGCTGAACGTGAAGTTTATCAATCAAAGTCAGCTCCATTACAATCAATACACTTCTGCCAACAAGTTACAGACACATTTATACCATTTTGAACAAATCTGGATTTCTGGAGTTGATAAACTGTTGGAAGGCAGTTCCAATTGCTGCTTGGTTGGAAGAAGCTGTTCAGCTGTTTGAAAAGGTGGTAGTCTATGGGAGAAAGGTCTGGTGAATAGGCTGGGTGAGGGAGAACTTCGTACCGCAACGTGTTCAGCTTCTGAAGAGTCACTTTTGCAACACGAGGACAAGCATTGTCATGGAGCAGGATTGGGCCTCTTCGATTCACCAATGCCAAATGCCATTGGGAGAGTTTCTGGTGAACGTTTAATTCACGACAGCACCCTTCAGCTGTGATGCTTTCGCCAGGTTGCAGGAAGTTACAGTGGATGACACCAGTTGCATGATCTTTGGAATGTGGTTAGGCGACTTGTCTCTGTCGAGCCACTGTGCTGATCGTTTGCTATTGTCGAAAAAGAATCCATTTTTCATCTCACGTAATGATTCAGTCAAGAAACGGGTCATTTTTGTTTCTTATGACAAGCGAAGAGCAGATCTCCAATCAACGATTTTGTTTTTGTTCATTCAACTCGTGAGGCGCCCACTTTTCAAACTTTTCCACCTGGCCGATTGCTTCAAGATGCCGGGAAACAGTTGCAATGTTTACGTCAAGCTCTTCAGCAATTTCTCACTGTTTTTCTTGGATCGGCTTTCGGACGGTCGTCATCACAGCCGGAAGGACGTCCGCTATGTTCCTTATCTTGGAGGCTGACATCTCCTGATCGAAAGTTTGCACACCATCGTTGCACTGCGCGTTCATTCGCTGTGTCCTCGCCCCATGGTCGCTTAATGTTACGAGTTGCTTCGCTCGTTTTGAACTCGTGGAGAAAAATGGTGCGAAAAATTTTTTCTATCCGTGCTTAAATTAACACCACTAAAACCATCTGTTTATTCTTGCAATGGCCACTCTGCCTTAACAAACCCGTTAGATTGGGTATCGCTTCTTTCTACTTCATGCTTATATTCCACGCAGTTCGGGCCCTTTTGGTGGTGATTCTGATTCTTGGTTAAGGGGAGGAAAAAACAAAAACATCTTTACATTTACTGAATGCAAAAATGGTGCTGAGCAACTGCTTAACGGGAATTTCCCGAAGATCGACTCCCCCCCCCAACGCCATTAAGAACCGAACGAAGTGGAGTCAGTCGTCTGCTCCCTGATCATTCCACGGGGAACTCTGCATTCATCGCGGATGTTTTATTCCAGTTCGTTTCGCGATTCAGGTAAAAGCTTTCGATTTATTTGCCTAAGGAATTGACCGCAACCGCTGCTGACGTCACGTCACGTCACGTGAACTTTGCTTCACTGACCTCTCCTCCTCTCCCACATTGCATTTATCAAATCGCAGGGATATTTCAGAACTGATTGTTTAAATACAAACGTTTTTCTCGTCGATCCCCCCCACCAAAGAAGACATTTACAGAAATAGATAATTCTTCTGCCAGTTTGCCCTTTTCCAGGTTTCTGTCACGAGATCAACCTTGAAACGTACGAATCGCCGTCAAGACATCCGCTGATGGATTATAGTGAGATCCCTACTTTTGCTACTCGCGATCAGTCATCTACACTAATTTTCCTCCCCTTTCTATCAGAATGCAGAGTCTTGTGTGTGAAAGACCAATCTTCAAAAGCTGATGACGGCGCTGCAAAGAAATGGGAGACAATCTAATAGCATTTTCCGGTGAGAATGGGAAAATCCAAAATGGCTGAGAGCTGATTTCGGGACAGGATTACAAACAGACGCCTTTTATTCACAATGTTGCCAAGATACACACATTTAGCGCAGTTCTAAAAATCCTTTATTCCTTAACGTTCTTAGGAAGAAAGTAGGATCCGGGTTTCAGATGTATCGCCACTATTGCAGTTGAGCTAACCGCCACCTCAGCAGAACAAAAGATAGTGTGTTATGGAGAGTGGTAGAAAATGTTTATATTAATCAAATACTTCTGGTTATTGACTTCAAACAAATAAATTAATGGGAAATAACATTTAGAATATATATATATATATTCCATTTTTTCTACTATATTTAAACTGATGTAATTTTATTTTTCTACGTTTAAAATAAATTTGGTTCCAAAATGAAAGTAAACAGTTCATTAATAACAGCTAGTTATCAATGTCCCATTATTTGTTACTTTATTAGTGTAGACTCTCCTTTTAAAATGTATCGGTTTTTGCGGCCACTTGGACAAAATGACATTTTTATCATAGAGAAAATGGAAATCGAGGCCAAACAGAAAATCGCCAGTAATTCAGAACTGAAGCGTATAAAAACAAAAAAAAAAAAAAACCCTGTAAGGGTATGTAATAATTGCAATTTCTTCTTTTAAAGGGTTTTAAAGTATGCATTTTCGAAATTAATAGTGAAAAAAAAGAGAGGTCGGGAGAGTTCAGTGTTAGTTTATACAATGAAGCACAAAGTCATTTTTGTTCATTTAATAAAGAAAACTGAAGAGACTTTCTGGTGCTTTTAGTCTTTCTTTTCTTTTAGTATTGTATTATTTCTTTGTTTAAATAATAGTTTATTAGTATATTATTAGTGATCAACAATATCTCCCTAAACGCACAGTTCCCGAGGTCCACCACCAGTCCACCCTCCCAGGTATCCATTACGACTTTCGACCACGGCGCGCAGGTCTCTGTCATCGACGCCCGCTCTGCCGAGCCGGCATTAAGCGCGCATTATGAACTTTTGTTCGACTCCTTTGCGAGTGCGGTCGGAGAGAAATAATCGTGTCGTTGAGATCTCATTAGATCTGAGTAATGGGACGTAATTTTTTTTAGAAAAAATTCGCCGCCATTTTTCCTCCCCCCCACCCCAACCACCACCAACCACCTTAATCTCGCCGTGGCGAGCCACTTCTGAGGCGGATGGAGAGACGCCTCTTCTGGTTGGCTGGTTCTGATTTCTCATTCAGCGTAGAAAGCGCACCTCGAGTGAAAAGAATTCCAAATATAATAGAAACCAGACGGTTCGCCATATATATATATATATATTGTGTGTGTGTGTGCTTGATTTAGGAATAAAGTACTGAACGCCCGTGAGGAAAGACAGAAATAACAGAGTGGTTGCTAGGCAGCACTTTACATAACAACCGTCCCGAATATGATGGGGGCAAAACCTGGGGCCCCCTCCAAATCGTAAGATAGGTGTCCCTGCCTGGGCTCGAAGGATCCCTACAGCGCCCCTCCGAGCTCTTACCGGTCCCAGTTAGGCATGGCGGGTGGAGGGGGCCCGACCGAACACCTGTCCAGCCAAATCTCAGCGGCGAGAGTTCGGACATCAAACGCCGACGCACCTGTATCACAATTGTTTTTTTTTTAATGTATATATATATATTTTTTTTTTTTTAATTTATAACCGCACGAACAATAGGACAGCCGTTTACAACGCGTCTGCGGCCGCCGGATGCAGAGCGGAAGTTGCTGTAGTTACAGCGGGACGCGCTTCCGTTTCCTCGGAGAAAAAGAAATTCCGAGGCGGGGGCCTGGATGGATAGCGGACCTTGATAATAATAATGATAATAATTAAAAAAAAACACTTTCGCGCCAGGAACTCAGATAAATGCTACATTTCACAAATACCTGCTCCTCTCCGCCCGCCCCCCCCCTACCACCAGTGTCGCTGGCCTGATGATGGCGGAGTCCTTCTGATGGTCCTAAGCGACCTCGGCTTGGTGATGCCTCGTAGAGATGCGGCTACCTTCCCATAAATGTGCACTTTAAGCATCTTTTTCGAGGAAATGTGGGCCGGATTTTGAAAAATAACCCCCCCCTTTTTTTTTTATAACATTTCTTGCCACTTCAGTAATTTTCCATCGCGTTATCTGCATATTTCAGGTTGTTGTTTTTAAACACAGAGTCTTATTAATTAATGATGACGGACAGAGTTGAAAACTTTATCATATTTTAAGTTTGCCAAGATCATCCTACATAAACCCTATTAGGTTTCTTGGTGTCAATTTACAAAAAGCCATTGTTATCAGCCCCAAGAGGAAGATCGTATTTCTCTTTCAACTCACAGGGAACACACACAGAGTAAACTCTGCTTTTTAGGAAAGCACCTGGGTAAATCACCCCTCTCCTGCCTACCAGGAGGAGTTGGGTGGCGGGCAGTTACCTTATATTAAAACAAGCTTTTGACAGGAGTAGGATAACCCTCACTTGTAGACATGGAACCAATCTGGACACTCCACACACACACACACATGGTCTCAGTTTGCACACAGACTCAGAATTTCTGTAGTTAAAATAAACTGAGAAGGCCAGACCTGGAAGTCAAACTTAGCCCCTCTTCAACGATAAGACAACAAAATACTATATAAACAGATGCCATATACTAAGATCTTTCTGTTTCAAACTCGTCAGCCAGCAACCAGATTAATAAATGCCACGACTGTAACGAATCTGCTGCATAATGAAAAATGATGGCTGTGTAAGATTTCCTGTTAAAAAATGATGTAGCGAAGAACTAAACGGTTTAAATTTTACAAACTATGCATACCATACCACTATAATTTGGAATTTTACCTCTCTTTAGAACCCAAACTCAAGGCTGATGCTGCTGTAGACAAGAAACATTGTTACTTTTCATAATGTGATCATTGATGAAAAATCTGATTTATCCATCATACCTACAAACAAATCTGGCACAGCAGCACATAAAACAGTTGACCTTGTATAAGCAAGCCATAATGCTACATTTTCTTTTGTAGAATTACTTCAAACAGTACTTTTGGAACTTTTTCCAGCACTTTAAATCCAAAAATAAGGGCTCCTACTTAATTTCTCAAAACTCTGTAATTATTAATTTACAAAACTTAACACAGACCCAAAAGCAGCTTATCTTGTTAAAACAGTAGAGTTATTCCTATAGTCATCATCAACATGATCTACATACACCTTGTTCTAATGTGGATCCAATGCCAATATTAAAATATTTGTTTTGCAGATGACAAACATTCGTGTCATCATCATTTTCCTCACACACCTTCGTTCAGAGGACTGAAAAAATAAGACTAGATCATAATGGTCCATAGAGATTCATCTGGACCTCTAATGTTTCTGGAGCCAAATAAACAAACTTTCAAGTAACCAAGGTTATCAATAATCATCTCTATGGCATGATGACTGATGTTGATCTCTGAAAACCAATCCATCACCCTCCTGTTGTCCTCATTAGCAGCTGTTGCAATTTATTTACTGCAAGCTCTAACTTTTGGGTTGTTTTCCCACTTTTTACAGTATTTACCAAATCTTACAGTAATCGCAATAAAGATGCGTCCACACGTGTTCATGTGACAGTGAACTTCCGCCAACTACAAGAAATCCAATTACTGCTCCCTGCTTCTGTATAGCATGGGAAAAGTACAAACTAGAAATGAAAAAAGTAATGGTGTTAAATGCAAAATCAGTATTTTAAAATCAAAATATCACTTAAATGTCCTGGAAGCTATGCACTGTTCAGTGTAGAGCATAGCCTACTATTTCATCCATGAACAATGATTTGGAAACAAGATAGTCAAAATGGAGAATGGTACCTGTCAGCATTTAGGACTCCAGTAAAAAGCAGCAGCATGGGGTTTAGTTATAAAATATACATCTCCCAACCACAAGTCTGTTCTCTTATCAAACTACAGATTAACGCACTCTCCCCCATTTTATACTAAAAACATTGACTGGCCCAATTATGTCTATCTTGTTTATAATCTAAGAACACTGCAGGGACAAGCATATTGACCAAGATAGGGTCAGCAAGTCCCCTGAACGCTATTCTGATAACTATCTGTTGTTGGTTTCCCAGAAATTTCTCAAGTCAGTGGCACATTTCACAAATAACTGCAGAACTCTCTAGTTGTTTCGAAAGGCCCGTTTCCCACTCCAATTATCTGCTGTCTCCAGGCTTCTTGGCAGCATATCTGTGCCATGTTTTTACCCTGTCTTATGCGTCGCTTACCAAAGGGAAGCACAAGCGTGAAAGAGTTTGAGCAATGTGAACAAAGAAACGCTTTATTTCCACGTTACCTTTGTTTGCATGAAAAAAAAATCTGGTGATGTTCAACTTATGTTGAAGTGTATATTTTAATTAATTCTCTCTCTGTGTGTGTGTCTGTGTGTGTGGAGGCCCTTCATTGCTGGATATTCATTTTTAAAAAAAAAAAAAAAACTCACCCAAGTGTAATGTCCTTTATTGTTTTTCCTCATCATCATCAACATTCACCACATACATGCACATTCAATATTTATACAAAAAAAAAGAGAGAGAGAGGAGGGCAGAACACACACCAAAGCTTTGTTTTCATGACCAACACAGAAGATAAAAAATTACAAATTGATTTATAATGACATTTTTTCCAGCATCATACTCACTGTACAAACGTTTGTTTTCTTTTAAAACAAACTTAAAAAAAAAAACAACAATAGAACCGATGAGCGCTGACAGTTTTAACCCTCTATTTACTAATGCTGCCAAAGGGAGATAACTTAATTTCAGTATAATTTTAAAAATTCTATCAATATATTGAACACTATCGATTTCTCTGTAACATGTTTGTTTAGAGCTTGGAAAAATTTGAGTTAACCCCCACCTCGACCTTATTAGTATGTAAAGGGTTAAACACAGATTTACATGTTTCACCTCTAGGCTGTAAGAAGTCTTCCTATCCATGAGCTCAATGAAATTGTGCGAAGATGTAGCTGGGATGGCTACTGTGGCTACAATAACAGCAACCAGCAGAGATGACGCTGACTGTGAGCCTTTGAATAACTTAACCTTATGGAATAATCAGAATTTAGAAAGAAAAAAAAAATCCTTTATGGTTCTTCAAGGACTTAAGTCTTACTGCATCAACAATGATACTTAACACCATTTGTCACTGACGACTGACCCATAAGCTGAGTTCTCTCTCCACCACAACTCAAAAACATCTCGGTTCAGACACGTGCAAATTTAGTTTTAAATATCTTTTGTAAAAAAAAAATAATAAAAAATTATTAATTTTTTAAATACACAGAGTCAGACAATTTGTTCTTCTCCCCTGAATTTCAACAAATGGATTTTACAATTTTGGGAAGAACTTGACATAAAATAGTTAACAGGTACTGGTTAAAATTTATGGAAACAACAGCAACAAACAAACAAACAAACTGACATTTCTGGTTTCACCCTGGAGACATTCTTCCGTCAGACAGATATTGTTTTTAAAAATGTTTTGAACTCGGTTATAAATTATAGATGCTAATCGATGAATGGAATAAACTGCTGGCATTACTCAGTATTCCAGTTTATAAGCTGTGGTGAACTGCTCTCCTCTCGTTGCAACTGAGCAACTTCTTTTCTAAAAACACGTTGCAGTAAATCTGGGAAGGAATTATGCATCTGATAATAAGTAATCTATGGCTGCACATAATGCTAAACTTTCTTACCATGACAACAATTAAAAAAAAAGTGGTGGTGGGGCGGAAGGGGGGTGTGTTTCTGGTAACCCATCTAGCCAATCTCCCTGTCTCTATTTTCTTTTTTTGACCCCTTGTCAGATTGTTATCTGAAGACAGGAGGTGGGGGGCCCCCACGAGTGATTAATGTCTCTTTTAGCAGGTAGATGTTCCCATTCTCCTCCACATCAAGGGTGGCAAAATAACCCCTGAGAACAATGTGGGAGTCTAAACTTACATCATGTGACACATGTAACTGATATCAACAACCTGTGTTTACTATACCACCCCACTCCACCTAGACAAAAGGTTTGTTAATTATTATTTTCTCTTAAAAAAAAGTACCATTGCACAAACTGGGTGTCCTGAACAAGTTTCCGGTCATCATCTCCATGAACAGCAGCAATCTTTCCTGAAGGCACATACACAGTGTGCTTTAAATACGTTTGTTTGTCAAAGGCAACATTGAAATGAGAGACAGGGCTTTTGTGTTTTAATGTTGCCGTCCATAGATAAGCGAGGATATCACCATTATTAGCTGTTAGACGAAGAAAAAATATTAAAACTGTTCCATGCTAAGATAGCCAGGCCTTTAGCTAATTTTCATTACCTTATTTTTTTAAAAAAATTAAGTTTCCTTATATATACAGACCAATTAACCATCTACTTATCATGGCAGTTCTTACTGTACAACACCTGGGGTGTTTTTGCACCGCCAGTCAATAAACAGCAGTGTGTGTCAGACCGGCTGCGTGTTTAGTTTGCGCACTCATAGAGAAGACGTGTGAAGTTGGAATAATATAGAATTGTGATTACAAAGGGTAACTATATCGGTGAGGAAATTACTATGGCTCGGCCCGTGCTGAGCAATACAGGACAATGGGGGACAAATGCATATCAGGCCGTGTGCCGGGGTGGGGGGTAGGGCACCTACCCACAAAAGCTACAGGTGTGGTAATAGGAACTAAAAGATTAAAAAAACACACACACAGACACAAACAATACATGAAAGTCGAAAAGATAACCAGGTGTGTTTCATAGAGAACCTTTCGTTTTCAAATCACAACCCCCCCAATCAGAAGCACATTTGTTTCTGTTAAAAGTGTGGTTATAAAGAACATTTTACAATTCGACAACCTTACATGGGTAACCCCCCCTTAAAATCCAAGGGAAATAACCGTTTAAATCAGTTAAGCCTGAACAGTCTATCTCCCTTCAACTGTGATTAGCATATAAATAGCTTTCTTTTTCTAAGTACTTCAAGATTGTCTAAAATGCAGACAACATTTACGATGAATGCAGTAGCCTAATGAACAGATAAATCAGTATCAAGCAGACTTGCATCTATCTCGCGATGCCATTTGGATATACTAATTGTTGGAACATGCAAGAGGCCGGTTACAATAGTCTGCACTACAACAGCTCTGTATCGTGGTGACCGGATGGTTATATGAGACTAGAGGAACATTTTAAAGTCATTAACACAAAAAGTAAGATGTATTGCAGATGAATGGGTAAATGACATAACCAGCCTTCTTCCCTCCCAAACATTTTCACTATCTCCCACTCAGCTGGTAATGGGAGGGTAGTTGCTCTGTAACAGTAGATACACCTATCAAGAAACATGTCCACACACATTACATTACAGAGTGTCAGGGCACCATCTAATCCATTGGCTCGTGTCTTAGCCAAAGGTTAAGCTAAATCCCAGTAACTGACTGCAATTCCACTTCACATTTCCTAACATTGGGCGTCCTCCGACTCCGCTAGTAGACTTACCTGTTGAGATTCAGTGAAACACTTTGGTACAAAGGAAAATGGTCCCCACACATCCAACCTTAAAGTGAAAACAATCCTAGATGTCTACATCTAAAGTTTAGATAGTTCGTTGAAATAATTTCATGCATTTTCACCGCAGAATAGCACCAGAGTTCAATTCAAACCATTACAGTCTTCTTATTGTGCTGGATAACTTGAGTTATCTTTCTTTCCCTTGTAGTCTGGACCCAAAATGTCCAACAATTTAAAGTTCAGGTAAATCCAGCTGTTACAGACAGCTTTCATTTCTAATAGGATGCTATTCAGAATCCCCTAGCAGACTGGAGGCGATAAGATGAGTGTAGCCATGTCGACTTTACTCATTTTTCTGACAGGATAGGTAACCTAGAGCTGCCTTCCTACTAAAAATGTTAAACTTACTTAAAGAGACGTTTGGGTTAAAAGCAAGGCAGTAAAGGCACAAGTGCAAGTCTGGCTTTTGTTTGATTCTGGTCAAAATTTGTGGAAGAAAACAAACAATACAATTTCACTAAGTTTTCTGTCAGCATTCAAAATATTAATTAAAAAAAAAAAAAAAAAAGAGAGAGCAAGTTTTTTAAAAAAGCTAATCATTAACCAGAGTTCACAGGAATGAATTCTTCAAAACTGAACAGTAAAGTTCCAAACTGTGTTCACAATTCACATTTGTTTACCCGTGTCTTTGAAATTCAAAATAAAGAATGTACAACAGCTTTCTTTTTTTTTTAAAAAAAGAAAGAAATACAACTTCTGTCAATTTCTTTTCCTTTTGCAATGACATACTTCAACCAGACGCCAATGATTTATAGAACATATTCATCTCTGCTGTTGAATTCGCAATCACACACACACACACACAGAAGCATGGAGAGATAATCAAACACTATGACAAACCATTCAGTTTCATTTCAGTCCACAGGCAAACATGACCATACATTAACACATTCCTTTGCCCTGGAGGGATTTTTACATAACATAGAATAAAGTACATCCTACCCACAAATAGATATCCCTCCTCCACTTTGTTTGACTGGACGTACCACGGGACAAAAAATCTGTTGCACCTGGCGAGATACATCAGTCATCTTTCACAGTAAAACAAAAAATTTGCATGCCAACATCAGAATTTCCTCCTGGCAATGGTGATAACATCAAGCCTGCTAAACATGACAAATTCCTGAATTTATACACAGGTCTTCAAATTTCAAATCTGGCCATACAATTAGTTCTAAAACTTTACATTAAAGGGCAACTTCACATCAATCCAGATGTAGTCTTCCTTGGAAATCTCCCTGCCCCAAGTTGTTGAAAGGGTGGAAAGCAGGGGGTGGAAGGCTCTGAGGTTGACAGATACGTACGTGCAAAAGAATTCATTCTTTTGCACTAGAAACAAGTAGATATTCTAATGCAGAAATTTGCTACTGATGAAAAGTCAAGCAAACCATCACTGTTTTAGCTACCTCAGTACGGTACTTTTGCAATGTTTCTCCTCCACAGAGTTGGGAGCCTAGATGCGGCACGCAGTTGTGACAGCATACCAATGCAACACTGGCACCAGGATCGGTCTGGGCGCACTCAGGCTGGCAAATAAAAATCACAATGTTCGGGCGAGTCAAGTATACCAGCAACCAATGAGAAGTTTCGGAAAGTGACTTCCACCCCTCTGTCGGTTAAGCGTCGGTTTACAGCTTCTCCACCACACCGACACTGATAAAGCATAATCACAAAGCTACTGGTTTTAAACAAACAAAAAAACAATTAAAACGAGCATTTCCTTTAAAAAAAGAAAGAAAATTTCAAAATATTTACAGGGTTAATTTATATTTACTGCTACAGAGTAGGGTAGGGACTACTAATGTCCGGGATTACAGTTAGAGTGAACAACATTTGGAGCATGTTTAAGAAACATTTTGCTACACTGGTTTACAAAAATGTCCGACTTCCCCAAAATCCTTTGTTCTAACGACATCTTGAGCTCTTCAGTAATATATAGCTAAAGTCAAAATTGCCAGACCTTTGCAGACTTTCTCGAAGATATTAAACAAGGAATCTTAGCCCAGTTTCCTCCATTAACCCTTTTAAGAAAAAGTGCCAAAAACCATACACCGATATTCTCTTCTGCAAATGATTCCAAAAAAAACAACAACAAACAAACAAACAAAAAAATTCCTGTGTTAGTCTGGTCTGAATTTTCCCACAAATTTGACGTTAGTAGAATATTAGGGAACCGATCCCATATGGCTATGCTCTGAAGATAAGCTAGCCTGATCTCTAGGCATGGCATCCATAGAATCAATGCATCTGTTGGCTGGAATTTTCTGTAACAGGAAATCAGCTACAAACCCTTGATCCAGCCCAACTTAATTCTCAAACTGATTCGCATAATATTAGAAGCCGCTATCTGCGGACTACGGCCGACTAAGCGCAGGCAGACTTGCGGAAGAAAGCACTCGCAATGAGATAATAATATCTGGGTAATTTGCATAACACACACACAGAACCAAGAGTAAGTCCATCAGGAAACAGAGAAAGTTCATTTCCGATACAAGGACCACTAGAATTTAAGCCATGTACTTGCACGTGATGTCAAGCTAAATTTCTATATCTAAAAATCAAATAAATGCATAGAAGAAGAACCTAAAACCCATAAACCAAGCAGCCTGTCATGAGAAGAGTCACCACTCAGGGACGACGACTAATTGCATCGTACTTACGCTATTATAATTAGGTCAGGGTGCAGTCACACCATTTCCAAAAGCTTTGTTGGGACAAAGACAGTAACGCGCAAGGGGAATTTCCTGACATCAGACTGGAACTGTTGTTTTTCCTTTTTTCCAGATATATCCAACTGACCGAGGGATTCTATCAATTAACCGTGACAATATGGCAAGGAGGAGACAGGCACATCCTCATGGTTAGAATGGTATCTGGCAGAGTCGGAGCTCAATGAATGCAAACATAACAATAATATGCATATTCAAAGAAAATGCGAAAGATAAAATATATTTTTTCCACTGGTTCTGCATAAATTTGTCTACAACCATTTTTTTGTTCAAAATATTTGTCCTATTCATTTTGTCTGCAAGAAAAGGGGAAAGCTACTTTTCCTTTATTACTTAAAAATATACTCTTGAAACTGACTAAATATCCACATATTTTTTTTGTTAGTTGGTGTAGAAGAATTGGGTTTAACATGATCGACATGTTTAACAACAATTTAGACAAACATTTCCAGCTCCTCCACAAATACTGATAACTGCTGTGAGGCTCCTATATGCCAAATACTGACAACTGCTGTGAGGCTCCTATATGCCAATTATAGGAATAAAAGCTTTTTAAAAAAAAACCTTCGGCTTTGAAGAAATTCACCTCTAGGATTTTTTTTTTTTTTAAGTTGTACAGTTAAAAAAAAAGAAAAAAGAAGATCAAAACACGCAGAGTGGAGCATCTTTTTGACAAACCGTATCCTTTAAGCTTAAACCTTTGACACAAGATGGTTGCCTTATTTCTGTCTCGTTCTATTCGCCTGCTGACGACTTCAAACTAGTAGTGCTCGATGAGCTTTGGACATGAGTAAACCTCAACAGAAGAAGCAAAGTGGCATAAAGAGTGTAATCTGAGAATTAGTTGTATGTAGATAAATTTGGGTTTAAAATAATACCAAAATGGCGTCATCCTTTATCCCCAGGCCCATGAGGTCAAATAACTTATACTCCTGAACCTCTAATCTAATTTTTTTTTAAAAAAAAAAAGGTCAGTGAACTTACTTTTACATATATTAATGATTAAAATAAATTTATTAAAAACCTGTATTTTTATGAATCACAGTTAGCTAGTTAATCCATTAATAAGTGTACTGCTCTAGAGTATCTGGTATCCTCTTTCTGTCACATTTAATTTTTTGTTATGATACCACGTCACAGGTTGTCTATGTACAAAACGAGATTCCCTTTCAACATTAAATGCTATCTCAATCAAATAATGAAAAAAATCAGACAGCTAGCTACCATAACTCGCTGAAGCACAAGAACTTCTGTTCACATTCATACTAAACAAGCACATTTTGCCTTCATGGATAAAAAACCATTTGTCAGTTCCGCACGTTGATCTTGAAATGTGACCTTACAAAGTTTTTCTTACCGTAGGGTAGCTCACTCACTCGAGTACCGCCATCAGCGGACCAATGTTCGAAATGTGATGACACACACACAACGATGATCTAACAATAAGCCATACACACGGCAGGTATTCCAAACTGTCTTCGTACGCTAGAAGTTGTCTACTCTTCTCAGGCATTCCTACACTGTAAACAAACTCACACACACACACACCAGGAGATTCCATGTAATCTGTGAATGACCATATTATGTTACAAGGAAAAAGCGATCAATACATACACTAAACATTACAGTTAGTTTTAAACGTAGTTTATAATTCTCACAACCCTGTTAAAAAAAAAAAAAACAAATTGTCGAGAATTACATTCCAATACTTTTATCATCGTTTGGTTTTACTTTTTGTAACATTATCTAAATAACCTATCGGAAAATCGTCATTTTCCCTAACAGATCTTATTTATTTGCCTCTTACTAATATATTAAAAATGAAAGTATAATATTAAAATATTTAATTCAGTAACCAAGACCGCATTCAATGCCTCTCAATAACCTATTTTTTAAAAATATTGTTTTTTAAGTATTCAATTTAATTAAATAACTTAAGGATATTTATAGAGAAAATGGAACAGGTCAAAGCAGCAAAGGTCCATAAAAGAGTTGCCACCATTACATAAATCACTACACTCTCAGCATTGAAATATTCACGTACGAAATACAAAACAGAAAAAAAAAAAAGAGTGCATATGGCATCAACCAGAGGAAGGAACATATACATATATACATGAAAAATCCAATGGCCAGGTTACCATTCTTTTAGGACCAGATCGATATAAGATGATGATTTGAACCCCCAGGCTCAGAACTTGATAGAATAGCAAAAGAACACAACTTAAAGTACAAAAATCCATACATCACCACAGAAGACGCAGACAAAAAAATTCATAGAACAAGCGTGGAAACAAGGATGGCCGGGAAGAATAGCAGAAGAAAGTCTAATTTATGCAAAGTGAAAGTTGGGATTCAATCATTACTTCTGCCCAGAGAAACGTATTTGAAAAAATCAATACTGGGACTGGAGATGGGGACTAATACTGATACTACGATGGGTGATTATGAATCCAGCAGACACAAGATTCTCCTTACCCGATGTACCATTCAGAAATGGTGTTAGAACACTACAGTGGGAAGTGACCGAGTGCTATTCTACAATATCAAAAAATCAGCTAAATTACCAAGAATGAGTTACGAGAATGTAAAAGGAGTTATCAAAAGAGGTTATGCAAATCCAGACTGCTCCATATTTCTTTTCCAGTGCATCCATGATACCATTAGATTATGAGACTGCTTTATCTACAGCTACAAGATACAGAATAAACAAAATTGGATTAGAAATCACAAGCATAACTGCAAAAACGCCACTAATGGAGCAGAACATTTCATTCCATCAAATTGGCCAACCCTAGAAACGTTCACTGACAGCAGAGCTGAATGCTGCGGATAAAGAAACATTAAGATAACTAAATTCCCAGAGGATTCACAAATTTAATGCCAGAAACATACAGGGAACAAGAACCACCTAGATTTACGTTCAGATACTGGGCAACTAAAAACAAAACAGTAGTAGTTAACAAAAATGGCCTAGAAATGCAGAGAGGTTCAATACGTGCACTCATCTATTCGCTGAATGGAGAAACATGTAAAGAAAACAAGTGGTCAGACAGGAAGTAGCAAGAGGGCACCACCTGCCAAACAAAACCATTACCATGGAAAACTCTGACATAAATAGATGAACTTTGTACTACAACATCTAATACTAAACAAAACAAAACACGGTAACAATACGGACACACAAGATGCATCAGACTTCGGTCTATGCATCACAAAAGTGAATAACCATATTTGTCAATTAACAGAAGATGAAACGGGAATTGAAACAGGTTTTAAAAAAAAAGACAACTATACAAGATCCCCAATACGGAGCTGGTTCACACCTCACACACAACTATGAAATAACAGACATAAGAACATTGGCACACATCATAAAAGATGATGCAACTAAATATGGAGGAGCAGCAAACAGAACACTAATTAACTTACAACCATACCAACCGGAGGACCCACCTGAAATAGTTATGATGGCAGTTTCGAGAGACATCATGCTGAACAGGCAATACCAGGAAAAGCATACTGCTCTGATAGAATTACAAGTGGCCTTCAACACATTCGATCACCCTAAAAAATGCCCAATCTCTTTATTAGACCAGCAAACATCGCTAACACAACATGCAGACACTTCCACGCCATGGATCCAAAAGAGTTAATGCACAATAGAACATACAAACCCAACATGAAAGACAGTGCGTATCAAAATCAACATCACATAGTCACCAAATAGCATCATCAGCAACAGGATACAAATGCTAAAAATATTATCAACCAATCAAAATATACAAAAATTAACCAATCAATACCCTCATATTAAATTAGTTACAACCAATCATACCATCCCAAATATGCATATAAACAAAGAAAAAGAACCAATTCCACAATTACTAGGATGGACAAGAGACAAGTCACTGAAACATCCGGCAGAAACTACAAAGTCAATTTACTTACATACACACGGATGCTACAAACTAACCAAATGCCAGAACTTCAACAATGGAGAAGAAAAAAACTCAATCCACTTACGCAGCTACAACTATGAGAAAAGACTATAAACTACAACACTATTGGACGAAACATGCCTTACCATGCCCATAACTACTTTATGTCAAAGTTAAGAAGAAGAAGAAAATCTGTTCACTAATCTCTACAAGGGAGTGAAGTGCCGTGAGAGCTCAGCATCGATGACTTTGGCAGGGAAATTCCTCCTGGAACTCTTAATTTTCGAGTGTGGGAGAAAAGCCCACATGGCCAACTGATGCAGAAACCATGCCGGGGGGGTTGGTTTACGTTAAACTGACTGACCACGACCGAGAACTGAATGCAGGTCCTAGATCTCAGTCAGTCCAGGAGTCTAAGCACTGACCTCCCACCAGCCATCAGGGGTACCACAACTCCTGACATTTACATTACTTGTAACATTGAGAACACTTAATCACTTTTTTAAAAATTCAATTCGTTTTTGACTGGTGGAATCACTAAGGACCATCTTTCATTTTTTATTAAATTTTAAAACAGAGGGGTTCACTTCAACCATTTGTTTGTTTCACCAATAATTATTCATTATTCGTCTAGATTGCTTTTAGTTAATTTTCCAACTTAACGAACAAAAACAAATCAGCAAAAGAAAATCCAGATAAAATCAGACGGTGTTTAACTTTCAAAGTAGAGAGCCCCGAGTTTGATTCCCGCTAGGGACCAACCTGGTTTGGCTAGCTACTGCTCTCACAATAAATGGCTTCCTCTCACTCTTCTTCACCAGCCTCACACATCTAGAAATGAAGTTTTAGTAAGACTTTCGGTAGAGGTTCATTCCTGGGTTCACATCCTGTGTGGAAGAATTATGGGAACCAACCACAACTACCCCACCCTTTTCCCTAGCCAATGATCCAGGACTGTTCACCCTGCTAAACCAGGGATGGCGCACAATGAGACGACGCCTACATCCTAAATACTTTTGGCTGCCATTTTCTGTCCCAGATCTACATTTGTCAAACATTCATTGTACAATAACCAAACAGTTTCTATTAGACATGCCTGGAGAAATTCCTTGGGGATGCGACGTTACGACTCTAATGCAAAAATGTTTAACCATCAGAAAAAAACTACACATTCAAAATTCATCAGAACGTGCTCCTCCCTGACTGGTAAAGTCTCAATGCTATTTGGTGCTACATAGGTGGATAACAATACAAATGGATCAAAGCAGCCTAAAGGCAATTGTGAATATTTGTGACATTGGCGCTAAGCACAGTAGTCATGCCCCAATTCCAAAATAAAATCATTCTCTGGTATAAAAAAACACAAAAAACCCCAAGATTTCTTTCCTTAAACTACTATCTGTAACTTTTTGCTAGAAAAAAAGAGTTCTTATTCCATCAACATCAGACGATATAACTCCATCTAATGGAAATACTTGGTCAGTGCACACAACATATCAAGCCAGCCACATTCCAGTCTGTTATCTAACTCATCTAGAAAATAGCCATCACTTTCTTTCTTTGGAAATGAAATCGTACATCCACTGACATTCAATAAAGATTTTTGTTGGGTTATCATCAAAATAATGATTTGTTAAATCAAAACCTCTCTACCAGAAATGCATTAGTAGCTTTGTAAGCAGAAAACAGCAATCAAACAGTGATTATTTCCAGCCGAGTTTGTTCCCAGACTAATCTTAATCGTGCTGTCACAATGCACGTGTAAACAATTCAATGAATTCTCAGGGACAGAGGCCATTTCCACACTGATCTAGATGGAGAACCTGACTTTCTTAGGGGAGGTGAGGAGGAACTTAGCCTTTTCCTATCAATTCATTCTTTTATTGGTGGTGAGCAACATTAGCACTTGCCAGAAAAGAATGGATTCCTTGTTCAATATAGTAGAGCCATATTTATTGTTGCCTGTCAGCCTCAGTTATTGTCAGAACAGCCTGACACTTTACTTTTAACCTGATTTACAGAAATAGGGCAAAGAGAGTAAGCCAATGCCACACAGACAGACATTAACCGTAAAAAGAACAAAATTCTAATGAATCCCAAAATCTTGACTACAATGTCCAGTCCCTGACACAATCCAAATATCTTGGATTAAACTAGCCGCTTACAGGTAGTTTCAAGCAAAAGGCAAGTAGAAACATTTTTAGACCTTTTATAAGCTGTCCGCCTCCATCCAGTGAGATTTCTAAGCCATGTAGCCTTAAGAATCTTAGACCAGAGACCAAAATCCATGTTTAAATTTTCCCAGGCTGGCAAACAAGTACATAACAAGAACTGTCTGAAGTCATGTCATTTAGATAGGCCTTCATGAAGTAGGTATATCCATGTAATCACAGATGGCTCCAGGTTTTATATTACTTACAAAACAGGATTAAAAGAAATGAGAAGAGGCATCAAGCTCGCCATTCTTCCTCTTTTTTTTTTGTTGAAAATATGTGCATGAGTGAATAACAATTTTAGTATCCAGTTCACAAACACCAACCAAGAACGAGGCATTCAGTTCCACTGCTGTATGTATTCAAAGTAAAAAATATCCATTATAAACAAGTGCAGTAACAATACAGTCAAACTTGCTGGCTGTTTTTGTTTCGTTTCCTGCTTCACACCCAACAGGCCAAATAGATAGCTACCTGCGGTGCATGATGTCTGTGTTGTTAGAAAAATAGATCTGTCCTGGTAGCAATGAATCCTTCTTGGCCCACATGCACACATGCATGCGCGTTTCTAAACGGACAAAAATGGAGAGGGCACCGGTCACTACCTCAGACTGGGAAGTGTGATTGTGAATATGGACTCGTTATCGCTGCCACACACCAGCACATTCCGTTCCACGTCGATGGAGTTTACAGCTAAATTCAGCCCATCCAGCAGGGCCATAATGTCCAGTTTGTGCCGTGCCACATTCGCCACTACCCAGGGGGACATGTTGTCTGCACTGATACCGCCACTTGCTCCACCTAGTGGAAGATGAGATAGCGAAACGTTTCCTCCACCAGCCCCAGCACCTAGAGTAACAAACAAGAGATGAATTTCCACAGAACATCTTTACCTATTATTAACATCCAACCATAAAGTGGAATTTAGAGGGAAGAGTTCTTTATGACAAGCAGTCTCTCTCTCTCTCTTTTTTATAATCCAATTTGCATACTTTTCCCCATTGAATGTCTGAAAGCTAAACGTATTTTCAGCTTTCACTATTGACGATATGAAGTTCTGACCATCTTTTTTTAAAAAAAACATTTAATGATGTGGGGCCTACGTCATATTAGTAGATCAAGAAAAACAGCCATGAATGGTCAGAGAGAACCAACCACACCAGAGCAGACAGCAACAGAAGTCAATAGGATAAAGTATGAAATGACGGGACCTGGCCCCTTACCTGTTCCAGTGAGCAGTGAACTCCCTGAAGCAATACCTGACGACTTTGCATCAACCGATGATGCATCCCAGTGCCACACGGCTCCATTTTCCGAACAGGTGAACAGATGATCAGGATGGTTTGGATGAAACCTTACTTCCCACACTGCAATCAGTAAAAAAATAAAAAACAAACAAACAAACAAAAAGACAAGATGGCAACAAGCCTTGCAAGAACAAAATAATATATGTCATGACAACTGGAAACTATAGATACATCTTTTAAAAAAACACACACACACACATCTGGTCTTCCATGTTGAAAAATTTCTAGTTTTATTCAGAAACTACTATTACTCACATACCAAATAATTCCTCACCAACAAAACTTTGTTTGCTATCAGATTTTCAACAAGAACCATAACTAAGAATTGATACAGCATTGATTAGCTCCCTTTCAGAAGTTGAAGTAGAGGAGGAGAGAGAAAATTTTGAAAAACCTGAATTTACCAAACTATAGTAAAATATGATTTTGGACACTTACATGAAGAATCGTGGGCTTCTAGTAAAGTCACGGGAAACTTGTCCTGCCGAAGATCCCACAAACACAACGTGCCATCAAGTGCCCCTGTTGCAACAATATGACGTTGACTTGGATGTTTGTCCACGCACAGTAAGGGAAGATGTTCACCACTTCTGTTAAAGAAAAAACAACAAAAAAAGATTTTAGGATGCTCTTCTAAAGAAAAATTATGCAATTATGCCAGCACTCATTTTCCTGAAACACCCAAATGCATTTCTATGCATGATATTAGACTCCGACAAAATGCTAAAACAATGATCTGAAGAGGATACTATTCTTCAGGAGTACACCACACTAATTCAATTCCTTTTATATGGAAACCTACATGTAGACATAATTACACAGAGCATAAAGTTTCAAGAACAAAATGTATTTAAATCTCCATATATGATGTGGGGTGCGATTGCATCCCACTACCTTTCAAATCTGTATTACTGAACACAGACTGTTAATAAATAGTACCTTTCCTGTGGATACAATGGCCCACTGTAATAAATCTCTATTGTTCACATTACAAATTAAATGAAATGAAGAGTACAAACCAGCCTAAATCAGATTTGTTCGGATACTTAACCCTGAAGGTTGAAAAGACAGATTTTGCCAGGTAAGCAATTATGAAGAATTAATGAGAGAGAGAGAGAGAGAGATGAATGGTTTCATAATTAGGAAGATTTTACCCAAAATAATCAAATTTAAACAATGCAAACTAACAAACGGGATAGCCTAGAAGGACATGCAAACTCTGACCATAACAAGGCTGTTTTAAACAAACTAACCTTTACTTTTAGAATTTATATAGCATTAAAAATTATTATGGAAACAGAAAAACTGGTAAAAAATTGGAATAGCACTTGATAGAATCAAATTTCATGTATAAAAATGAATATACAGTTGTCCCCCGTATTCGCGGGGGTTACGTTCCTTGAGCACCCGTGAAGAGTAAAAAACCGCGAATATTGGACGTGGTCCATAAAAATGCCTATAAACATCAAAATATAACGTAAAATATAATAAAAAATATAAGTAAATATATAATAATAATTTAATAAAAAATACAACACTCAGAGAAACACTCGAGATAGTTACACGCAGTAAACTGGGATGATGCAGGGCTGCATCTGCCTGAGACAGCGCCTTGTGGGCAGCAGCCAATCAGCAGCAAGGAGAAATGCATGACACTCTCTGATTGGCTACTTTCAAACCTCCAGCCAATAGCGTTTATTTTATATTGATATTTTGCTGAATTTACGTTAGTATTTATATTACAAAATTAGTAAATTATTAATAATTTAGCGTTAAAAAGCATGAAAAATATATATTGCCACGAAAAAAGCCATAAAAAATTGCGGAAGATATTTGCGATTCTGCGAATATGCGGGGGTTTCCACGAACAATTATCAGTTAGGTTCTAAGGAAAATTCCGTGAATGCCGAACCGTGATTACGCGGGGGTCGACTGTACTCCATAGTACATTCATAATGGTTGTCATGCAAGCAATTAGAAAATCCCACACCTGCAGACTATAAAAGTAGAGGTAGTGATATCATTGTAACGTGGCGAATAGTATGGCTTCTGGGAAGGAGATATCACAGGAAAGTGCATAAAAAGTGGAAATCATAGCTAATGAAAGCTAGTCCATGCAGCAGATTGCAGTCCAGCTTCATTTTTCAGAAGCTGCTGTATGCAAGTCTCTAAGGCGGTTACACAAAACTGGTACTGTTGACAATAGACATGGTTGAGGAAGAAAGCCCAAACCCTCAAAAAGTGATGCTAAGTACCTCAGGGTGTGTTCTTTACATGATGGACAACAAACCAGTAGAGATCTCATGAATGACCTAGCTGCAAGCACAGAGGTTAACATTTCCTCAAGAACAGCAAGATAAACATTAACGCAAAGTGGCCTCAGTGGATGTGTAGCTGAGCAAAGGCAACCGAACAGCAGGGCTGAAATGGTAAGATGACCAAACCTGGAAAAGGGCGGTCTTTACAGATGAGTCCAACTTTTAAATGATGGCCCTGAGACCATACAACAACAGTTTGTATGAAGGCAGACAAGGGAGCAGTATAACAGTCAGTGTACAACAGCTACGGTAAAGCATTGGGTGAACCAATACAAGTGAAAGGTTGCATATCAGGCAAGGGTGTCAGAGATTTGCATAAAACTGAAGGTGTGCTGACTGCTGGCAGGTACAGATAGGCTCTTGTGCATCACGCCATTCCCTCAGAAAGACATTTTTTCCAACATGACAAGTGATAACAACCATACACCCAGGGTGGAAAAAAATCTATTTGAAACAATAGGAGGCTGATGGAACACTCAAGATTATCTACTTGACCTGCACAAAGTCCTGACATGAGCATCATTGAAGGTACATGGTCTTATATGGCTACTGAGAAAGTCAAATGACAACGGATGAATTGTGGAAATAGCTACAGGATACTTGGAACTACATTCTAGTCATGCATTGATAACCTGTATGGGAGCATGAAAACAAGGTGTCATACTGTATATAAAGCAAAGGGCTCACATACCAAATACTAATGCACTGTACAATGTATTCATTTTGTAGTAGTATATTTTCTGTAATAATGTATTGTGTATATATCACATACATCTCTCAGTAGCAATTACTCATTTGTACACATCCTGTATCCATAACTATTTTCAATACTGCATATAAAAAGATTAAAAATACAAATTGTGTGCAATTTTTATTTTTAAATATATAAATATCCCCAGAATGTTTTTTTTTTTACTCTTTAGACCTGGCAGGCCCTTCACAATTAGAAATGACACTCTGTTCATTAAAGTTATCTCCCCTTTCATGTGGTGGCAAATGGAGGGGGGGGGACTATTATTCAAGCAAATACTTACAAAGACATTGTCCGGACTGGTTCTGTGGAAGTCTGCCGAAGATCAAATATTTTTAACTGTCCGACCGAGTTTGTTGTTAATATTTCCGTTTGTCGTAAAAATGTCAAGCTGTTCACAGTGCAACTGTCCGCTTTTTCTGAGAGAAATACAAACCAACACAAAATGGAGAAAACCCAAACCTGAACGAGAGTTGGTTGTAAATCAAATTCAGCGTGGTTAATAAACAAGCAACAACAAGAAACCAAGGTACCGCTTGACTGTCAGAACTTACCTCACAAATGTCCAGACTCACCAAAAGTTAGTAAATGTAGATAATGTGCACTATTTCTGCTCAGCGCAAGCCACAATCTAACTGAGCACGTTAACATATTTACTTACTACTGTAGCAAATGAACAGCACTTCTGCTGTTGATGCTAAATCATGTAAAAACTTTGAGGCATTTTATATTATCCTAATGGAGACCCAGGTTATAGGTATTCAGGTCCAGAGGCAGGAAGTTCGAAATCTGGTAAATACTCCCGTCTGCCTTAAAACTGGCATGGAACAAGTTCTTATAGTTGAGAAACATTTAGCATCTACCCTTTTGCTAGACCAGACATTCCGAGCATTTATCCAGCTGCTAAAAGAAAGTTTTCTCTAACATCTAATCTAGTCTGATGTTTATTTACTTTATATGGATGACTGCAAGTGGCACATGGGGAATTATTCACATTTTTTTTAATAAAAAAATGTCTGCAGCTACTTTGTCCTCTCCTGAAAACATTTTCAAAATTTGATCTCCTTCAATATCTCTGATCATCAGCCTCCTCCAGGAAAGCAACAACCTTCAGTAACGAGAATTCTGCGTAGAGGCCACATGATCCCTGACAAAGTTAATGACGTCAGAGCTTCAGCAGTTCCATTTAACATACGTGCCCTCCATCCTCACAGTCTTTTTTTCACATTTCGCACTAAGCGTTTTCCCATCTTGAGAATGACAACAATCAAATCCATTTTGTCAGAAGTTAAGGAACTGGCATTCACTAGCATTAAAATGTATTCCACCATTTCTTTCAATTTAGGTGCCAATTTGCTGAAAAATTCTAATCTGAAAGCAATTGACCTACCATACAATTTTGTGTTATTAGGATACATCCAGAGATACCATTACTATTATTATCTTCTACATAGATCAAAATAAGTGTCAAAACATGCAAGGGGCATTCAAAAGAAAAAACAACCTAGATACAGTCATAGTGATTCTATTTTCATCTGGGTCTCATCTGAACAGTAATCATACCAAATGCAATGTTCAAGCTATTTTGGTATTTAAACATCCTCTAGATCAGTGGTTCCCAACCTTTTTCTAAAAATGTTGCTTCGCAGTCCCCCTAGATTTTTTTTTACCCTTTGCAGTCCCCCATAAAATCAGCTCGACCTACTATATTATGTTATTATTATTATTATGTTAGCATGTCAAGGTTTTTGCTTCTATGTCATCAAACGAGTATTTCCCAAAATTTCAGAAACTTTTCTATATATATATATATATAAATCCACTCGGAATTTTTGAAAATATTCAAAAGTATACTAAAAGCACTTATTCTAAACCATTAGTCAATTTAAAAGTCTTAAAAAAACTGTTGAATTAAAATTTATTCAAAATATGACAATTCTCTAAAATCAAATGAAGAAAAAGTTCAATGAGAGATCTGCACCTGTTTGGCCTTCAATATTTCATCAATGTTGGGCTGCGTTTTTGAAAGAGCCACTCTCATGTCATGCGTTACATCGAGTTTGTTTCTCAATCTGGTTTTGATTGAAACAAGAGTTGAGAATGCTGACGCACACTCATAGGTTGTTGCGAACAGAATCAGCAATTTGAGAGCCATCTTTGCAACATCCGGATATGATTGTACCATTTCAATCCAGAAGTCGCTGCAACGCATCTGGCGAAAAGCATTTTTGGCAGCTCCATCATTCACCAAGTTAATGAACTGCTCTTCAATGAGATGGTCTTCGGAAGGCAGCTTGCTGACAGAGATGGAGAATGGATTTGAGAGAAAGTTATAATACTTCTGAAAATCATGAAGTTCAGGAAAATAGCCTGAAAGCTCTGTGCGGAGAATATCAACATGATTCTTCATCAACTCGAGAATACCAGAATCAACTGAGAGATTATTTTCATCGAGGAAAGCATTGAGCTCCGGAAATGGTGCAAAATTCTTCCTTGTTAATTTTAAATGCCACAATTCCAGCTTCGTCCTGAAAACATTCATTTTTTCATGGCAGTGGAGCACGGTGACCTCCTTCCCTTGTAATGCCAAATTAACGCAGTTAACTGCCTCGAATATGTCCACCAAAAACGAAAGGCACACAAGTCAGTGACCCCTTCGCAGTCCCCTAGGGGACCGCGAACCCCAGGTTGAGAAACACGGCTCTAGACAAAGCTTAAATAGCAAAGTGTGCACTTATTACTCTTAAAGCTTTAATTTCACAAGAAATTATTGTGTTATGGATGTTAACAGTGGCCTTCAAAGCTTAGTTAGCCATATCATTTTATGAAGTAACACAATAACTTTGGCCGCCACCATTCCGAGTGGACTTTCATTTTCTGAGAAAGTGAAGGCCCAGGACGGGACATACCTATAATTCGTATTGGGTGCTTGCTCTCTATGTTCAGTACCCCAATGTTGCCATCCTCACCACCTGTCACCACCATGTCATCCCTGTGATCAAGGCATGTGCACGGACAGCAACACTCGCCATGCCGGTGAAGCCTCTCCCACTGTTTGGCCACTGTGATTGTCTGCAGAAGTAAAAGTCAGATAGATTATTTAATTACATTTAGATCTATTATTAAGTCTCATGAAATCCTTTGTTTCTGTTGCCACAAATTTCTCTCAACTCATAGACTTCACTGTGAAGTCCTAACAGCATTCAGGTCCCAACATTATTTAACATTAATTAACAAAGTCCATTTAAAAGAAAAGAAAGAAGCTAACTCTTCGATGTTTATTTTTACACCAGATCATGGTGCGGATCTATCCAGACTTCAAATCTTAATGTCAGAACTGTCAGACATCTCGTTTCCACTTGTTTTAAGAGAAGCATGTCCAAAGATCAGAGTTTTCTCCCCTTTTTTAAACCTAGGGCCACAAAACGAGACATGCATGAGAGGTTGGGGATAGGAAGGGGTTTGAAGGTCTATCAGAATGGCACTGGCAGCCTGACTGTCCAGTGTAGGCCCAAGTTCAGTTCCTGCAGGTGACCAACTCAGTTTGGCATGGTTTTCTCTTGCTCCTCTTCACCAGCTGGCCATTTATAGATTTCCTTAGCATCCAAAAACTGAAAAATCCAAGTGCCCAGTAAGGTTTCCCATGCTAAAGTCAGAAGTGCTGAGTGCCTTGTGGTAAAGGACAGGCAACACCACCTCTATTGGACAACTGCAACACTATGCCCCACCCACTCACTATCCCGGGGACATCAGTGCACGGCTACACAAACAGTAGCAACATCTCTAGGGATGTGGGCAACAACTGTCTTGCAATATTGGATAGATTTTGGTAACAACTTATATATAAAAAAAAAAAAAAACTCACCAGAAATCCTGAGAAAGGAAGCTCAAGTTCTCACCTCATTCCCACACACACACACATGGCATTGTAGCAGTCACTCCCAATAATCTGAAGGATTATCTTCTGATTTAACCAACAGAACATTTTAAATTTATGCAACTAAAGCCATATTTTCACTGCTCTATCTAATCACTGTGGTGTGGAGAATCATTCTTGCATTTTCACAAACAAACAGGTAATTTTGCATCTTTTTTTTAAAAAAGAGATAATTTTAAGATTTCAGTCCTTTCAGCCCCAGTCCTTCACTTTTAAAACCCTACACATTGCAATGTCTCCCTAAACCAAATGTAGAGTTGATTCAAGATAGTGCCAGTAAACTTACATGTGTGTTCAGGTGATGTCTACAAATTGTCACGGTTCCTGTAGATGACGATGCAACCAACAGCTCCATGTTCATGTACTGAAAAACAACATATGACTCCATATATATGCCACAACCAATAGCATGTGTAATGATTTATGGCCAAAAGTTTTGCATCATTACAATTTTCTAATTTTGACTCAATGAAATCAATTTAAACCTGCTAATTGTGCATAATGCTACATTAACATTGCATATTTTAAATCTAACAAATGCATGATTTCCAAAAAACTTTATCAATCATGGCGACAAGTGCAACACAATTAGAAAAGTATTCAACGGTTATAAGTGGTCATGGACACGGTGTCAAGTTATAAGCATGATTTAATGCACATCACTGTTGTGCTGTATGAGGTTATTACACTTTCTATTCTCTCTTCAAAAACCCAAATGGCAGCTTTCCATATAATGATACAAGAATGTCTGATTAATTATTTAGTATAAATACCAAATAATTTGTGGGTAATAAGTGTAGCAATGAAATTGTATTATTATAAGTCGAAGAAACGTGTTCCTTGTTATTTATATGTATATCTTTTTTATTATTCATCAATCTCTAGAGGGGCTACCCTGGTGAGAAAGCAATATCCTGCACTACCTTTAGATGTGGGAGAAAGGCCACACAACTGACTGGTAAAGAAAAGTGAGCTAGAGAGGTACTCTAAACTGACTTGACTATGACTGGCAGGCTAGTAGTCTAACCACCTATCTTGTTATAGGACTGTTAGTGACTGTATTTTCTGTGTACTAAGTACTAGAGTTACTCTTGTCAGCTGCTTGCCTTAAGATCGGTAACGTTCCCTTGGTGTTCCACATCGCAGAGAAGCCTAGGTTCCTTCTCAGCAACGGAATCCATCTCATCCAAGTACACCTGATCTACATCATCAGACTCCAAGCTCCACAAAGTCAGCTTATTTGTCTGAAAAATAAGATTAATCACGATGAAACCTATAAGGTTCCATTCTTCCAAACCTGTTTACAGAACACACTATGGACCAATGGTTAATACAAACACAAGAGATGCACTCATCTAACACCACCTTTCAATTAACCAAAAGTATATATATATATACACAAGATATAAAGCAAACAAAAATACTTTTCCACAATTTCAGCAAATGAAATTACTATTGATTTAATTAAAGGGGAAGAAAAATCTATTTAAAAACACAATGATAGAATGAATGAATGACTTCAACCCAGCTAAAGTGTTTCCAAAACAAGGGGAGTAGGATAGTAATCTCCTTCATCAGCCATTGTGCTGAGTATGACTGATGCTGCTGCCTTCATGCCAGGACGTTTAGATCCTCGACCATGCCAGAAGTATTGCTAGTTGGCATAGACAGCTGCTTCATCCATGTTTCGGGTAACAGCAATGCAGTACTTAGGAATGGTTGGATTCTGACGGTGCACCAGAAGAATATTTCCGTGAAAGCAGCTTTTGCGAAGTGGCTTTCTGTCTTGTAGACACAGTCTGGCACCTCATCTCCTCTGCGGCCGGCAGAAATAAAAACTGGCTGCTGCTCAAGTTTCATCTTCTTTCCTGTGATTCACACACCGCAACACCAGGATGTTTGGAAAACCAGGGAGTTGTTGTTGATCTTTTTTTTTAATTTATATATTCATATATATATATATATATATATATATGAGAGAGAGAGAGAGAGATGGAGAGATGGGGGATTCAAATTATATATTAAAGGTAACTCAGTATTTTCAAATAGTTATTTGTTTGGATATTTAAGACAAAAACAAAACATTAATTTTTTTAAAAGTGCACCATTAATCTGGACTTTAAAAGTAGTTGTCCCTCCCCTCGCCCCCGTTATACCTAACCTACAGGGACACTTTAAAACCAAAGAGGGGAGTCGTAAACAGATTTGGAAAAATATATGAACTGAGCTCAGTCGATGGTCCGAGTGAGTGCTCTCCCTTTCACTGTCAGCCATGTGACTATTACCTGATTTTTAAACTGCAGGTAAGAAAGAAAAGGGGGGAGAAAAGGGGAGAAAAGCCGTACGGGTGAAGTCCTGGTCAGCGCGGGCCCGGGGGGGGAGGGGGAGGGGGAGGACTCGGTGGTACCCACCCGCACCATTTCGGAAGTCGCGGGGGGGGGGTTGTCGGTCGATAGTCCCCTCCCCTTCCCGGTGGGGGGTGGGGGAGAGAGCCGCCCGCCCCCCCGGAGAGCTGGCGGGGTGGGGTAGGCGTGGGGGACGACGGCCAGAACAGGTTCGGAAAGACTCACCGCTGAACCCGGCGGCAACCCGACGGGGAACACTAGCGGACCGGGCAGCAAAGTGATACCAACCTCATCGTCCCAGCTCCCGGTCGCGAACACGGCCGACTGCTGCGGGGGTTGGTTCGAGCTCGGGCGCCACCGTATCTTGCTGATCTTCTGTGACACGAACTTCACGTTGATGTCCGCCATTTTGAATCTTTGCACATGGCGGGAACATCCGGGACATCGGCGGGGATGGGGGGGGCGGCGGTTTGAAATGACAGGGTCTTTTTAAAAACCCCCCTAGAGAGCGGAAGCGGGCCGGTTGGTGGGGGGGGGGGGGCAGTTAACCCTCCGCCGACCCCGCTGTGTGCACCAGACGCTGCCAGGAAGCATTTGCTCTCACATCAGCGTCCACGATTCCTTTCCTAGCTGTTCGTCGATGGAGACGGGGGCTGGAGGACGAGATTCGCCGGACTTTCCGTTCTGCGAAGTAAACCGGCCCCTTCCCCCCCCCCCATAAATCGTAGGAATTTCCAACTTTCTCGATGAATCAACACAATGCCGGTATCCCCCCCCCCGGGCCGCCTATTATTATATTTAAAGGGAAACTACAGAACACGCACCACGGGGCCGCAGTTTCGTTGTTAACCCCTCCCCTACTAAACAACGGTGTCGTCAGTTAATTCCTCAGCAAAATTTTTAATTAATTTATTTTAAAAACAATCGTCGGTTCGGCCCTTAAATAGGACTGGCCCCAACGCCCGAGACAGTCAGCCTCAAGGTTCCCGACTTAACCAGCAGCTGGACTTCCTCATGTCCCTCACACGGAGCTAAAAGAGTCTATGGGAGACAACTCCTAAGCGCCACTAATTGAATCATTTAGAATAGACACATAATAGGATGCTAACAGAGGGACTGGTCTACACAAAGATATCCTCCATCAGAAGCAGACCAATAGCTTTTACTTTCACGTTAATTCAGCTTAAGAACTCGAAAATTATTGCTAAAATATTGTAATTTTTTTTTTAATTCAACACATTTAAAGAATTTAGATGTCAGTAGTTTATTTTTAAGTTAATTACTACTCGAGTGAGACTGAATTTTATCAATCTGATCCTTCGCTTGCATCTTTAACTATACTCGTGGCAAGATAAATTGTGAGAACAACACCTCGTACAAACTTGTTCCAGCTATAAACCAAGTGGCAGTTTCTGCTACACTAAAAATTCCATGAAAAGTAGTTTAGATAACCAAGGATAAGTATATCAGTGTCCCAGGTACAAACAAAATAATTTTTGGATGGAGAATAGTAATTGAAACTAGGTACTTATAAAGAACATGCTGCTGCAGAAACGTAGTGCCAATCATCAGTTATCTAAATAGAGAAATGAGATGATACCTTGATGAATGCTGCATCTATTTTCCGTTAGGCAAATGTGGAATTACTTGATAATTCTTTCAAACCTGCACACAACAGATCCAAAGAACACAGGTATCTACTATTTACGAATGTGCTAGTTTTCTAGAAATTCTTTCAAAACTTTGAACTTAGTTATTCACAACTGCAAATCTATTTTTTAAATGTTAAATTGTAAAACCCAATCTGAACAAATTAATATTTGCCATTATTCAGACATTTTTATATAAATAAGATCTCAAGCATTTATATTAAAAGATGCTTCCTAAAATACAGAAAACTGTTTATAGCCAACTTTGACCATGACAGCTTAATTCAGTACTTACCAATTCTTAATTTTAAAAAATGGAAATTTTTTTTTAATAAGTTTTATCAAAGTAAACCAAAATAAAATATCAGTCAATGTATTTAGCTTTGCGTAAGAGAATCTGAAATGTATTCAAATATGGACATTCCAGGCCCGCTATTTCTGTCATTAAAAACAACAGAGACAACAGCGGTTCATGATTTTTGCTACTGAATATTAAAAAGCACAGCAGTATTAGAATTTCCCAAAGTCTAGTTATAGAATTAAAGAAAGAAAAACAAAAGTTGATTTTTAAAAGTAAATTGCAACAAGAGCAATAACTCATCACACGGATTTCCATGGGGACATTTATTGTCCATTCATATATAGTACAGAGCTCGGTGGTGATACATTCAGTTTCACTGTTGCTGTTTAACAGCAAGCCTTTTGTCCCGTTCTTCAGCAATGCTGAGTCTCACACCCTTTCCTCGTGGAAGAGACACCCACGGCTTCAGCCCCTTTCCAATAATGAACACGTAGGTCATTCTGAAAGTCAAACAGTAGAAGCAAAACATCAGCAAAGAAATGTATGCAAATTTTTTTCTTGATTGCTGTAAATTTCGAAATTTCTATAGAGTTTATAACTAAAATTCCAGGGTATGAATGTCAACAAAACAAGGCAAGCTATTCAATAACAAACAGAAATTTCTTCTAACATTTAAATACTTAGCTGTTATAACTTTATTTAAAATAAGTGCCTAATAACATTATTTTTTTTTTTATTATTCAGAGATTTCCAAAGCAAAAATTCTTTGGTATGAGAATGGCAAATGCTTATTTACTTTCTGTCAACAACAACAGACACTGTTGTGTAGCTAGATGCTCAATTCAACAATTCTATTTCATGTACATTTTGCGAGTACGCCGAAGACCAAACTGTCAGCGGTGACCCCCATCTCCAGCTACAATTTTCTTTCCTTTCTCAACAAAACTAGTCACATTTACTTCTTTCTTAGGGAGCGGAAGAATCTTTCGCAATTTGCAACCCCCCCTTCACCACCTTGTAGAAAGCACCACCAACCTGGTTGCAAATGTATGTCCCAGCGCATCCTTGACGTGCACAATATCAAATGATCCAGGATGGCGCTCTCTGTGCATCACAATACCCACACGGCCCAAGTTATGACCTCCAGTAATCATACAGAGATTTCCTATTAAAGAAAAGAGTGGTGGTGCATGCATGTACAAACCATTTTATACTCTAACTGGGTTTGGTTTCACACATTAGAATGGGATTTCTCACAAACCAGAACATCAAGAGCACAGTAATGCTTATAAAGCAGTGCCCCCTCTCCTCACATAAGTTTTGCAGATTTTCTCCAATGATAAATAGTTGCTCTAAATTTACAGAATGCACCTTTTTTTTTTAAAAAAAAAAGGGAAAACCTGCTTTCATTGAGTTTCTAATTCGATGTAAACTAGTTGGTTGGTCAGCTACTGGTTCATTTTACTAAGTGCATCATCTCCAAACATTTAAAAATGCAGCTTAACAATAAATACAGCAAATATTGTCTGAACTCAAGCTTGTTTTGCTGCCTTCAATTCTGAAAGTTGTACTGTGAACATCAAGGATGTAATACAATATGGGGAAACTTAACTGATACTAATATAGTTATCAACAATTACCCAGATAAATCATCATCATACAATGATTATGATTTATAACAAAATTCACAGGTTCATTTAGCATGTGAGACAAATCCCCTATTATGTACAGAGCCACTTAATATTCACTATAAAGTGGAGGGGCTAAAACTGGATATTTGTTTGATTTTATATTATGCAAAAATGCAGAGCTTTCATGTGAAACAGCAATAACCTTTTCCACTATGCTAAACTAATCCTAACCAACCTGACAAATGTTATTTATTAAATTCATTGAAGTTTTAAATTTCAAATCAAGATCAGTATGTAATTAGTCTCTATGTCCAAAATGTCACTGTTTCTGTCCCCTGAAGACAGACATGCATAAGGCAACACTGTCCATATTCTAGCTAGTTATTTTCCAAGCCTCCTTCCATTTGCTTGGATTGCTCCATGTTTTAAATTGTCAGCAAAAGAGGTCTCCCAAACTCTATTATAAAAGAATACTAAGCTATTTCAGTGATGTGAAGCTCTTGGAAGGAAATATAGAAAACCATGATTTCCAATGTATTGTCCTACTACATCCAGTAATGTTGGTATCATACATTACTACATACGAGGGGAGCTGGAAATTGAACTCTTCCAATGTAGAAGCCTTGTCTTTGAGGCACTGGAAGTAATCTTTTGAAAGAGATTGTGAAAGATAACAGTAGCAGATAAATACATACAGCATAGACAAGTTACTTGGTACAACTTCAAATGTTGATAAAGTGCACGCCCCAAATACATACTTCACCAGAGACATTAGAAGAGTAATGCAACCAACTGTGGGTAATTCATTACTCAATATAAAATACATATTAACCTGAAATTAGCAGTTGGCTTAATATATACTCTTGGATCATGGTATTTATCTACTGTAACAACTTAACTACATTTCCTTGCTTTTCAAATGAGAAAAAACAAAATTTTCAAGTGTCAATAAAAACAATGGACTATACTAAATTAGCAAAGTTGCATTCTACTTCTGATTAAAAGCAGGTTGTTTGCCAGTCATTCTAACCAAATGAAAATCACAATTTTCATGTGAAAACACTTTCCAAATGAGCCAGTCACAGTGGAAAAGGACCCGAAGGTGTTGCCGGTAAGCATTTTGATATCAAGCAATTGAACACAAGCTTTGTGCGGGTACATTCCATGGCAGACATTTAAAAAAATCTCCCTCACAATGAATTCTACACCACAAGGACTGCACTGAAAAATTATAGCATATACAACTAAAAATGTCAGTAAAGAAAGCAATGCATTCTAGTAAAACTAAATTTTCCGAGACTTCTGATAAAAAAAAAAGAAGAAATTACCAGAATCAAACTTTATATGATCCTTGATCTTGCTAGAAGCAATATCAAGAAGAACAGTGTCATTTGTTTTAATCAAGGGATCTGGATAACGGATAGTTCTTCCGTCATGTGTCACCAGATATGGTACTCCTTTAGGACCAGTCTGAACCCTTCTCACACGGCACAGTTTGTACTAAGGAAAGAAAAAATCAAAAACAAATTAAATACATCAGTTCAAATAAAGAGACGAATATACCCTATTTTCAGAAATAAAATTACATTCCAGTTTCACTGATGACCAATGTCCACTTCATGTTTGTACTTAGCTCAACCAACCACAAGTAGAATGAGGATGGTTTTCTTTAATAAAGGTTTAAAGAAAAAGTTCTAAAACTCAACAACAACCAGTCAGCAGACATATTGTAAAGAATTCCCCCAAACACTGGATTTTGGCTGGCAACACGGCTCTTGTAATATTATAAAGTAAAATCCAAGGTAGAACTTAACAACAATCCTTTCTGAACAAGCAGCCCGACACCATTAAGTGGTCAGAATCACTCTAGACCACCAGTAACTCAGCCACCAACAGAACCCCTACTGCAGCAATCCACACCTGAAACAACAATGCAGTGCATTACTTGCCTTTGCCTCTTCTGTTTTAATGCTATGGACTGTAAACCTTCCCTTAACATCATAAATCAGCCTAAAGTTCTCTGCAGTCTTTTCAATGGTGATGACATCTGAAAACACGTACATCCTTAGCAATTATCACCACAAAACAAAAAATTACAAACAATAAGTTAGAAAACAGTGTATCTTTTTTTGGCAATGCCGATTACCAACAATTACATAATCAGCGACCGTATGAAAAGCACCTTTAATATTGGCACCATTTTGAACAAGCAAAGTCAATGATTAGCCATTGCATGTCTTCGAAGGGCCAAACCTGTACAGTAGAAAGAATTAAATGTTATAAACACTGATTTAGTGCCACAGAAAAAAAATGGACAATTGCTCCGTTGATTCTAAGATGATCAGTGCACAATTGCTGGCATCAAGTGAGTAATCTGAACACTTGTCTATTTTGGAATAAAATTGTGCCACACACCAATCTTTAGCCTATAATTAGAAATCTAATATTCTTAACTGTTATTCATATTTTTTAAAAAGTTACTAACATCCAAAATAGCAGATTAGGTAAGAGAAATATCACATAAGAGCTGAATTTCCTTACCCATAAATCCAGCTGGATAAGTAACGTCTGTTCTCACTTTCCCATCAATCTTGATAAGACGCTGCTTAACAATCTTCTTAACCTCATCAGAGGTAAGGGCATACTTTAAACGATTTCTCAAGAAAATAATCAGAGGAAGACACTCTCTCAGCTTATGCGGACCTGTGCTAGGCTTGGGGGCCTGCAAATACAATGCTTATTTTTAGTATTTACAAATAACGAAACTCCATCATTGTCTGTGTACAGCCAATTTCAGACTAAATTTTAATTTGTAAGATACCTTCCTAATCATGATTAAATCCTTTGAACGAAAATTGCCCATATCTAGAGATTTGTGCGAAGTTACAAAACCATTTGATTTCATCTTTGATGGCAAGAAAATGATAGATTTATCAATTAAACTTTAGTAAAAAAAAAAAAAAAGTGCATTCTAGTGAATTATGGATAGTCCCATATTTTGAGAGAGAAAGATTGTTGGGAGAAGATAAAGCTGTAGTCACAGATAAAATGAGTTCAAAATGAGACTCACGCCAATGTTTGCTTCATTGTGCCTGATAAATATTTACATTTAATTCCATATAATGAATGACAAATGTTAAAAAAAAAAAAGTAGGTTAGTTCTCGCAATAAGCTGAGTGTACAAGCAAAAATAATTGTTTCCAGTCTTAACAGCAGCTAGCATCTGCATCCCCAATTTGTCAAAAGTTCCTGTAGAGAACATAATTAGTTCATACATCCTGGCTTAATCATCTTGAATACATGGACCTATGCACGCGAGTTACAGAAGCACAGATAACACTGGACTTATGTTGCATGTGTAATTGCAAATTCTGCTTTATCCCTCTATTTTTTTAAAAAAAAATAATAATAAAGTAACTAGACTAAGCAATTATATTTCAACACTTTAACTGCATTCCAATTGTAAACAGATTATTTTTCTAATTTCAGAATTTAAAAATAACTAGATGTTTTGATTTACAGTTCATTCATTCATTCATTCACCAAGTGTTTTTTTGTTGCTATTGCCAAATTAGAAAATGATAAAATATTATTTAAAAATCTATAAGAAATTTTTTTTAAAGAGCAACTTAAGTGTTTTCTGGACTAATAATCAGAACAAGACATTTTAGCTTAGCACATCTTATACAACAATTATTTCTTATAAATCACATGATGCATCCAAATTCTGCATATCTGAGAAATATAAATTTCAAAATCTGTTCACATATCCCAAGTGACCATTTCTACGGCACCAAGAGTTATTTTACACTATCTCTGGCCTCCATCCCGCCTTGGTGCACCTTCTGATGCAGCTCTTGGGTAACTTTCGCTGTCGAATAGCTCCGGGACGTGCAATACTTACAAAGACACCCCCAAACTTGTCCAGCATCCAATGTTTCGGAGCATGAAGACGTTTCAAATGCTTTCTGCGGCCTCTGTAACCCTGGAAGAGAGGAGGAAGAAGAAGAAAAAAAGGGTTGTCACTACGCAGAGGAACAATGAGTTGAGAGAGAGAGAGAGAGTGGGATCGCTTTTACCACATTAAAATCTGTGTATTACTCGGAACGAGTTGAGTCATGGAGAGGGGGGGGAGAGGCTGGCACCACATGGTGCCTTTCTTTTTAATATAGACCCTCTGTAATGACAAATCCGTACATCCAGCCAACCCACGTCGAGTCGGTTAAGCACGAATACAGAACCGGTGGGGAGGAGGGTAACGTGGAATACGGAGGGTTAATTTTAGTTTGTCCCCTCCAAATTTAGGTAGTAAAACAAAAGACACAAGCGGTTGACCTACGTGGACTGGGAAAACACCGTAAAGCCTTTGCTCGTGAGGGGGAGGAAGGAAAGGGCTCCACTGCCGCAGACACGATACGTGCCGGCTTCTGCTTCGCCCAGCTCCACCGCTTCCATTCCGGGCCGAGTTCGTGACGCCATCTGTCTACACAGTTCAGCCCTGACCCGGGCACCAGTCGGCGAGCGGATTTCCGTGGTCGACGAGGAGCCGGGAACCTGAAATAACCGAAGACCCGAATCCTCCACCGCCCGCCCGGCAAAGATGAGCGACGATCGAGACGCGGAGACGTCGGCAAAGGTGACGATGGCACGGATTTCCGAGGATCGGAGGCACAAAGCAACTCACCATGTTGGCCTTTCTGCGGTAAAAGAGGCAAATCCCATCGGGCCTTCGCCGCAGGAAGTTGGCGAACGCTTCCGGTTTACATATATATATATATAATGTATATGTATATATACATGTGTGTGTGGCGCGCGACTCTAAGCGAAACTTTGTTAAATGAGTATTGATTGGCTGGAGTCCGTGAAATATGACAAATCACCATGGTCGTACCGGCGCGCACATGCCGGAGGAGCCGTCGTGTCTGTAACCATGGACTTGGCTGGGAAGAAGGAGGACTGCCTGCCGGAATACGACGGCCTGGAGTTCTTCGCTTTTAACGACTGCTGCGCGGAGTTCGACAACGATGAGATGACTTCCATCACCCCAGTGTACATCGAGTCCTCGAAGCCGGTCAGGAAGAAGGACCGCGGCGGTCGGTGTAGTCGCAACGGGAAAGCGGAAGAAGAAGAGGAGGAAGAGGAGGAAGGGGGTTGTTTTTTCAATGATGAAGATGCTGGGGAAACTGGGGACGGCTCCACGAAAACGACCGGGTAAGGTGCGGTTACTCTCCCCTCCCCCCCCCGCTTCTTCTACTCCATACCCATGAGACTGCGTTCGGCCTCACCGGGCCGCTTTCCGAAACTGTAACAGGAAAGACGTTTGGTGGGGGGGGGGAGGCTTCTGTTTCTTCTCTGTGCGAGAGTGAAAAAGAGGAAGGTCATCCGTGTACACACAGCGAAACCCCTTACAAAGTATGAGTTCCTCCAGCCTTCCTTACTGGGGGCCGGGGACGGAAGCGCGGAATGATGAAAACTAGTCATATTATTTATCTTCCTAAACTTTACTGCTTTTGGCAAAACGTTATTTTGTTTCGTTTGAGTAAGTGGACGACCTATAAGCTGGAGAAATATTTAATAGTAATACTGCATGTGAATTATGCTAACTTACACTAGGTCTCTCTCTCCCTCACTCTCCATCTCTCTCCCTCACTCTCCATTTCTCTCCCTCACTCTCCATTTTCTCTCACTCACTCTCCATTTCTCTCCCTCACTCTCCGTCTCTCTCTCCCTCACTCTCCGTCTCTCTCTCCCTCACTCTCCGTCTCTCTCTCTCTCTCACTCACTCTCCGTCTCTCTCTCTCTCCCTCACTCTCCGTCTCCCTCTCTCTCCCTCACTCTCCGTTCTCTCTCTCTCTCCCTCACTCTCCGTCTCCCTCTCTCTCCCTCACTCTCCGTCTCTCTCTCTCTCCCTCACTCTCCGTCTCCCTCTCTCTCCCTCACTCTCCGTCTCTCTCTCTCTCCCTCACTCTCCGGCTCTCTCTCTTCCTCACTCTCTGGCTCTCTCTCTCTCCCTCACTCTCCCCGTCTCCCTCTCTCCTCTCACTCTCCGTCTCCCTCTCTCTCCCTCACTCTCCGTCTCCCTCTCTCTCCGCCACTCGCTCGTCTCTCCCTCACTCTCCGCTCTCTCCTCACTCTCACATCTCTCCAGAACTCTACATCGCAGCACTCACGCTCACTCTCCCTCACTCTCAATCCTTCTCCATCTCTCGCTCTCAGGACCCCTCACTCGCCATCTCTCCTCACGCTCCATCGCGCCCTCACTCTCCATCTCGCCCTCACGCTCATCTCTCCCTCACTCTCCATGCGCTCCCTCACGCTCCAGCTCTCCCTCACTAGCCATCTCTCCCGCACTCGCCAGAGCTCCCGCACTCTCAATCGGCCCTCAAGCTACAGATCTCCTCACGCTCCAGCTATCCCTCACTCGACATCGAGACCTCATCTCCAATAGCGTCTCTCAATCTCAAGCTCGCGAGCCTCCATCGCTCTCTCACCTCCATCTCTCTCTCCCTCCATCTCTCGCTCTCCCTCCATCTCTCATCTCCCTCCATCCTCTCTCTCTCCCTCCATCGATCTCTCGCCCTCCATCTCTCTCTCTCCCTAACTCTCCCTTCTCTCCCTTCATCTATCGTATCTCCCTCCATCTCTCTCTCTCCCTCCATCTTCTCTCTCTCACTCCCATCTCCTCTCTCTCCCTCCCTCTCTCTCTCCCCATCTCTCTCTCTCCCTCACTCTCTCTCTCCCTCCCTCTCATCCATCTCTCCTCCCTCTCATCATCTCCTCTCCTCTCCCTCCCTCTCCATCCATCTCTCTCTCCTCCCTCTCCATCCATCTCTCTCCCCCCTCTCTCTCCACCCCTCTCCCTCTCTCTCCATCCCTCTCTCTCTGCCATGCTATGCCCTGCCTGCACCTGCAGGCGCAAATGTTTTTTTTTTTTTTTAAAAAAACAAGTTACCTGAAAATTTACCGATCAGCATATCATGGATTCAAATCCAATGAGACGAAGCTCGTTATTCAGTACAAACTCCTACTGTAATTTACCATTATTGTATTTAAAAACAGTTCTCAGGACTAAAGTCTGATGTCAAACAGCAAAAGATTGCCGAAACTCCGTTTGTTACTTAGTTCTGTTACTACTAATTATAAAGGTAATGAACATGACAAAGTAACCTATTTTGTGTAAATGACACATCACCAGTAAGTTTTTATCATCTTAAATGTTTTACATCATATTTAACAATTTCTATGTAAATGCATCTGTATTCATTAAAGTATACCAATTCACTCTTTAAACATGGAATTCTTTATCATTTATACTAGTAAAGTTTGCACGGGAAACTTCAAGAGAAATTAGGACATTTTGAAGTGGATTTATTTAGTATGCATTTCTAAAAAAATCTGAAATGGAGATCCATTGATTTAAAAAAATACAGCTGTTATGCTTCTGAAATTTCATTTTTTAAATATTAGGATGAATATTTTTTTTTAAAAAGTCTTTTCCTTTGAAATTGACTTCAGTTTGCCTGAAGTTATAAACACTATTTGTTTCAGTTACATCCAGCACACAATCTCAGAGGATCAGATCCTGATGCAAATAAATCCTGGGGATAGTTGTATGCCTTCTGACCTTTCACATGCAACGTTAACAATAGAAAGTCAAAACCCAAAAACGAAAGCAAAAGAGGTTAAACGGTATGATTTTTGTGTTCTGTTTTCTTCATTGCTGTTGGTTTATACTGAGTAGTTCATGGCATAAAATGCATTACCACGATATAAATTGTTGTAAGACATCCATTTATAAACCAGACTGTCTGAAATGTCCACTGACCATAATGAACACCTCCCTAATAACACAGTGAGCATAGCTTTGGTGGTTGGGACCCTTAACTTCTGATTAGAAGGAAACGTACGCCTGGGGGGGAAGCCCCACAAAGATAACTGAACAGCACCATGCTGACTTGCTGCCAATCAGAAATATAATCTAGAAAGACGGTTCACTACTAGATTTTAAATGGCTTATCCATTTTGATAAAAGGTCAGTCAGGAACACCACTATTTTCAGTCAAACATTTGTCTACTTTTCAAAATTGTAAAATATTGGCAAGGGAGGTAATCATACACGACAATTTAATTTTTCTTTTAAAAAATTGAAATTAAAGATTCATGTTCATTTCATTTTATGAATTCCAGAATAAACTTGCATTTAACTTGCACCCTGGAATTTTAAACTTTCTTCTCATACCAACTTTCATAAAGAAATTTTTGTCTGATACCAAATAGTTGTGAATTAAATTCATTGATAAATAAATAGGTAGTTAGAAAAACTTTTCAGTAAAGACTGATGAGCAACTGTTTTCAAGAAAGTCGTTTGTCTCCCGCTACCTTTTTATGTATTCACTGTTTGCAGTTACCTAATCTATCTAGTCCATGTTTCAGTGAGGGTCTGTTTTACTCTAATACCAAACTAGAACATTATATTTCCCTATTTAAGGATAGATTCTACCATCCCAGAAATATCTGATGTGATTTATTTTTAGAAAATGTTGAGTCTGTGGTTCTGAATATAAAAGGATGACAGTCAGATGAAAAGAAAACTTCTCAACGAAGTGTGAAGTCTCTGCCTTAACCATATTACACCAACTGGGCGGCAGTTAAAGTGGATGACGACAAGGTTCTGTGGCCAGGTCCTCTGTTAGAATTTAAAATTGCAAAATTTTTCTCAATTAGAAATCTGAAACCAGCACTCAACATTAATGTAATAATCTCTTTCTCTCTTCCTCTCTCTCTCAATTACTAATTTACATTCTGTCTACTCTTCATACTTGTATATTATATATGCCTGGCTGCAGCTCTTTGATTTTCTTGTTTGGCTGAGTTCCTTGTGTTGAAGATTGATATTTTGTATCATCTAAAAATTTCAGATTTCACACACGAGTGAAATGGAGAGGGGTATGAACATACATTTATCCAAGCTTTTCTCTTTTTTTTCTTTCCAGGTTCAAATGTAATCTCTCTGGTTGTACAAAGACATATAGCACAGCTGGTAATCTGAAAACGCATCTCAAAACTCATAAGGGTATGTACTGACCATGGTGACAAGCATCCACAGCAGATTCTGTATAAAAACACCTTTTTGTTTTTTTTTTTAATTTCAGAATATTCTAAATATCTTCATTTTTAAGTTGGAGAGGGAGAAAAGCCAGCATCAGTAAGTGCATAATCCATCAATCTAATTTGTTTGCCCAAATCTCACCAGAAAGGGAAAACCTTCACACATTTTTAAGCTAATCTAACTTGGGAATCTTAATGTAAGGTACATGCACACAGAGAAGGAAGCATTTTTACTTTTTCAAGAAGTGCTTATAATAAGTAAACGCTTCTGTTTCAGAATTTTTAGTAAATTAACTCCTAACCCAAAACATCCAAGAGAAGGTAACCTGCTAAATATCTAAATTATGAGTCTGGTAATTCTTTAAAACTTAAAACTGTAACTGTTTTTAAATTATTTCATCAGTGATGCAAAAACTAAATTGTTCATCTAAAAAGGTTTTTATTTATTTATATTTTTTCTTTTTTTTTTGGATAAAAGGGTTGGGTACGGTTGGAATCTGTACGTCTGTAAGACGTAGCAGCTGAGGTTTATGGTGGTTGGTCTTCATCAAACATGGACACCTGTAATGGAACTACAGAGTGAGCAGATTGCATTTAAAAAAGGAAGGGAAAAAAAACTAAATTTTTTTTTTTTTTTATTCTGTAGAAAGAAATCCTTTAGATTAAGCAGCACAAAGAACAAGTCGTCTTATAGGTGGGTGGGTGGGTGAGTGTAGCTATGCTACTAATGGTTGCCCCTTGTAATTGATAACTATTCACAACTTATACTGGAGATTAGTGTACCCAGGTGAAACCCATACGGCTGGCCAGTGAAGAAGATTGAGAAGAAATCGTGCAGGGGTACACCAAACTGTACCAAGACTCAAACTTGAATCATCAACTGAAGCAGTAACCACAATGCCACTGGCTGCCCTATGCTGTGCTAATAAAATGGAGTTATCTGCCCACAGGAGAGAAGATATTTGTGTTTATTACTATGATATGTTTATTGATGTCTCGCAGAAAAATCTCGTGTTTTCATTTTAGTTTTGCATCCAGATTTTTTCTGGTAAGAGTTCCTTAATAGCCACAACTTCAGAGAGAAGACATTGTGAAACACTTTTGACAATTTAGTGAAGATAGTTTCAGTACAAATTTTTGGTGTCAATTTTCTCTTTTAGCTGATATTTGAACACTGGATCCTGTTTGAAAAATGTCACATTGGAGTTCAAAACTTGATTTTGTATGTAAAATGCTTTATGATCAAATGTTTGCAGATGTGTTCATTAACTCTGCCTGCCTTCAACAACAACTGGCTAATTTAACAAGTAAAGCACAACAGATATTCTCTAATTTTGTTCATTGCATGGTTACTGAAAAAGATTTCCACCACCTTTATTCTTTGCACTCAGTCTGCTATGTTAATTGGAAAGTTGGGTGCACAGGTAAATACTATGTAATTTATGTGTAAAGATGTTTTCAAAAGAATTTTTAATTTGTGTTTTTATATTTTGCCTTCAGCTTTTTCTACCTGTACCTAACCTTTTGGTGTCAGTGAAAACTTATCTAATTTTTACTGGCCTTGTTATGATGGAGATGGAATGGGATTGTTGCTGTTATATAGTTTTTATAAAACACTTTGTATTGTGAATAGTGAGAGATGAAACTGCAAGAATTCTTTATATCAGTGAGCCAAATGTGCTTGGTCATCTCCCATTTTGGAGTTTTATACATAGGTATTTCTGGAAAAAGATGATGCAGGTCAACAAGTAGTAATTCATTTTTAATCTTTGTCTGGAAGGGAAGGTAATTATTGAAAATGTGTTGAGAATTTTTAATAGAAATGGAGATAACAGATACTGCAATAAGTTTCTCCTGCATCTGAAATGACCAAAGATTTCATATAAAAATTAGAAGTTACCTCCCCTTTCAGATGGCAACGATTAGCATGCAAGTAGCTTTGTAAATGTGCAATTTTTTTTACTTTCTTTTTTTTTTTTAAAGGTGAATATACATTTGTTTGTAATCAGGAGGGGTGTGGAAAAGCCTTCTTAACTTCGTACAGTTTGAAAATTCACGTAAGAGTCCACACTAAAGAGAAACCATATGAGTGTGACATTGGAGGGTGTGAGAAAGCATTCAACACATTATACAGGTGTGTGGCTGCTTTGCTCTTCTTACATAATGGTTATAGAAATCTCTTAAGACAGAATATAAGGGGAAGTCTGAAATGAATAGATAGTGAAAAGAACCAATATTTAAATTAATCACTACGTTATGACTTTTTCAGTGACAGTCTATCAAAATGAACACTATATCTCTACTTTCGATATACTGTTCTATGTTTATCAGTAATCGTGGAGTTGTAGCTCAAAGCTGAGAAGAGTCTCTGAACTATATTCTTTCGTTATCACCAGCCTCATTAGCATCGTGAGCCTCTAATAGCACACCTAAGCCTTTTAGATAGCTTTCAGTTAGTTCAGCTTTAACAACTGAACACTAAAAAAATTACTTTTATCAGGGAATGGAGCTAAGTTGCCAATATCTTTTGGATTACTCCTTTTTTTTCTGTTAGTATGCATTTGCAGCCCTGTGGTTAGATTGGACTGCCAAGATTGAGGGCCTGAGCCAGCCAAGTTGTGTGGATTTTTCCAGTCATGCTAGGTTTCCCCCTGCATTTAAGACTAAAGAGCTTCAGTGGGGTCTTCTTGGTTACATACAGTAGAGGTTTTTGTAGGTAACTCTTGACTGACTGACTGACACTCTGACCACCACTCAAGAGCCCCAGCCATACCTGCTTATTCATCAGGGCTGATACTCCACGCCTCCCTGTTGTAAAATGTCCTCAGAGCTCGAAAATCAGAACAGGGGGTTTACCAAATTGCTTTCCTGCAGTTAGTGTTTTAGTTGATTGATCATTTGTTCTTGCTTTTTCCTCCCATTTATTATTATTTCTTGTTTTGCCAGCTGGTTGCATTTTTATTGATTGTTTCTTATGTGAGGCTTATTTCAGTCGGTCCTCACTCCCGTGACCCTTTTTTTTTTTATTTTTAAATTTTTCAGATTGAAGGCTCATCAGAGGCTGCACACCGGCAACACGTTCAACTGTGATGAAAATGGCTGCACCAAGTATTTCACCACACTCAGCGATCTAAGAAAGCACATCAGGACTCACACTGGTGAACGACCATACAAGTAAGCCAGTCCCTTCTCCCTTTCTCTCTCCCACTCTTTCCTTTTTCAGAACCATTGTTCACAAATGGGAAAAGGGCTCGTATGGTGCAGAGAGCTTTAGTAAAACATCCACAACAGAAAAGCTGAAGATAGGTGCTTTGTTAAGACTATCAGCTGTTCTTTACGTTTATCTTGCATCTTATTTTTAATGCTTTCATGTAGCAAATTAAATTGTGAATGTTTTGCTCACAGTTGGTTGTCTTTTATTGCAAAACTCTCTAGTTTTGTGAAAGTAAATGTGCATGATCTACACATCAGTGTTTATATTTAGCCATTAGCTGGCTGCCTTTTGTTTGTGGGAAAGTGAATTGGATGATCACATTTAGTTACGAGTGCTAAAAAATGACGATTTGAGATTTTACGCATCTACTACTCTGCTACTTGTTTTCCTTTGTTTTTTTTTTAATAGATGTTTTGAATCTGGCTGTGGAAAAGCTTTCGCTGCAAGTCATCATCTCAAAACTCATCGTCGAACACACACAGGTAGGTCAGGTGATATAAAAGAACTTTTTGTTATTGCTGTTTTGATTTTATTTGAAGAGTTCAAGTGAATCGAAGTTTTGTTGAATCTTACGTAGAGCAGTTTGGATTTTGCTGGTGGAGGGGTTTATACATAAAATCTGTAATTGCTGAGAGAATATTGATGCTCATATTCAAATTACTTAGGTTGGTATATTGGCAATGGAAAAGGTCAGTATCTTTATTTTTAAACTTCGCAGTATTTAGGCTATACAGGATCAGAGCAGCACTGGTTGAACTTCAGGTGGTGTGAACTTCTCAGTCAGCAGATTCACAGAACACTTTGCCCTGAGTTTGAAAATTTAATTAGCTTCATCATTCAGCTAGGTGCTCCTTTTGGTTCAGGGGCCTTATTGAAGTTTTGGCTCCATCTTTATTTTCAAGTACACTCTCAAAGTGCTTCTGATGGAATTCTTTCAACAGGTTTTAGCCTAATGTTTACAGAGCCCTCGGGATATAGTTGGCCTAGCAGGGTGTGCAATCACTTCTCCCCTTAGGCTCTCCCCACTCGGTGTATGAACTTCCAAGTTACAGCCACTTTGATATTCTCTTATTCAGTGCAAAACAGCATCAAAATGTCTGTTTAGATGAGAAACCAGTGCTTATCAACGTTGGTCTTTCCAGTAGTCCTTTTGCACATGGAGAAATCACACTTTCCATCCATTCACCTTCATTTCTTGGCACAAGCCTTCCTGCTTTCTTTTCCTTTTGTTCACCACCCATTTCCTGTCTTCCTATTGAACTGTTGATTTTCTGTCTGTTTTCTTTTGGCCAGATGATGATATCAGGTCTCAAATTTATTATACTTGTAACTTGGGGGGGGTGCTAATTTCCACACTGCATCCACCAGTGCTGTTGAATCATTGGCTGATGCTAGGATGCTCCTTTCCCATGTTTCTTCAGCTTTCTCAGGTATTCTCCCACTCTCACAAATTTTATGAATGGGGCTGACTAAATCTACTTTGTTTTAACCTTCCTTCCTATTTTTTTTTCACCAGTATCTCTAAAATGTCATCACGATGCCATCTATATGTTCTGTGTGTTAATGCTACAACTTGATAACCCATGTTCAAGTATCGGTCTCTTCTTGATTACCACACAGGAACTATCTAGTCTTTTCTTCCAAATCTGCAGAGGGCAACAGGTTGTAAACTGAATTAAGAACTGTATCCTGGCCAGTTACGTTCTCCACACGTCTGCCCACTATAACCTTCCTTCCTCCGTACGCTCATCTCATCCAGTCACCTGGTTCATTTCTTTGTAAGAAATGTATTAGTGATGGGGAGACCAAAGTGTTTAGAAAGATAGACTGGATGCCAAATGAAAGCAATGAGAGAATAAATCGGTCACCGGTTATGATATTCTTATTTGAAGCTCGGCTGTTTAGCTCTCTATAGATGCTTTATCTTGCCATTTGTTTAGTGGTGTACTCAGTTGTCACATCAATCTGGTGATTGGAAGCTGACTAGGCTTTCTATTCTCAGGTGTTTTTGATTTAAATAATGTAAATATTTATGGAAAATAACTACATTTTAGCCTAAGGATGCTGCTTTTTTTGTTTTTGTTTTTCCTTTTCTTAAACAGTAAACTCAACGAGGGATGTTTGGTGGGTAAAATCCAGAGCAGACCAAAAGAGAATGGTGAAGCTTAGCATATGGATCCTTATCAAGGTTTAAAATGAAGATGCTGTTTTGAAAGAGATATGAAAAAAAAAAGAAAAAAAGCTTCCAGTAATTTCACAAGGAATGCAATATTTCAAGTATTAAGAAACTAAAATTTGTTTTTCTTTTATTATTAAAAGTATAGAATTATTATTGAAGTTGGATTTGTGATTCTAATGATCGTGTGGTCAAATGCCAAAGGAGTTTTCAAATACATCAAAAGATAGTTTTAACAAAAGAGCTTTTTTTTCTTTAAAAATGTTTGCTTTTGTAGGTGAGAAGCCTTATGCATGTCAACAAGATGGATGCAACCGCTCTTTCACTACACAGTACAGCTTGAAAACGCATCAAAATCGGCACGAGAAAGATTCAGGTGACAGTCTGGTGAAAACGGTTAAAGTAGAGCAAGTACGTACAGCTGTCTGTCAGCATCGTGATTGAATTGATTCCTCTCTTTCTGACATAACTAATGAGTGCGGCGTACATTTAAACAGAAGCTGACTGTTGCTGCTGTCTGTGTTTTCAGGTAGACAAAGAACGACAAGTCAGTCGGGGGTCTGGAGAACCCGGTGAACATTCCATGTTAGAAACTCCTGACGAGACAGACTGCCTTCCAGCAGCAGCCCTGACTCCCACATCCAGGCCCATTCCTGCCCAAAATGTGAGTGTTGTCTGTAGCAGTTTTTGCATCTTCTCTTTATGCAAGGGGATGTGATTAGGTGTAGTTTTTGTTCTGATTGCCCAACCAGGAAACAAAAGACTGCTTAGAAGTTTGGTTTATTCTGTTAAAAATAAAGCAAAATTAATGAACGATTTTAAAGAAGTTCTGGGTCGTTTATTGTTGCTGCCTCGTTGTCATCATCTGTTTGTATTTTCTAGGCTGCCACCAACAGTGAACAGATGACTGCCGAACAGATTCTGAATTCCCTGTGTCTACAGCCAGTGGAAAGTCCGGGGAATCCATCAGAACCTCCAATACAAACCAGCTACTCAGGTGAGTTTCTGAAGATGCTGCTAGGTTTTATGGTGAAGAATTTTTTATCGAAGGTGTGGTGGGATTGCTTGCATATTTTGTGCAGGATGCTGAGAATTAACCAGACTTCTCCCCAGAAATTACTGAAGACACATAGTGTCTGACACTCTGGTGGGGGGTGGAGTATTGGCCATTCTTCCTTAGAATGCTTTAAAAAAGGACACACATCTCTTTACCTTTCTTATCTTAAAACAAATATTTAAAATAAGAGAATTATCACGTTTGCAATTGTAAGAGAAAATACTGTCTAGGTTAATACATTATTTAAATTGTATTTAATCATATTTAATTTTCTAAAGTTTCTTTTATAATTCATTCCGCACAACATCAAATCGGTCATGTGGCCAACTCCATAGCAAGTGAAGGTACAGAGGTAAATTATGGTTCTTATGTTCCTGTTTTCATTAATTGTTAACCTAATCTACTCCTAAATTATTTTTCAAAAACTTTTTTAATTACTTTTTCAGAAAGATCCAAGTATCTTAAGCATTATTTTATAAATTATGAAGTTCATAGAATATTAGAAAAAAATTAGCTTTTCTTAATTGGATAAGAGTTTGCTTTGTAGTATATAGGTAACTTTTTAAATCAACATTGAACTCAGTCTCCTATTTTTAAACAGAAAAACATCAATTAGTAAGTGTAATTGGGCTAACTTTTTTAATATAGTAATTTCATCACATTAATATTTTAAGGAAAATCTCTGACCCACTAACAGTGAAACTGAAATTTCTTTGTGCTTCCTGATTTTGAAAATTTGAGTATTGTCACTTCATGGCTGCACTAGCATACTCTTGAAATCTGCATTTTCTATACTGCCTCTAGGGTTTCCAGCAACCTTTCTTCTCACAGCTAATTGCATTTGTTTTTCCTTAGAAGTAAATAATACAAATAAAAATATTCCAATCTGCTTATGCTTAGTTACCACATCTTGGCTATTGAAAATATAGTGGCTTCCTTCTCACATTTTAGTTTAACCAGTAACAGACTTGGTGATAAAAGCTTGGTGAATTTCAATTGTTCTGCAAACAATAGGTCTGTAGGAGAGACGGTGAATTGTAACATAGATGGTAGATCTTGCACACTCACCACACGATTTCTTGTTTACACTTTTGTCGGAAGTGGTCTTCTGCTGATGAAATGGAATTTTGTTTTATTTTGTTTAAGACCTGAGAGTGTGTTGGGTACTGATGCCACATTGGAAAGATATGAAGGTGTGTCAGATGCTGAAGGCACATCGGAAGGGTATGAAGGTGTGTCGGATGCTGGAGATGTGTCGGGGAAGGTGTGGAGGTGTCGGATGCTGAAGATGTGTTGGGGAAGGTATGGAGGCACATCAAATGCTGCAGGTTTATTTATGAAAGCATGTTGGATGCTGAAAGTGTATTGGAGAAAGGTGTGAAGTCATCAAAAAGCTCAACTCAAAATGAAGCGGTGTCAGAAGCGACTTGCCTTACGTGGTGACCGGGGGAGAACACTGGTTTGTTTCTTGGTTAGCCAATCTGCTATGTGTGCATGCAAAAACTTCTTAAAGCCTGCAGTAGCTGTCCAGGCATCTGATGGCCCCCCAGTGTTAAACTACTGTTTGTGGGCCCACATTTGATTCCCAGTCATAGTCGGGTTGGTTTTATGTGCCACACTGGCATGGTTTCTTCTCTCTTCTTTACCAGCCAGTCGTATGGGTTCTCTACCGCATTAAAAATGAAGAGCTCTAGTAGGGTCTTTCCTGTTGAAGCCCAAGATGCCGGGCTCCCACATAGCACAAGGTTGGCAAAGGTTCCTAGGGGAAAACTGTGGCACTATGAGGTAGACAAGCTTGTTGAGGGAGCGGTGTATGCCAAACACCCCTCCGGTGTGTATAATTTTAATGTACTAAAAGTGTATTTGTTAATTAGCGAAGAAGATGGCAAATTTTTTTTGTAAGTGAAGCCAAATTCACATTTTTAAGATACCTATCAAGGAATTTTTATTGAAACCTGGTTTGCAATACAAAATCTGATATTACAGAGTAGATGATGATTTGGTGCAACATTTATTATTTTAAAAAATTGTTCCTTTTGATGACTTACACAATAATAGTGTGATTGGATCGATTCTTTTCCAATGTAAGAATAATTGCTGATGGAAGACAAATTCCGGACTGAATGTATTTTGAAATGTGTGCATTCTGTGAGTTTGGGTTGGGGAGCCTCTGATCTGTTGCTACTTGGTTAGAAGATTATGTAACCCATCGGTTATTTCTTTTGTTTGGGAAGGGAAATCCTGTTAATGCAGATCTCTGACCTTAATTTAACAAGTGGAATTCTCATTGATTGAACAAATAGTTTGGGGTTTTTTTGAGTTGGTAATCTATACCTAAGGCAGTCTTTGACTGAATCTCTAAATGAAGAGGATAGATTTTGCTACCTGTTTTCTTTAACTGGCTAATAAAAGACCAGAAAAGTTGGAAATTCTCCCTGGCGGGTCTGGTGATGTGGACGAACTGCTTTTTTTGGCGGGGAAAGTGCGCCTTTAATTATGTCACTTGGAAAACGCATGGTCTGAGTGGTGGACACCGTTTCCGGTGTGGGTGAAGCTGCCCGGTGACCTGACCAGATGCCGAGACCTGGTGCAAGAGAACGGTGGGAAATTTAGAAAACCAGATGACTTCAGCAAGAAGTGGCAAACTAGCGAGAATGTAGCTTCATCAGCGGTGGTTGCATCCAAATCTGCTGCTGCTGCTGACAAAAAAAACCCATGGCATCATTTGTCAGTACAAACGACACCTGAATACTGGATTTTGTGGACTGAAAACCGTTGAGTCACTGTTCTTTCAAGCATTGTGACGATGTTGTAGGTTATATTTGAGCTGGACAGCGACATCACTAGGAAGATGTTATGCGTTGAGCAGAAGTGTGCAACATACCTTGCTTTATTTGGAACTGGCCTTATTTTAGAAGCTTGGTTAAGAACAGGATCAAAATAGAAGATTAATAAATTCTTATGTTTGGCATATCATTGAATGGATAACTACAAAAGAAACAACTGGGCATCCTTGAGATGCTGGAAGTTGCCAGGTAAGAATTTATTTTTATGTATCTTAAAAAAACTTCTTATTCAGCAAACTATTTCATGTTTTTAGCATTTTTTAAAAAAATTTTTAGCCTGGTGATTATATTAAAGTGTATTATTGTCTTAAGATTTGTCCGTGCCATAGGTTTCTTATAGATATCTTAGGATTAGACTTGAGAATGTTTGAGAGACATCCATGTTTCTGATTTAGTTTACATGGCTTTGGCCTGAGAAAACTTCCACATTTCTACACACTTTTGTTTTTGTGGCATTTGTGGAAATATTCAATATTGTTTTTTCTTGTTACGACAGGTCATCTCAAGGTTGTTTTTTTTTTTAACACTTCTTTTATTGGACATGCAACAGCAGAAGACCTGGATGAGCAGTTCTTTGGAAAAACCTGGTTCTCCACAACTTCCAATCTCCCTCAGCTGTCTATGGATGGTGCGAATGTTAATTGGAAATTTTTCACGCTGGGCACTGTTACTACATTGGCAGGGGAACAGCGTTTGTTTTTTTCTCTACACTATTTAAAGATTCTGACATAGAGAGGATTCTGACAGTTACAGATTGGTCATTATGTGATATGATGTTCTATTTTAAATAACACCTATCAGCTAAAGATGTATAGGAATCAGTTAGGCATTGCAAGCATCACCGGCTAGAGAATGTGCCATTTGCACTGGATATATGGCTGCAGGTCAAAGTGTACTTCAATCTCACAGTGGTCGGATTTGATACATTTTTGCATGAATCACTTGGGCTCTGCAACTACTTACAGCAAGGTTTTTGAAAGTCATGAAGATGTTGCTGCATCCTGTCATTTGATCAGGCTTTTGTTGAAAGAGGCTCTTCTCATGATAAGGAAATTATGGTTGATAACATATCTGAAGAGTGTCTCCTGATCCAGCAACAATTAGCAGTCATTAATCACACCAGCCACATTAGAAGAATACAGAATGTTATAATAACAATGAAGCTTCTAGTAGCAGTAGCTAGAGAGACAGACAAACTGAGAGAGAGAGAGAGAGAGAGCTACAATAACAATGAGAGCAAGGCTGCAAGGAGAAAGAGTTTGGTGGGGGGAATTGATGAGATAAAGAGGAGATAAGATGACAACAGTAACCCTTACATTAGTTATGGAATGTACAGATTGCTTTAGTAATAGTATCCTTGTGATACAAGGTGGCCAGATTTTTCTCATCCATCCATACACCAAAAGCAGTGATAAGGACTTTGTTGGACGTGCTTCCATGTACACTGGATGAGTTCTTGACTGTATTTAGAAATGGCATTAAGTAAATTTAGTTGGGCCTTTCTCACCCTTTTTTTTCTGCGGAAGACCATTGAGAACCGCTGGGACCACTCACTAAGTGTTTTGGACTATGCAACAGTCTTGCATTCACATGTTGCACTCTTCTTTCATGAATAATAAAAGAAACAGTTCAGCCTGAACATTTGAGTTTATTTTTATTTTTCTGAAGATAAGGACTTCATTATTTCATTCCAAAGATTATGGAAAATGGATTTTAAATTGAAGTTTCCATATGTATAGTGTGCACATATATATATATATGTGTGTGTATAACTCAATGCTGTGCATACATGGACATCTATTCTCTTGTTGTCTCTCGCTTGCTTGCTTGCACACACATTTTCTTTTTTTTTGAAAATTGGCTTTAAAATCTGTTTTTATTGACAAAAAAAAAAAGCTTACTAACAAATAAAAAAAGAAAAAAAAAATTCTGAAACCAGCTTTTGAATAGCTAACCCCGAACTGTCAGTCTTCTCTTGAACCTGTTTGCTTGTTTCCAGTTGGCAAACCCTATTACATAAAAGAAAATAGTTCATTATCTACGGACCAAAAGCCTCACTGCAGCCTAACTGTTGCTAGACTCTCTCCACACATTCTGTAGTCTGTTTTTAGGGCTTGTGCAGCTTTCTGTTTGACTGTTCCATTCATGGTAAACTCCATTTTGCTCTGGTTACTGCTGTGTTGCCACCTATAGATCAACATTGGCACTACTGGTGTAAATTAGTGGCAGCAACATTATATTCTGCAAATGAAACCAGGATTGTCTGAATAGTAGTACTGTAATTACTTTCAGTACAATCCTTATATGTGCTGAAATTATTGACAAAATATTAAATACATTTAAGAAGCCACAAACTTAGTATACTTTGCTGCTAGGTAAGATCATCCATTGTGATGTAGATATGCTTTACTTATTACTAAAAGCTGCTTCCTTAGGCTGGTGATAATTTAGTGACTAAGCAGGACCTGGATCCATCCTGTCTGTCTCTTGCTGCAAGGTAAAATGGTAATTTTTTTAACACACTCAGCGTTCATGGTGTCTATTTATTATCCGCAGGTACACCTAGCATGGGTGTTACAGAGATAATTCAGCCATGCATAGTGCCACTAGAAGTTGCTGCTGTGCCTTCTGTTACCATGCAACAGTACATCATTACTACTGCCCCGGCTGCACCACTTCTCGAGGAATCTTCATCAGGAGCACTGACATCAAACATGACTGCTGAGCAGCCTCACTGTATGGAGGAACCTCCATCAGTTGGTGAGAAGAGAAAGGACATCCAGTCACCACCTCTAAGTAGAGACAAATCTGCTGCTGCTGACCAGTCCATGCTTTTTATCCCATCTCTCTCTGCCATAAACTTTGGCGATATGGTTGTGCCGGTGTGTGAGAACTCTGAAAAAGGATCTGTGATCCACCTTGTACCCATCAATGGATTTGCCGGGGGGATCCAGTGCAGTCAGGAAGAGAGTAAATGAATTGAATTCAAGGTAGGTCCACATTGCTATTGCTGGATTTAACCTGGAACACATTTTTAATGCCAGAAGTCAATGCCATGAAAAGAAAAAAACAAAAAATTAGGTTTTGAAAAAGTTGTGTATTCAATTTTTTTAACTTAAGTACACAAACTTATGAACACAAATGATTAACACCAATACTGCCAAGAGCATTAAAATTAAATTGATCAGTTATCTCCTTTCAGGATTGAAAATAGCTGACATGCTGAAAATTGTTACTTCTCAAAATTCCTTTTACTTAAAACTGTAGTTGTTGTTCCTGACGTTTATTTACCTTGGTGTTCTGCTGAGCATGAGACCATTTGTTTGATGACCTTTCTTTCTCTAAGGATGTGTTGTAGATAAATCACCCTGCCTTGAGACGTCATAGCAAATGACTGTATGCACCACCAGGTGAAAAGGAATAGTGGCATGGTCATTGTCTCATTTGATGTTGAACAAAGTCTGGAACTTTGGAAAGCAATAGTTTTCAGCAAGTCATGGTTTTCCAATTCTGACCTTTTTAAAAATAAAAATTCAGTCCACCGATAACGATAATTATTCTATTACTGTATATCTAGTACTTCACTTTGTTTATAAACTTCTGGTGCCACAGTATAACACTACATGACAGATGATATCTTTTGCCAGACACTAAACCGTGCACTATATAGTGTATAGTGAAACCAGATTGAAGCATTTTTTGATTTATCATTGTAAGAAAATAGTAATTTGAAGAAAGACGAAAAAAACACCATTAACATCTATTATATATTATTTCAGGTTGTGAAAGCTTAAATATACAAACATTTGTTAGAAAAACACATTTATTGTTTTTATGACATCATGCAGTATTTATGTAAATCTCTAAATGTACAACAATTGCTGATGGTTTTCTAATGTCACTATTTGTGTGTGCATGTTTATAATGTCATACGGCTGTTTAATGATAATATATAGCAGATGTCTGTAAATGTTTAAGAATGATATAGATTTTAAATAATTTTTGTTGTCACATCAGAATCATGGTTTTAGCCATGTTTTCTGTTACTTTTACTGTACATAAGTTGTTTTTTTTTCTCTTTTTTCACCACAAGTGTGTAGTTCTGTGTATGTAACCCACTGACTAGAAGATGTGTCTTGTTTTTTAACCCAGGTGAGTAACGAGTGGTATTTCATAGAAAATAGAGGATAAACCTGGCCACAGCTTATCACTTTATTAGTAGATCAATGATGTTGGCAACCTCTCCCTGTTGACCATCAGGGTTTAACCCGGAGGACTAATTCTGTCTGCATTTATGGTAAATTGCAGGTGGTGCTTTTATTTTTTGGATAGTACAAGTCTGGGTTGGTGAACCCACCATCTTTTCACGTGATTTCTGGGCAACGCTTTAGCCCACTGCACACCACCAGGGCTACTGAGACAGTCAGAAACAGAACCAAACAGATCGTAAGTTGGGCCACTTGTACATCCAAAAAAAAAAAAATGGAAGCACTGCCTGCAATTTACCACCATTGCATGCTGAAACAGATCTCGGGACTAAGTCACCGAGGATGGCAACAGGGGGAGATAACTGAAACATAAGTTCACTAGCTAGTTCATTTCTACTAATAAGGTGAGAGGGAGTAGTGCCTGAGCTAACCCTCTAGTTTCTGTAAATAATGTAGCAATAACTCTGTTCTGAAGTGGCATCTTTGTTGAGGTTGCAAAGACCTGTCTTGCTCTTGTATGGAAGGAGTCCACCTACTGCTAACCTCAGTAGCAAAAGAACCATTGTCAATACTTTGTATAGGAAGTATGAAAACCTGGGTATTTAGAGGAAGCCTACTCTTGGGACCTGGTAGAAAGGCAGTGGCAAGCATCGGTGCCATTGCTTTTCATTAGCAGAAACTTTTGACTGGTGATGGTGCAACGAGTTTTTGTGATGCCAAAATATTTTCAAACAAAGCACCAAGAGTTGTGTTTGTGAGGGTGAGGAATCGGCAGAGTTCTGCTTATTCCAAACAGTGCTTCGTTCTCTTTCTGTCTGCTGTAGCTCCAACCCATTGCCTTTAAATTCTTTTATGTTGAGATGATGATGATATTTGCTCATTGTAGAGTTTAAGATAGTTCTAGAAAGTCCTTGAAGATGATATCTAGAAAATGTGCTTTTGGAAGAAGTTTTAGATGTCATTCTCCTCCTCTCTTCCCTTAATACTTTTCAAAACTATGCTCTTCTGATTTGTGATTACAAACTATGCCCAGTTGGTCAAAATAAAAACAGGACTACTTGTCATTAAAAGAAGTTGAGAGACCTTCTTACCATCAAATCTGGCAAGAATTTTAGCTGTGATATTCTGTACAGTGAAATCAAAATGTTAGTCACATGAATGAAAAATAATAGGGGGTTCTCTTGTAGTCTCTCTCTCAAGATCCATAAAGGAATAAGTTAGCCCTCCATGTATGTGCCAGTTCTTACTCCTCCTCTCCCCACACACCCAGCCTGAGTTTGTTGATCTGGATGTATATTTAGCCAACACACTTGTAATGTAAAATGTGGGGTTGGAGCAATATGGATTTTTTATTACAGGACTATGTTGATGGGGAAGATATGATGCACCATAGCCCCTGTGGCTCATCCTATGCTGAGTAATACAGATTCAAGAGGTAGTGGAGTCCAGATGCACTACTACAGGTGGTGTGCCCAAGGCTAAAAACGTTTGATAAGTAAGTAGTGTGCACACCTCAGTTATGCTGAAACTTATTTTGATCAATATGGTTCTTTGGCTCCAAAACACCACCACCACCACCACATTTGTTCAATCTTAAAAACAGCAAAACATGCACATATTGTTAGTCTCTGTAACATTGTCATTGCTGTCACCACAGAAAAGGATGCATATCTCAGATCTAATGTCTTGTTTGTTATCTGAATTGCTATTTTGTACCCTAAAAATCTTACATGCATCTTTGCTAATGCCAGAGTTTTTTTGTTTTTTTTTTTTGCAAAGATATTCACCACCTTGATCTGGCTAACAAGGTGATGGAAGGGAATTTTCAACACAAACTTGATTTTGTACAGATATCACCAGCTCACAATGAGAGATTTGTACACCTGCATTTCCTTGTTTGCTTTTTGTTTTTCTTTAAACACTGTTATCTTTTTGGATCAATGTATCAAAACCTGAGTATTGAATATAGGATCATCTTTGGCGTTTGATTGTGTTTAAAAAAAAAAATATATATATATATATACAAAATATTTATTGTGTAAGAGATTTTATTTTCTGAGAATTATCTCCCTTAGATTAAATTACTGGCACCACTATAGTCAGAACAAGTCCATTTACTACAAAACCATTGTCATCTTAAATCTAGCTTTTGTTGTTGTTTTTTTTTTTTTTTTTTCTGGAAAGAAATCTATACCTTATCCCTGATTATATTTTGGGTCAGTGTTGTTAATTCACGAAGGCTGAAGTTCCACGCACACAGGAGGCAGAAGCCATGTCACGTTGTGGAAATTTGGTATTTGCCAAGACCTGGAGAATAATGGTGACTCTGGTACTGTTTAATCATTCGAACAGATATCTGAAATTTAAGGCTTTGTTCAGTATAATATTAGTAAAATAGAATATGGTCTATGTATGGTGGCTGTAATTATTGTCTAATTGTTACTTATAATTTGATCTATGGGCCATAACTCAACTCAAACTGTTAATCTTGTAATAACAGTGTTTATTCTAATTTTTATCACTTATAAGAGAGGAAATCTCTCTCTCTATTTTAAAAAATATTTAAAAGGTAAGGGAAAAAGATGGAGCTATACAGTGATCTTTAAGACAAGATATGGTGAAATGTTATAAGTACAGGTTGTCCCTAAAAGATGTATACATGCTTTCATACGATGCATGCAAGGGAATTTTCTCACAACATTAACACATTTTATCTGGAAGCTCACAGATAATGGTACTGTGCAATAGAGCAGAGGCCCTTGATGTCATGTGTTTTTGGTTGGTGTGGAAAAAATTACTAGAATGAGGTTGTACTTTGATCAATGTTAGTACTCGAAATCTAAGAATGTTACTGAAGTACGGTGTACATGGCCATGCGGGTATAAATCATGCCACCATCCTGCCTTATAGTCACATGATTGGAGAAATTCAAGCCAAAGACATCGTACAAGATATGAAAGAAAGGGGTAAACCTGCCAGAGATTAATGTGGACAGGTGTCTCTTCCTGTGGTCTTGTTGAGTCATTCTTCTTCAGTGACAGGAAACCAGTACCTCAATCTCTCTTTAAGCAGAATTGAGATCCTGTATAGCAATGAAAAGCAAGATGGCACACTTCTGCATTTTCTTCAAGATGTAGAGAATTTTTTGATAAACACTTTACTGGGTGGTGGATGAGAAAATGTGGACTAGTGGAATACTCACCATGTTTTCCAGATTTCTCACCACCAAAAACCTTTTTCCTGGCAGATGTGTAGAGGAATTCTTGAGGCTCAACAGCATTCCCATGAAAGCATGTTGCTCTGTTGTCAAATGCTGCAGTGCCTGTATGAATGCCAGTGCTGGACATTTTGAAATTGTGTGGTGTCTAATGTATGAAGCAAAAATTCTATCTAACTGTCTTTGTTTACTAGGCTAGAGAAAAGCATTTATATGCATCTTTTGGTGATACCCTGTACATTCATTAAAGAAATAACTGTAGCTAATTGCTTTGTACTTTTAGAACAGTATACAATCTACTTCCATGTTTTAAATATAAAATACTGACAGTAAATGCAAGGTGTTCCAGGTTAAACAACACTATTTCTTTCTTTTCTCTTGCGATCACTCATTTCATAAGATTTGGATGTGTTTCACCATCATTATGCACACACTGGCCCAGTGCATCTGTCTTCAGCAGTGGTTTATTCTTCTGACTTTTCCTTGTCATAGGAGACTTGCCTCTGTTGTGGCTATAGAGCGTCCCCGCCCTCGGTTCCTGTCTGAGTGCCTGTGCAAGCCACTCCCCAGCAGCAACTGGAGCAATGCCAGTAAAGTACCTTGCTCAAGAGTCACAACAATGTGCCAGCAGCAGGAATTGAACCTAGAACTCTTAGGTAGTGAAGCCAATACACTCACCACTGAGTCACATTGCCTGGCACAACACAATTTTAAGCATTTATCACAAACTATTAATGACACAGACAAAACTGATACCACTCTACAGAGAAAAGTCCAAAGTTGTTTTATCCAAGGATCTGTCCATGATCCAAATTAAGCATACATACCGTGTGTACATGTTGTCCAAGACGTTTCCTATAGTACCTCAGCTAATGCAATGTGTGCATCTCCAGATCACTGTTTTCAGGTCATCGACAATCCTGGGGTGGGAGGCATTTCATAGACTTGCTCCTTTAGGTACCCCCACATAAAGACATCACATGGATTAAGGCCCAGGCTTTTTGGTGACCAGGGAAAGGTTTGAGATTACCCTGCCACTGAGTTGGGAATGGAGGTAATCCAAGACTATCCGTGGAGCGTGGACTTAAAACTATGGCTGTCTCACTGGAAAACATGGACATCTCAACAAACAAACAAAAAGAACAGAAGATTCAGCCTCCATCAACTCCACAAATCTCTCACCAAAGGTTTGATGCTTTTCTTTGCCCTTGGTTACCATGAATTTTGTGCAGAAACTTGTTTAAGTCTTTCCTAAGAATTCTCCAGACTGGATTTTATGACACCTGCCTCCCCTGACAGCGGTCCACCCACCATCTTATGTTCTGAAACTGCTGAACAAACTGAGGAATGGATTTAGGGCCCCATCGGATAATGGAAAAACACTCTACTGAACCTTCTTTGTACTGTCACAGATGGAATTTGCCTTCATGAACCACTCAAGAAGTTTGGCTTTCTGCCGCAGTCCGCCATCTGTGGACAACAACTAGAACAGGACACAGCAGAGTGGTGCCACTTTTGTTTGTCATGTTGGTAATAAATGTGTAAAATCCTGGCATTTCATCTGAAACAATCTGAAGAAAAGAAAACAGCTTCATTCAGGTTCACAGAATGGAGTTTTTGTTGTATTTTTGTAATTGGATGTGTGCTTAGTTGGGCGACGATATCATCGTGCTGTACTAATGCTATGTATTCATCAATCTGCTGAATTTGTTCCCATATTATTATTACTATTATAATTTACCTGGAGTAAGAAAGTTTATCCTGGCCTTTTCATAAAAACTAAAATCTTAAAAATACTATATATATATATATAATATATATTAGTATCATAATTGCTCAATTACTAAACCAGACAACCTTACAACTATGGAAGCCAAGTCCTCAATAGAGAAGCATACAAATTTTTGTTTTGATGAAGAGATATTAAAAGATATCTTATTCACATAGACAGTTGGTAGTTAAGGGGTTGACCCTCTGAAATCTGGCAAATAAATCCAGCTCATCTTGAAAAACAAAAAAGCTTTAAGTGCAGTAACAATATGTTCACATGATTACTTCCTCTAGCAAAATTTTGGAAATGATGACTGGGTGTTGAGTCCTATGGACAGATTAAATTGAGGAAAATTTTTGATTTGGGATAGCCCCACATTTTGTATAGTTTTAAATGCACATCCAGTAGAGTATTGGGGTTGGGGACACATTGCCTTTTGAAACTGATAGTTAAAAGTACTTTTTTAAAAATTTTTTTAAAATTTAGTGTGTTTCTATTATTTACTAATGTATGGAGAATGTTATCACAATCATTATATGAAATACATGCATATTGTTTATCTGTTTTATACAATGTAAATTTCATATTCAAGCTGATGTATGAATGGTTTATATGCAGATCCTCTGTCTTTCAATGCAAAATGAAATTTGTAGGAAGTAGACCTTTGATTTTTATTTTGAGTTACTTAAAATGAAAAATGTAGAACTACTTTCTGTTTTTACTGGATGACAGTCTGAAAGCTATTTTAAAAAAAGAACATTGCTATCTTTAGACTATATCTACTATGTAGATGGTTAAACATTAATAAAAAAATTTAAAGAATTTGTTGTTTTGTTATAACATATATATAAGTCCATCATCTAAAGTATTTATCTGCATTATGCTTGAGCCTCTACTGCACATTATAGAAACCTAAATCTATAATGTTTCGATTGTCACCATAAAAACTATTCATCAACTGCTACAAGTCAAATGATAATTGAAAAATAAAAATGGCTGGACACTAAGATATTTCATAAGACAAACAACTAAAATTTCATCGTTCATACAAAGCTTCAGAATATTTTTTCATCCTAATATCCAAATTAGCTTCAGTATAGGAACATATTGTCTTTTGATAAAGGTTCAGAATTTCACATCTTTGTTACGTTGGAACACTTTAGAGACTTGCTGTATGTCATGGACTATAATATATACAGCGTATTATACACAAGTGAAGAGTGGGAAGAGAACGCAATACTTGTTTACGTACTTGCCAACTTTTCGAAATTCTCATGGGGGGGGGGGAGATTTTGTGCAACTTGCAACAAATCAAGCAACGTACAAGCAAAACTGGTTTAAAGCCCATCAATTTTGCAAATACCCATGCATTCTTTGATGTTCTCATTTGTTTTCAATTCTGTGGGTCTCCAGATATTATCCTCATTTTCATTTTTGTAAATTTCAGACTTATTCTTAACACAATGTTGTTGTTGTTTTTTACTTTCAGTAAACAGGGTTGAGGCACCAAATGTGTTTGTGTATATATATTTATAATACCAGTGAGGCAGTAATTTCTCTGGCTGACCTGTCTATGGTTTTACTCATACTTAGTCGATAAATTAGTTTAAATATGTATTTGTTTCCATTTCTGAAGACCTCATTCATCTTGAAATATTGTTTTCAATTCCTAAATAGGTTCAATTTCCTATGTTGATTGAAATATTAAATGAACAAGTAAAAACAGTTTGTCAATACAATAAAATTTGATATGACTTAATCACAAATGAAAGAAAGACAGCTACTATTGAATATTGAAAATAGTGCACACATGATCTGGAATAATAAGAAACAAATTTTAATCTTACTAAACAATGAAGAATGTGAAAGTTGGACAGGGGTTTCCCCCAGCCTGGCCTTTAAAAAAAATTTTAGTTTAAATAAAAACAACAAACTTAATTATGGATACAACCTAATCATTCGGAGAATTAAGGCATTTCGCAAACGTCAAATGTAAAGTAAAATAGGCCAGCCTCGCAAAATGCATCTGTTTTCGAAGTACATTTAGCCACCCAAGGAAATTGTTTCTTAAGATGTCTGGAGTGTGGACTCATAGTGTTTTCTCTTCGCCTTTGCTGCCAAGGAAGCCATTTTGAGTAATTGTGTGAACAATCACGCCTGGTTTAGAATGATAAATACGATTGGTTGTCTTATTTGTATGATCGGTTTCCATTGGCCAAGAAGAAAGTGAAGCCCGATTTACAGAATCACATGATTACTCAACTGGTTTTGCTATAGAGAGCAAACAATTGGCTGATGTTTACTGTAAAATTTTGAATGCACAAAAAAGTAAAGTAGAAATGACCAATTTTTAAAACCCAATCAGTAGATCAGATCAAAAGTCCAAATTTGGGAGACTCCTGCCCAAATCAAAAGAGTTTGCGAGTCTATATTTGTAGCAGTTGAATAAGGAAAACCTTACACAAACTTTTGGTTGTCTGTTTGCACATACAGTGACTGACAGCTCTGAGTATATTCCTGTCCTAGTTTGTTGATTAGTACATAAAATATTGTTTGTTTGTGCTTTTTGGGGGGAGAGTCTCAAAAATGTTTAAGTAACATTCGCTAAACAAACCAGCATAAGCAAATATTTACTGCAGCTGTTAAAGAATGGCGTTTGATGTCTGTTTTATGATCAGCTTTCGTAGCCTATTATGAAATGGAATCACTAAGGTTGACTCTGCGTTACAAAATAGGCATGAAACTTTTACATTTCTTTTTTCTGAAATACATAATAATCTGCTACTGTAAATGAAAACTTTACTGACATGATAATCTGAAAAGATGGTTTCTGTTCCATACATCCATCAATTTTTTCCCTGTATTCCCATTTGGCCTATGGTTTAAAATAACAAAATTTTACTGTTAGATTTTCAGATAATCATTTACATGCAAGACTAAGAACTTCTTTTGCGAATCGCTCTGAATAATAACTATGATTATTAATTTCCCAAATCATCCTGGTTAAATGTCTTTTTTATCCAAGAGCGGTAAAAGATTAGGTAATCACCTAGCATAGCCAGAACCCCTCCAGGAGTTGTTTGAGGTGGTTTGACTAGCCCCTACTCTCTTGAAGCAGAGGCATCTGTTGCTGTTTGAACAGTTTTATTAGCATTTCATACAAAAATAAATGACACTAGAAACTTAATGTAAACCCTGAAATTTATTGTTAATGTTCATTTTCAAAAAATACACTTTTTTGTAGTTTTGAATATTACTCTTTTATGGTAAATTTTAGTTTATTTTATGTTCAGCATTTGATGCTGGCCGTCCTGAATGCATCCCTTTGGATTCACTAATACGTACATTTTTTTTAACTAATAGAGAGATGACAACATCTTTCTCGTTCAACATTTGGGGCAGCAACTGAAGCCCCAGTGATAACTGCCCGACTTAATCAGCCGACCATCCTCCGAAAACCTAGGTCCATGTATTCGAAATATTTCTATGGAAGAAGGTAAACAAAACGCTTCAGTTAATCCCTAACTTCGCAGGTGTATAAACGCAAACACTGACAACAACAGAAATTTTGTACGTTGAGTTAGTGGCGTAGATTACCTCCCTTAGACGAGGTCTCGCCCCGGGTGGGGGGGGGGAACAAGAAGGGGAGACAACTCGCGTGTTTTCTATTTTGCTGAATGCTGAAAATGTTAAAGGCGGATCCAGCTGTTACCGGTCAATAACGTAGAGCGGTAATGAAAAGGGCACAGCTCTTTAATAGTCGAAATTACGGCGGGTCGGGGAGGACATCATGGAGTCGAGAAGCAAAGGGAAATAATAAGGTTTCTCATTTCCTGTTGCCTCGTTTCGGGTTTTTTTTTTTTAAAAAATGGGAGACCGACAAGCACGTGTTCGCCACTGGATTTATTTATTTATTTGGTGGAGGACGAATGTTTCGTCCCTGGCACCGAGCCCCGTCTTCCTGGCGACGGCGGTTAGTGGACGAGGGACCAGCGGACGACGAACAGTAAGTGCTCGTAGTAGGTGCGTGCCCGACGATTTCCTTTCCTTTCCCGGGGGGGTTTAAATCACGCCCCAAGGGATTTCGTCTCCGTGCGCCGAACACGTTCTTCTGGGACCCTTTTAATAATCTCCGCTGTTGCTTTTAACCCTGTCCCCTCCGCCGTCTCTCTCTCTCTCTCAAGCGAGCGGCGATGTCTACAAGGGAGATAACCCTGTTGCCCGACACTGCCGACCTCGGGTGGGAACAAGTCGTCGACCAGGATTCGAAACATCAGAAGAATGAGACAGGGCGGCTGTAGTACGATTCCAGGCCCAGCGGCTTCCCCCGCTGCTGTTACACCGCTTATTTCCGTGGACACAGTGTATATCGAAATTAGATGTTTGGTCCTTTGGCGATACTAGCTGCGCGGACCTGTGAACTCAAAAAAAAGGGGGAACTTTCTTTAGTGTGTGATTTAAGAATGTAATTTATCCAAAACAAATTACTCCCAGACCCTAGCAGCGAAAAGTCCAGTAAGTGGGGGAGGCAGGCGAGCGAGGATGTTACACAGCTGGCTTCCCATCCCAGTGCTAGACATTTTAGATGGATTGTGGGTGGGGGGGGTGGACTAAAGCTTGTAAGTAGAGGTGCCAGGTAATAGGCTTGTCACTCCACACATCTCTTTAGTCATCTGGATGTCAACTCGAGGATGCCACCTGCTTTGTTTGTCATGATATTTCAAGGGTCATAATTAGTTAAGGGAAGCATTTTCACAAAGCTGAGCACTGGCATTAGATGGCATTTCTGATGATGGATGAGAGTGGGTTAACTGCGTTTTCCAGCATCTCCAGAAGCCTACATTCTGGATAATACCAATGATTGGACAACCTTTATCTGCTGCATCTGCTGCACTAGAAGCATCAATTTTTTTTTTCCAGATACTTCAAAGGCAAGCTGAAAAGTTATCTCAGGGTGATAATAGTTCTTGATATAATTCAGTTAGAAAGAGCTGATACACTCAGCAACTTGATCTCTGTGTAATAGATCTTTGTTTGGATGTGACTAGTTGAGAATAATGGATATGATTAAGGCCATTCATTCCTAACTTATCATTTACCTGGGAAAATTTAGGGACAAATGATGGGACTAATTAACCTACTGAACAAACAAGAATGTTTTTTAATTATGAGTTGGAAACAATGAAAAGAATGACAGTTAGGGTATTTTTAAAGCAAGTCAGTAATCCCATACATCAAAAAGCCTGACCCAAGGCATATGCAGTGAAACTCAAGATTGTGGAGAAACTTGTTGAAAAAAGGCATATTCGTAAAAGTTATCCATAGTGAAGGGAAAACTTAATGCTCCATCATCAATAAAAAAAAAAAAAGAAATGGCACATTCAAAATATGTGGAGACTTTTAAAGTTGCCATTTTATCCTATTTTGGACATATAAGATTCTTCTTTGTGATGCATACTTACAAATTAAGATAGGAAATGTTATATGCTGTAGAAATTGTTGGTTGTTGAATTTTCTGGTATAATTATCTAAGTGTTTGGCATAGCGTCAGCAACAACTATCTGGCAGCGATCAATTGATGAGATTTTACAGAGAAATTCAGCAGTGTGGATTAATAGAGAGAGTAGCTCAAATAGAGTGAAGTACCTTAGCAAAAGGTTTGAGTTTTGTGAATATGTTATTGGCCATGGAGGTTCCAGATTAAGTACTCATTATTCTTGATGCATCAAAGCCTAGAATTGTATTAGCTGTGAGCCTTCTTTGGTTTAGTCAGAACTGGCAAGAGTCAATTATAGCAGTTTTTTTTAGCAGTTCTTCACTATTACATCAACTGTTAACAACAACACAACTGGAAATGGACTAAGTATTTCAATATCACTCCAGAGGAAAAATATTTAACTGCATCAGATCAGGTTAGCCAGAATAGACCAGTGAAGTTGGCAAGTGATGCATTTTTTAAAATAGATTAGGATCAGCTCTATCTCATACAGAAGTGAAAGACCCAACACACTCACATTCATATTACTAATTAAGTTCATGCTTATTACCTTTATGGTAGACAGTTTACTAATGAAACATCATCAACTTTGTGGTGATTTTTCCACCCTAGAAAAGAAATTCCTATAACATCTGTGCAAAACTACATTCGTATGGCCTATTCTTATTGGCTCCAAGACAAACTTTTAACGTTTCTGCAATTGGAGAAGAGAACTTTTATTACATCAAAGATACCTAATGGTAAATTCCTCAAATTTCTGTTTTCATGTGCTAGAAATATTTGAATGGCTATCTTGGAGCTAGATTTTGAGACCAAGGATTAATTTGGATGATAGGGGATGATTTAAAGAATGTGTATAGGGTGCCAGCAGAATGAGAACATTCCACAGGAAGACAGTTCAAGCTTTGGAATGGCCAGAACATCCATGATGACATTAAATACACAAATTTCAGTTTTTTTTTTTTTTTTCAAAGTTCCACATTCTTCCTTATGGTAGATGCATGTTCAAAGTGTTCAGAAGTTATTCTGATAAAATTGAAGACTTTCACAAATGATAAAAAATGCTGCATTGTGTAGACTCCCAGAACAGCTGGCAAGTAGCAGTGGAGTCTAAATCTTGCAGTGGTATTCAGCATTACCTCTACATTAATCTGAGAACTAATGATCCTTAAGAGGTTCATGCAGTAGATTTTGTTCTAGCTTATGTGAAAACACACAATTAACTAATGAGACACCGACTAACGACCAGGCTTTTTTATGAGCAGATTTATTAAGATGCCCATAGACCTCCTGAAACCTAACAAGTTTCTCTGCTAGCCCCATAAGAGAGAAGGCTGGAATTAAAGTGAGAAGATTGTGGCTGATGAGGTGAGCGAGAGTCAGGATTTGCAAGCTCGTCAGATTCGGTCTTGACTCGCCGTGAGCCATTAAAAGTGCTAACATTCCGCCACCTGGTGCATCCTCAGTTTTATCAAAAAGGCTAGTAACACTGTCCAGGATGCGTGTCCGACCAGAAGGTGACTGCTGACGTCACTCATAACTGGAATATTGTGTGCTTGCTCGGGGAGGCACTTTGTGTATTTTCCATTAGTAGTGCCATTTTATATCTACCTGCATATGAATAACTTGTTTGTTGTTTTTTTTTTAAATACAGTAGTAAGGCGGAAAGCAACATTGCTTAGGTAAACCAGGAAAAAGTTGCAAACAGTTGTGTGGCATAGACCTTTATCCAGATAACAAACTTTTCCAGTTGATTTTAATTGTCACTTAGTTGGATTTTCCATCAACATCGAATGTTGTTTTGTGAATAGAGCAGGGAACAATGATTCTAGATAGAAATATGAAATCTGTTGTTAGATAGGAAATGGACTGGATGGATAGAATTCCAAATACACGCACCACCCCTTCTTTTTTTTTTAATTTGTAATATACAATGTTTGGCATATGGAATCAAGTAAAGCTTAATTTAATTTCTTTTAAATAAATATATATAAAGGCGAATTAGCGGATGTAATTATTGTACAAGAGAAGCTGCTGGTGCGCCCAGTGATCAGGGTTACTCAAGAGTTTTCTCCCTTAGACAATAAAGCATCAGTCGGCTCCTCAGATAAGCAGTTTCCGGGCTGGGCAGGAGAACGTTCGCTTTAAAAAATGGTTTCTGTAATTGCGCTGCTGATACTTCGGATGAGGAGGCATCTTCACCAACAGACTCGATGCTTCCACAAAGGCGCAGCATGGGGGGGGGGCCCGGTCCGGTCCAGTCCGGTCCGGTCCGTCGAAGCCGCCGATCATTCAGACAGCAGGTGCGCGACTAAAGAAACCAGCTGTGGGGGGGGGGGCCTCGTAGATGGCGGTCTCCTGACCACCCACCCGGCCTATGGGATCAGGATCTCCGACCGGAGGGTAGGCCCCCGGCTCTGCGGACGGACTGAGCCGAACCAGATATCACCCCACCCCCGGTGCCTCGAGCGCGAAACGTACGCGATGGCCCTCTGTCATCGCCAGCCACGTGACACGAAATCCGGAGGGTCTCGCGGTCCGGTCCGGTCCGGTCCCTCGTGTACCAGGTGCTCTCCCTCTCGGTCCCTCCAATCCTGTTTACTTTCCTCAGTAAACACAGACAGCGACGGACGTAGTCTGGCTAAACAAAGAGAAAATCGATACGGATTCTTGTTTATGTTGTCCGTCTATTTCTAACCCTCCCTCGTGCGTGCGTTGGGGCCATCATCATCTGTTCCCGCTTCAACGTTTTCCGGTTATTTATGGCTATTCTTCCAACAGCTTGAGATACCAGACTTCGGGCGGAACGGGGTCCACAAGAAGGCGATCGTCGGAGAATTTGCTTTCAAAACTTTTTTTTATTTTAAGTATTTTCTTTTTTTTTTTTTTTTCCGAGTGTAAGAAGAAACGCGTTTGGAAATGAGGGATCATGGGAAATCCCTGGCTGGGTTTACGGTGGGGAATATTACCTCGTCGCGAACAGGTGTCGTGGTTACTTACCTTAGTCGGTCTGCTTTCGTTGACAGTTAGAGGCCATTTGGAATATGCTGTGCGGTTAGTCATGCGTGGATGAGTTCTTCGGGTCCCTCCCATCTCGCCCATCTCTCGCTGACCAGCGCGCCCCAGCGCTCGGCGGCCAGCCCACAGCGCGCCCCAGCGCGCGCTCTCTCCAGCACGGCGGGCCGCTAGGCGCGCTCTCCTCGCATCCCACATGCGCGCCCAGCTCGCTCGCGCTCGCGCCAGACAATCAGCGTCCGCAGCTCTCTCGCTCGCCAGCCCAAGCGCGCCCCAGCGCGCGCGCTCCAGTCCCACATCGCCGCCCAGCGCTGCGCGCCGCCAGTCCACAGCGGCGGCGCAGCGCGCTCGCGCGCCAGCCCACAGCGTCGCCCCAGCGCGCCCAGCGCGCTCGCGCCGCCCACAGCGCGCCCAGCGCGCGTCGCGCGCCAGCCAACAGCGGGCCGCAGCGCGCGCGCGCGCCAGGCAACAGCGCGCCGAAGCGCGCGCGCGCGCTCCAGGCCCACAGCGCGCCCCATCGCGCCGCGCGCCAGCCCACATGCGCGCCGCATCTCGCGCTCCAGCCCCCAGCTCGCCCCAGCGCGCTCCCAGGGGGCGCGCGCGGCTCTTCTCTCCCCAGCGGCGCGCGCCCGCCCAACAGCGCTCGCCAGCCCACAGCTCTCTCAATCTCGCTCTGCGTGACCCAGCTCTCCCCAGCTCGCTCGCCCACGCTCTCCGGCGCGCCATCAACAGCGCGCCCCATTGCTCTCGTCGCCATCACAAACTCTCCTTCTCTCTTCCTCCGTCTCTCGCTTGACCCACCGCTCCTCGAGCGCTCCCATCGCGCGCTCTCTCGCTGACCCATCGCGCCTCGCGCAAGCCGCCCCATCTCTCTCGCGCTCGCGCCATCAACATCTCTCCCCATTTCTCGCCTAGCTCCCGTCCCCATCCCTCCCCATTCGCTCTCCTCTCTCTCCATCCAACAGTTCTCCCCAGCTCTCTCTCTCCCATCAAACATGCGCCCCCATCCGCGCCCGCTCGCGCCATCCAACATTTCTCCCCAGCTCTCTATCTCTCCATCCAACATTTCTCCCCATCTCTCTCTCTCTCCATCCAACATTTCTCCCCATCTCTCTATCTCTCCATCCACATTTCTCCCCTTCTCTCTATCTCTCCATCCCACATTTCTCCCCATCTCTCTATCTCTCCATCCCACATTTCTCCCCTTCTCTCTATCTCTCCATCCCACATTTCTCCCCTTCTCTCTATCTCTCCATCCCACATCTCTCCCATTTCTCTCTTTCTCTCCCTCTCTCCTCATCTCCCCCCTTTAATTTTTTTTCAAAAATAGTTAAGTCGTTTACATATTTATTCTTTTTTTTAAAAAAAAAAAAAGAAAACGGGCGTAGGGAGTTTAGATTACGATTTCCTGGATCATCTGGTCTGAACCCAACCGGTCTCTGATCTTAAAGATGTACAATCATCTCCATCTTATCAATAACATTTCGGTTGTTGCCTTTTTATTATTATTAAAATTCTTAATTGATCTGAAGCAGTGAGTTATATCGAAAATAATTAAGCGAAACTTGTTGGAGGGAAGACGATTAGTAAAGTTATTTAACTAATCGAGATCCGATGACAGAGAATAACGGTACCGTTAAGACGGCTGGTTGGAGATCTGTGGCTGTCGGCCGTTCGTACCAACGTCTTCGATCGGGAGTCGGCACGGATCCCGACCGTGCGAACGAACCTCGGGCCAAAGATACCACAAAACAATAGTAATAATCTGCTATTTACTAATTATACGGAGTTAGTTGGTGTCTGTAGGGAATGTTCGGGTGATTGAAACTTTTATATTTCTCGAGAGAGAGAGGAAAGAGCATCTGGAACGGCATCGTTTGATGAGAGATGCAGCAGAGCATCTGATAGAGGGAGGGAGGGCGCTGTGCTTGTTCTCGACGTCTGCGGGAACACGAAAATTATTTCCATATGACGGGGGTGGCGGTGACTCGGGGGAGGGGAGGGAGTTGGGAGAAAGAAATCGATGGTGGAAAACTTTCTCGGGCGTTTTATTGGTTGAGCGGAAGCTAAATCCGAGCTTATTTCGGAGATCCCCGAGGCGCGTGTAACGGAGAGTAGGCTGATAGCGGGTAGGAAGGAGATAGCGAAATTGTCCCTCGCACGCCAGACCGCGAGGCAAACGGGCAAACTTTCACACACACACACACACAGAAACCCCTAAAGGGGGAACCACGATTTTTAAGAAGACGACCGGAGTTTTTGCCACACAGCGACCGATGTGGAATTACCCGCTGTAAGACGGGTGTGGGAGGGCGATCGTGAGTGGGGAACCGAATAAAAGATTAGACTGATTCGTTTTGGTGACGGACCAAGGAAACTTTTCTCTTTTCTTGTTATTGCTGTTAATTTTATATATTTTGGTCTCTCCCCCCCCTCTCTGTCCGTCCTCCCATCTCTCTCCTTCTCTCCCCTCCATCTGCCTCCCCTCCTCTCTCTCTCTTCGTCTCCCATCTCCCTCTGGTTTTCTCCCTCTCTCTGCTCTCCCACTCTCTCTCTCTCTCACCTCTCTCCTCTCCATCTGCCTCCCATCTCTCTCTCCTCTCTTCGTCTCCCCATCGTTCTCCCTCTCTCTCCCCATCTCTCTCTCTCTTTTCCCGTCTCCCCATCTTTTTCTCTCTCCCTCTTTCTCTCCCTCTCTCTCCACTCTCCACATCTTCTCTCTCTTTCCCCATCTCTCTCTCCATCTCCTCTCTTTCCCGCTGTCTCCCCATCTCTCTCTCTCCCTCCGTCTCTCCACATCTTTCTTCCCATCTCCCTCCCTCTCGCTCCCCATCTCTTTCCCCATCTCTCTCTCCTCCCCTCTCCTCTCTTCCTCCCCATCTCTCTCTCTCTATCTCCCTCTGTCCTCTCCATCTCTCTCTCGCTCTCTTCCTCTGTCTCGCCATCTCCCTCCTCTCTATCATCCCTCTGTCCTCCCCATCTCTCTCTCCTCTCTCTCCCCGCTCGTCTCTCTCTCCGTCTTTCCCTCTCGCTCTCTCTCTCGCTCTCCCCCATCTTCTCTCTCTCCTCTCTTCCCCATCTCTCTCTCTCTCTCTCTCTCTCCTCTCCGTCTGCCATCTTTCTCTCTCTCTCTCCTCCGTCTTGTTCTCGTGTCTCCTCTGCCCTTGGTCCTCTCCATCTCCCCATCTTCTCTCTCTCTCTCTCTCCTCTCCGCCATCTCTCTTCGCTCTCCCCCTCCGTCTCCCCATCTCTCTCTCTCTCGCCTCCCCTCTCTCTCCCCCTTCCGTCTCCCCATCTTCTCTCTCTCCGTCTCCCTCCGTCTCCCCATCTCTCTCTCATCTCTCTCCGTCTCCCCATCTTTCTTCCTCTCTCTCCCCATCTCTCTCTCTCTCTCTCTTATACATAGATATGCAGTTATTTAGTTATGTTATTTATTCTCGGTCATCATACAGTTGTTTAAGAAAAGCAGAAAGCATTTCTTTAGCAAACCCAAACGACCACTGATCAGAAATCCATTTTATCGTCTAGCATTTGTTTGTACTGGAAAATTATTTCTCTGAGTCGTTCACTTAGTAATACGCGACTGATCCAATCCCTTTATTTGCGCACAGGGTGGGGAGAAAGAAATTGAAAACAACACTAACCTCGCACTTTTGATTTTGTGGAATCTGATCGTAGTACTCTTCCCTCTCCCCAGGGGGGGGGGCCTGTAGGTGAGAATTGAGAGCAGTACCGAGCGGGGTGGGGCGGCTTTGTTCGTTACGTACGTAGAGCCCCGTCGGAGACCTTATCACACTTTATCTCCCATTATCATCGTCTTGTGTTGTTTGTGTCGAGGAATCTACGCGGCATAGCGGAGGAGGAGGAGGGGGGTCCCCCACTCTCGAACGAATTCGCTCGCAGGCCGACAGGGATCCGGTCGGCGAGGAGACGAGAAGCAGGTGCGAGATCGATCGCCGCTGGCGGAGACGTACGGGCGCACATCGGCGGTGCCCGTTAGCGGAGATTTACGACCGCGGGGGTGGGGGTGTGTTGTGTGTGTGTGGGGGGGGGGGTGTCTGCCCGGCCAGGACTTGTGCGCGCCTGTCGGCTCCGACGGCGGCGGTACGACCCTGATTACAGAACGAGGCGGGAAGGGAAGCTGACCCCGCGCGCCTGTTCGGTCCGCGGCGAGTCGATGCGAATTCACAAAGAGGGCGTGAAGGGAGAGGGGGACAAAAGCGGGGTGGAAGTTGGCGCCTCTCGTTTCAAATTCTCCTTCCAGCGGCGCGGTTTGACCTCGCGTGGTGAGCGAGCACCGACCCCTCGGACGGCGGCGGCGGGGGGGGGGGGAGAGACAAGAGGCGGTTAGGGTGATTGGCAGCGGGCGAGGATGATTGATGCGCGCCGGTTCACATTCATAGCCCGGTGTGGGCGGAGCCGCTAAAAATAACGCCCGCTGCCATTGGTCGGCCGGTGCTCGGTGAAATGAACACTGGTATCTATCTGCCAGCCTCTGGTGTTTTTAAAACACCGCTGCTGGTCTGACATAGATTCTCAGTTCGACAGTTCAGTAGGAACTTCACGCTGGAGTCCGTCCGAGCGAGAGTGCGGTTCGGGTAATGCACGGGCCATCATGCGGGAGAGGATTCGGAACGGCCGGGCCGCCGCGACAGCGAGACGACGACTCGACCTGGTGCGCGTCGCCGGAGCAGCAGCAGCAGCAGCAGCAGCCCCCGTCACGGACTTACCCCAGAGCGGCGTGACCGACCGCCCGGCCATTCCGCCTCCGCCTCCTCCCCCCTTCTCTCCCTGACAATATCGCCGCCCGATGACCACCGCTTTTATTGTGCGGTTTACGACTTAGACGATCAGCGAGAATGGATTTCCGAGCTGTTTACACCTTTATGGTTGGTTTGATGGCCGGCACAGTTCTGCTGAATAGAGACCAACCCGTCCTGGCCGAGATCGTGCGCACTTGCGAGCCGATCCGGATTGAAACGTGCAAGGGCCTGGGCTACAATGTCACCGGCATGCCCAATCTGGCCGGACACGACCTGCAGCAGGACGCCCAGTTCCAGCTGAACACGTTCAACCCCCTCATCCAGTACGGCTGCTCAAACCAGCTCAAGTTCTTCCTCTGCTCCGTGTTCGTGCCCATGTGCACGGAAAAGGTCAAGGAACCGATCGGACCCTGCCGACCCATGTGCGAGAGCGTGAAGAAGAAGTGCCAGCCGGTACTGCAGGAGTTCGGATTCAGGTGGCCCACGATCCTGAACTGCTCCAAGTTTCCTCCCCGGAACGACCAGAACCACATGTGCATGGACGGTCCCGGGGAGGCTGAAAACGACGTGGGGAAAACGGACAGCACCATGTCCGGGAGTGAGAAGAAGCCCCACTATCCGAACTTACCGAGGTACCCTATAAAGCCCGGAGATCACGACAGGGACGTCCGCTATCCCCCCGACACGTCGAAGGTCAAGAATCCGCCAAAAATACCCGGCAATCCCCCCAAACTGGGGAACTGTGACCATCGCCGGAATCCGGACCGGTACGTGTTCATCAACAGGACCGAAAGGTGCGCTCTGCAGTGCAACAAACACGACGCGTTTTCGTACGACGACAAGGAATTCGCAGATGTTTGGATGGCGATTTGGTCGATACTCTGTTTCGCTTCCACCTTGTTCACCGTACTGACATTCCTGATCGACTCGCAGAGGTTCCGCTACCCGGAGAGGCCCATCATCTTCCTGGCCATGTGCTACAACATCTACAGTATCGCATACATCGTGCGACTCATCGCGGGTAGGCAGTCCATCTCTTGCGACGTGTACCGCGAGGGACGGAGAGAGTACCAGATCCTCATCCAGGAGGGGCTGGAGAACACCGACTGCGCCATCGTCTTCCTGCTGCTCTACTTCTTCGGCACGGCCAGCGCCCTGTGGTGGGTGATACTCACCCTCACCTGGTTTCTCTCCGCGGGACTTAAGTGGGGCCACGAGGCCCTCCAGATCCACAGCAGCTACTTCCACCTGACAGCCTGGGCCATACCCGCCATAAAGACGATCGTGATTCTCATCATGCGGGAGGTGGACGCCGACGAGCTCACGGGTATATGCTACGTCGGCAACCAAAACGACGACACGCTCATCGGATTCGTTATCGCCCCTTTCCTCGTCTACCTGCATCTCGGCATCTCCTTCCTCGTCGCCGGATTTACGTCCTTGTTCTGGAAGGGCAGGCAGCACGCGCGGAGCGACGGCGCGAAGGCGGACAAGCTGGAGGCGCTGACGGTTCGAATCGGCGTCTTCTCGGTGCTCTACACCGTCCCGGCGGCGTGCGTGCTCGCCTGCCTGTTCTACGAGTACACGAACCGCTCCAACTGGTACTCGGCCGACCGCACGGGCTCGCCCAACATCGAGATCTTCATGCTGAAGCTCTTCATGTCGCTGGTCGTCGGCATCACCAGCGGGATCTGGATCTGGTCGGCGAAGACCGTGCACTCGTGGAGGGACTTCGCCCGGCGCCTCTGCTGTCGCGGCCGGGAGCGGAAGAGCGCCGAGCGCGCCGCTTCCGGTCACCACCAGTACAGGCTGTCGGCGAAGCCGGCGCGGACAATCCGGCTGGAGAAGTGTAAAAGGGGCAAGGCCGGCAGCGAGACGATCGTCTGAGGTGTATTCCCTAAACGGGTCAACAACAACCGTCGGCGTTCACCGGGCCCCGGTGTCACGTCCGGAGCTGCGCGCGCGGACCTGATTGATAATCCCACCGATTATAGAATTAAGATTACCGCTCCCCGCGCGCGGACACGGCTAGGGTGCTCGTAGGTCGTCAGATCCATCTCTCTCTCTCGCTCTGCAGTCTTGCGCGAGTACCAAGAAACTCGAATGGTTAACCCATTCCAGACAGGGGTAGTAGTTAGTATCATAAGGCCGAGCCCAGTACGATTTATCGGCGACGCCCCTTTGTATTCTCCAGGGACAAAAAAGAATATACAGGAAACGTAAGTTAATTTTCTTGGTTGGGGGTAGAGAGAGTGGGTGGGTGGGTGTGTGGGTGGGTGTGTCATCAATGCACGATACACTGTAACCGACTTGAGTAACAGAAGAAGCCACCTACGGTTACAGAGAGGGACACGATAACTCTTACCTGGGGCTGCTGGCTTGATCCTCGTCTAGCCGTAAATAGCTAGGGATCCGGTTTAGAAGAAATGCCTATCTGCGCGTTAGTTTCGGCGCTTGGGGGGGGGGTTGGGGTTCGAGCTGGTTTGACTGGACCGCTGCTAACCTTAGCGTAGTTGTGTGCGTGTGTGACTTTGCTGCATATCTCCGCTAATCCTGTCCGAGTGTTGTTATCGTAAAGTACAGCGACGACAAACAGACAGACATGGAGGGGGGTAGAGAGAGAGAGGGGGGGGGGAGACCGACAGAAATAGGTGCTTATTATTTTCGTCGTCGTTGGTATTTTAAAGTATCAGGTGCCCCCCTCCATCTCCACAGAATAAAAATCCGAAACTTCCGTTTCCTCTCGCCATGTATATATATATATATAATTCACTCCCGACTCGTTTAATGTGAAGAACTAAAGTAACCGCTTTCCTCCAGATGGCGCTACGTTTGTAACTAATATTTTTTCGGTCGGGGGGTGGGGGAGGGAGGGAGGTTGGAACCGCAGTCTTGTCCCTGATGCGGTCTTCTAACAGCCCGTCGTCATGGCGACGTCATACCCGCGTCACGTCGCCTCGGACAGTAGAGAAATTAAAGGGCTTAAACCGGTGGAAGGAGTTCGCATACCGTATCCCATCCATTCGGTTGGTTGCCCTTGCTCTTCGTATTTCCGACTTCCCCAATATTAATAATAGGTGTAATTATTATATTACTACTATTGATCAGTTTATGCGCGGGGCCGGAAGAACCGACGACTAAACAACCCCTCTTTTTAAAGTTTAATTTAATATGATTTTTTTTTTTTTTGCCCCCTTGGGTTAATTCCTGTCGCTGGAGGGGTTTTGTTTGCTTTATGCGTTTTAATTAATTTCCATTACTGTCCGATCAAGGGAGTGCTTATTATTTGTTTGGTAAGGACTGTTGTTGCCCGGCGGAGAATAGATAGGGTTAACTCGACAATCGGAATCTGCTCCCCTTTTTCGTGCGCGTGTTCGGGCATCTTTTGTGCCTGCTGTGGAGGGAAAGAAAGCCTACGTCGGCTGTTTTTGGTATTGGCTTTCTTCCTCTCTCCCTCTACCCCTCCCTTCTCTGCACGCGACTTTGAACAGCTGATCGGCTTCCTTAAATCCTAAAACTCTCAAAACCCGGAACGAACGTCTCTCTGTTTTGTCTGCGTTTTCTTTAAAGCACCCCCCCCCCACCAAAAAAAAAACCCCGGTGTGAGGGGCTAGCCAGATTACTAGGGAAGTCCTGGCTTGGGGGTCCCGCGATGCCACGTGTCGTCATACCTAATTGACCTCGGCGGTCTCTTACGTCACACGGGTCACGTGTTTCACACTCTCTTGATTTCGCAACAAAAAAAAGCCCTACCACGACGACGGTATTGGCAATCGGTCGGGAATTTATGAGGATACAGATGGACGGACCCCTTTCTCTCTCCCCCTCCTACCATTGACTTTTCCATAACGCCGCGGAAATAATGAATTCTGTTTTTCCAACGAACTGTCTGGGAGGAGAACCGCTCCTCTCCATCTCTGAAACATTGGCCTGGAGTGTGTGTGTGTGTGTGGGTGGATTGGGGGGGGGCTTAGAATTATTATTTTAACAAACACAGATGTAGAGAGAGAGAGACGGCTGATTTATCGTTTGGGCTGCTGCTGCTCTATTCTTTCCTGTCGGGGCGTGAGTTATGTATGCGCGGGTAGTTCGTCCGGCGAGCGAGAGAGCCTCCCTCCATCAGAGAGGAGGAAGACGTGGCGCTGAACTGAAGCTGAAAACGCTTTGTTGTTGTTGTTGTTGTTGTTGTTGTTCAAATTACACGGACGATGTTAAGTCTGTTTTCAAAAGCTCGACAGAGAGCCACTTACTTATCATCATCATCATCATCATCATCATCATTATTACAGTCCCGTGCAAACCATAGAAGGAGAGTTAATCTAATGAAAGCAGCATTTAATCTTAGTTTATATATTTTTTTTTTTTAATGTTCAGCAATTTTTGGTTTCCGCATCACTCTGCGTCTGCTTCAGTGCAGAGCTGCTGCTGCTGCTGCTCATCGTATATATATATATATTATATATATATATATATATATATAGTTTCTTGTGTGGATAGCCCGCACTATTTTTCCTCGCTCGCGCGCGACGCACAGCTCTGGCGTGGACTGGGTCGTCATGGCGACGGCTGGTAATGGCAGCCGGCCACCGCGGTCGGTCGGTATCGTTGTCCCCATCCCCTCCCGACGCCTGGACGTTGTAAATGTAAATATATGAGATAAATGTATATTTTGATTGATGAATCAAAGAAAAACGAACGAACGAACGAGAATTGTTAACATTTATGAAAGAAAAGAGTTTCGCGGTTTTTCATACCGCAAAGTGGTCTTTTATTATTATTATTATTATTATTATTATTATTATTATTATTTCTCTTTTTTTGTTATTTATGAACTAAGATAAAAAAGAATCCTTATAACACACATACAGTTGTCCGTGTTATCTTTCATGTAAAACGAGATACCGGAAGAGGAACATCTGAGGCGCATTGAGGTATAATACCCCGTCCGCCTCTCTCGAATACCGGAAATACATCCCTGGCTACTTCTTGTTGTTGTTGTTGTTGTTGTTGTTGTTACTCCTATTATTATTATTATTATTATTATTATTATTAACCTCCCCCCTTCTGCTGCTTTCCTGTCCGATCGAGCAACAGCGAAAGACTGCGGGCTATCTATTCGGAGCGATATATACCGCCTCCCGCCAGCCACCTCGTAGTACCGCCAGCGCCGGAGGAATTCTCGCTTCACGCCAAGCTGACGACGAAATGCCACTTAACATGTGCGACGGTGGGAGGTAGGTGACTTACACTCGAGGAGGATGGAGAGGGGGTGGGGGACGGAATGGCTGACTTCTCCGTCCCGTTTCTGGCCGCGAACCCGTGACCTGTAAGCCGGCGAGAGAACAGCCAACCCCCAACCCTGACCATTAACCCCTTCCCTTGCGGTGGGGACGCTAAGACCTCTTCCCACGTGGCCAGGCGTCCCCCTCGATGTTTGGCTAGAAAGTTCTCCGTCTGAGAAAGGCAAACAGTTATCGCCAAGGGGGCGCGGACGTAAAATTGGTTCTGTCGATTTGAGCCCCCTCCCCATCCTCCCCATCCTCCCACCTCGCACCTGACAAAAGCAGATGTTTGCCGTTGTAAGAGCAGACGACGCGCGCTCGCGAACATTAGAACATGTCGGAGTATTACCGAGGGGGGGGGATTAATTGGATATTTGGCCATATTTCGATCTCCATCTCGGAGGGAAGAGTTCACCGTGTGTCGGCCTCTGCTAGTCCCTCTGACCACCGGGGAAGTCTTGGAGATTGTTTTAGGGTGGGGGAACACTCGACTCGCGAGTGTCGTCTGCTCTCTCTCTTTTTGTTTTTGTCCCCCCCCCCACCAAATGGCGGGAATCAACCAGCAGCAGTTACATTTGTTATGGAGTAAATTCCTGCGAGGAACTGCGAAGTTCTGCTGCTGCTGGCTGCTAGCCCCTCGTATGCCATCTATAGAACTGCATTCAATTGAAAACGCATTAACGGAATTCTATAGGAGATTGTGGGGCTGGGTGAGGGGGTTTGTGAGAAACGGTGGTGGAGGGTGCCCCGCGACACACACACAACATTCGCAAACAATGGCGGGCGAATTCCAATAGGATTGCCGTTTGAATGGCCGGGCGGAGAGATTGCGGAACAATGGCGAAACAGTATAAACGGTTGGGATCGGAGGGCGAGAGCCGGTTAGAAGTTAGTCGACCATCACTGTACGCAGGGCTGAAGAGGAAGTCAAGCACACTTTGGTGGATACTAATAATGTCGATGCGCAGCAGAGATCGGTCGCGTACATCTTAATTAATGGCTAGCCCCATTTCGCAGCGGGTTATTAATATGCACTGATACTTCTTTGTCCCGGATGATTACCAACACGTTTTTTTTGGGGGGGGGAGAACGGGAAACGTATTGTGTCCCCAAGTTTTATTGCTTATCTTGTTCGAGACGATCGCCATTTTGGGAGCGCGTCAGAAAGAAAGAGGAATTTCCCAGCCTCCTGGTAAGCGCTGCCCTGTCGTCACCTCCCAAACACGAGATGGATAACTAATCATTAAATTGCAAACTTCAGAAAAGAGCCAAGTCGGCTGGAATTTATTTATTCTCGTTAAGAAACACCTTTTAAAAGACGACCATTTCGCAAGACCGGTGTTGGCAGGAGGGTACCACCATCCAAAATAGGTTGGGGAATTTGGTCGTTTTAGACTGTTAAAGAACCGTGGCTTCCTTAATGATACAGATAAACTGAAATGTAGGATACGTACAGTATTGGAAACACACAGGATGTGCACAGATCATGTAATTGCTACTGAGAGATGTATACAAGACATATACACGGTGCATTATTACAGAAAAAATGTAGAAGAATGAAATGAATACGTTGTAGAGCGACTCAGTATTCGGAATGTGGGCCTTTTGTTGTGTATAGAGCGTGACACCTTGTTTTCATGGTTATCAGTGTATGGCTGTCGAATGTTCCAAATATCCTGTTGTACTTTCCACAGTTCACCCAAGGTGTTTGGGCTGGCTGCTGTTTGACTTTCTCAGTAGTCCTATAGCTCCAGTGGTGAAGGCTAAGGCAGGCATCCTTGTGAGTGCTCCTTCAGCCTCCATGTTCGTTCCAGATAGTTTTTCACCACATTGGCTGTATGCTTCAAGTCGCTGCCATGTCGGAAGATGAATTCACGCTACAATGAGCGAGATGCCTTCCTGGGGTGGGAACGAGAACCTACCTGTAGGCAGTTGGTATATCTTTGATTCTATGCAAATCTCCGACGCTCTAGGCTGATATGCAAGCCCGTTCTTGTCTTGATCCATCTGAATGTTCTCGATTTCCCAGTGCGCCTTCAAACAAGCTGTCGTCAATTATCGCCAGACAGATCGAACTCGGGCTCACCGGTAAAGAGCGCACCTATTTCCAGGGTTTGGGACATCCTTTCTTCTGCTGCCCAATTCAGCCCTGGCGTTTGGTTGCCTATTTTCGGCAGAGGTTTTCAATCAGCTACACCTCCCATGATTCCACCTCGCACGAATGTGTATCTTCCTGCTGAAGAAACGTTAACACACTTACTGCTAGGCCGTCTGTCGCGTAGAGAACAGGCTCAGAGGTACTTAACATCACTTTTGGAGAGTTGTGGGTTTCCTTCCCCGACCGCTTCTATTCTTAACAGTACCAGTTCCATGTATCCTCAGAGTCGTGCATACAGCTCCCGGATCATAAAGTCGGGCTGCAATGTACCTTGTGGAATAGCTTTTACTAGCCAAGACTTTTCAGTCATGTGATACTTCCTTTACAGGATCCATAGTACTCGCCACACCACAATGATATCAGTGCCTACATCTTTATAGTCCAGCAGATGTGGCACCTTCTGATTGCTCGCATGACAACCAATAGCAGCGCACTACATCAACACTTGACCGTACTGTGGAGCGTTTGCGATTCTATCCTGTGCTATTTGCATTTAATGCTAAGCTTTTTCCTCCGCATCATTGTTTCCAATACTGTATGTATATCTTTGAAAGGCTGTTTACATGCCTATAAGAGTGCAGTGAAAATCTAAAAAGGTATTCAGAATGTGGTTATCCATAGTAAAGAGTAGCGCCCTGTTGTCAATAATTTGGCTGCGAAAATGGCAAATAGAGACAGGCGGTAGAGTGAGATTCTTTACGTCAGTCCATTGGTTGAGCTAACATTTGCTGTACCCTGATTAGCACGAGTCGGTGAGACTCCGTACCACTCGGGTCTCCATACTTGACCATGGGGTTGGAAGTTCGATGCAAACTTACGAACGACCTCTTACCGGAGAAGAGTGCACGAGGCTAATACACCGTGGGAGGGGGGGGGTGGTGTCTGGCTTGGAATGTTGGGAATCTTGGCAGCCTGTCAGCGTCACGATCAGGTAAACAGAGAAATATCGCCTGTTTTCAGTAGGCACTGTTTTCCCTGGCATCGAAACGTACCTGAAGTATGCAAATTTTGGTCTGGTAGTTTTGACTAAAGAGCCCCTACGAGCAGCTGCATAGAGAAGCAGTTTCGTTTCCGGTAGCGAGGTATTCTGGGTGAAACCAGTTTTTTTTAAAAAGCGGGGCTTACTATCTCAAAAGGAAGTTAGAAGCTGGAAATTCCCTATTTCCTGATTCGTAGCGTGTTTGCAGGAAAGAGCTCTAGAGAATTTGTTAATTTTCTACGATTAACCATGCCTATGGAGAGAAATCCCCGGAAGTGGGGGGGGGCTGAGCAAGATGGTGTCGTGTCGTGAAAGATTACGAACGAGCGAGCTCGAAGTTAGTACAGAAGACGGATGGAGCGGACTTGGTCATTACCTGGCGAAACTGGGATTACCATTTGACTGGAGAGATCGACCAGGGACAGTGATTAAAACGGTCTCCACTCAGCTCCCAGTTTTCATCAGCAGCTATTTATTTCACGTGTCAGCTGATTACCGAAATTCGCCCTGTGCGTCTCTCCTCCCACCCGGCTTCGGTTCGCTTTCTGATGGAGAACTAAACAATTTTAGGAGAAGCTTGTGATGGTTACAAAGCAGAAGTACGCAATAGCTGTTGGTATAGCTTTGTTGATATTAGTTGTATATTTTTGTACAGCCGAACGAAGGATTTCGTTCTTTCTTTAAGGAAAACATTAAAATATCTACTGGTGTGGAGCCGCCATTGTCGTGGGCTAGGGCGGTCTCGAAGGAACCAACACAAAAACTTGATTACATCGGCTTCCAGTCTTGAATCTTATCTTTACTCCCATCATTTCCGATTATAAATCAACATATTAACTGTTTCGAAAGATCCGATTGCGAAGCCGTTCCTACAGCGGTGCTGCCATCTAGTGCCGGACGGCTAGGTATCGCCGTCTCTCTCTAAAAAGAGGCCTCGCGTGTCGGAACGCACGAGACGAACCTGAAAACAACAACAAAAATGGTACCGGTTAGACAGTCGTAGTAGCTCTCATTGTAACATGTCATTAGGCATTGGAACGTGTTATTATTAAATCAGGGAGAAGAGATGATGAGACAGTCGCTGCAATTTCTCCTCTGAATAGATTTCAGGTGAGTTGGTTGATGGTAGGTGCGCGGCTCGAGGAGAAAGAACGCCATTCGATGTAACTATAGAAGCACCAGGTTTATGGACATCTGGTGTAAAGACAATGCAGGGATTGTTTCCGGCATTATTCATATTCAGTATTTACTACACAGACCTTCAGCTGTGTTTACCTTGTTAGCTTTCTGGTGGTTTATGATCTAAAGGGGTTTCCGTCGTCGTGGGAAATCTAGATCCTTGCAAGGACATGAAGTTCGCCTTCTTTAAACAGATCTATTGTCGTTTGACTGTCTGCTGTCGTTGGCATGTCGTGATCCGAACTCGTCACGTACAGGTAGCGGGATGCTAGCTTTCAGTCGGAGGTCGCTTCGTGCGGCTCGCGGAGCCCCGGAGATTAACGATCGATGACTCGCCTCGAAGTTGCTCCCCGGGTAGTTCAAATACAGAGGCAATCGCCGAGGGAGAGGGGCGGGGAAGCATCTTCGGGTGGCGGGTGCGCTACCGTAAGATCATCCATCGCGTTGTTCCACTTTTTTTTTTCAAATAACTAACACCTTAAATTGCACACAAAAGAGTTACATGTTTTTTTACCATTCTAGTTGCCTCCCCTGAATCAAAAAAAAACACATGCCCTTGGAGAGGAGATAAGTTATGCGGATGGGGAATAGATGGTGTCCCTAATGGCAAAATAATAGCAATAATAATAAAACTGGGTTATCCCGCCTTACCATTTTCCGCCACGTGTATTTGTACAGCGGAGATAACTCCACTTAGTTTCCGATTACAAGGAAAACCGCGAGGGCCAGTGAAACAATGGGATCGCTATCGGCTGTCGGGCGCAGAGGGCATAATAAACCTTCGCGTCGGGGGGGACATCCGCGAACTGGAGCCGGGTTGTTGTTGTTGTTTTACAGGCGCTGTTTTCCCGTCGGTCTGATTGGCTGACGACGATCACACGTGGGGCGGGGGCACTTGTTTTACCTGTAGACGCCGTCGTCTCTCGCCTTGGCGAAATAGGCTTCCTCGCGGTAACGTTCGCCCGGCGAGGGAGCTGCGCCAACTTCCCGCCGCTGACCCATGCGCACCAAACTGTGACAGAATCGGGAGAAGGTGAAGTGGCAACGCGCGGTCGGTGTTAGGGCAACCATCGTACGCTTCCTGTTCGCGGGTGAACCCCTAACCGTGCCAAAAAGAGATGGATTATTGTTGTTAACCCAGTGACCACTGATTTTGCACGTTGCAAATACAACTTCTGTCTTTGTCTCTTATTGGAGGGAAAAAAAATGGCTCTACTTCCTGTTTCAGACTTTGCCCAGTCTATAATAAAAGCAAGGGAGCTAATTTACCCAGAATTCCTATGAGTAGCTATGTGTCATGGCTGTACATTCTTGTTCATTATTATTATTATTATTATTATTATTATTAAAATTATTATTCTAATTATGAGAAATAATTATGTAGGTGTTCAGCTTGCAAGAAAAAGGAGGAAAAAACAGATAATGAATGGCGAAAAACTGCAAAGGTAGAAGAATGGTGAGAAGTGAATAGCAGTCGGTTGGTGCCAGTAGGCATCTCGTTGTCATGGGGAGGAAGTGGGGTGGGGAGAGATTAAAACCCTAGAAGGTGTTACTTTCAGGTGTTGGGGGGGGCACTCACCCTCCCTATCCCGGTGGCCTGCTGGGAGAGCCGAATAAGGCCGGATATCGGGTCGTCTGCCGAGACGTCTCAATGGGAAACCAAGTGACTATTAATTACCCGGACATAATGGATGCGAAACGACGATTATTGATGGGCGAGTACCTTCAGATGGGCTTCGGTCTGCAGCTGAAACACAAGTCGTAGCTTTGCCCCCACGGCGGGTTTTTCGATCTCTCCCACCCACCCCTGTCCGCGCGCGCGCGCGGGGGGGGGCCCCCATTGTCCGCCACGGCAAACATGTCGGGTGGATTTCTATGGCTGCCCGGTCTCTGGGTATCGCCTCTCGGCGACATTTTCCCCTCTTTTCATTTTCCTTGTCTGGGGTGGCTGTTTTTTTTGAAGCGATCTTTTTACGGGTAGTGGAGGTGGGTGGGGGGGGGAGATCTCGCCTTACCCGCCGCCTCAGAATTCGGATGACCAATCAGTTTTTGTCGCCAAATTCTGTAGGTAAGAGGGGCCCCTAAATCACGCGGCGTGTAAAAGCTACTGTCTGTCAGTCCGGCACAGCCCCGTTCCGTTCGCGCTTGGCTAACCATCTCTCCTCGTGTTCGATCTGGCCGGGGGGGGGAGGGGTCAGAAGTTAACCCTTGTCGGCCTGTGTTTGTGTGTATCTGCGCGTACAAAGCCGTCGGTGCAGTGCTGTCGAGTACGGGCAGACTGTAAAACCCAACCGCAGACCCCAATATAGTTGACCCTCCATACCACGATATGCCCCATCACCCGCTCTCCTAGCCCTAACTCTGACCCCACCTACCCCGCTGTACCACGTGGTCACTTTTGGATATCTCTGAGCCGACGGCTTCGAGTGTTTCAGCCATTCGTGGGGAGTTCTCCGCCCTCCACGGCCAGGGTGGAACGAAGGCCGAGTTCGAGTGTCAGTACTCGCTGAAAAAGGAAGTCATCATTAAAACAAGCAAAACAATTAATTGTCGATCTGGGAGATGAAGTAGGGCGAGTGCAAGTTTAAGGTCTACAGGGAGATTAATCAGCCCCTACCCCATATTTGCTTATTCTACAGTGGCGGCTAAAAACCATGGTATCTCCAGAATTCTGAAGTGCAGTTATACAGTGTTCGGATTTCCGTATTTGATTGGGTAAAACGATCTCTCATAGCCGAAACAATATTACTCATTAGCGTCTACCCCATAGCTGCATCTCCATAAAGAAATGCCAGCGCATCGTTACTCCGTAACACGGTGAAAGTTCGACACCTTGTTAGACGGTGCAATAATTTTGTCGGCCATTGTAGTTTGTACAAATGGTATATTTTCGATCGACTCGCATCAGGGGGCGGGACACGCTCTCTTTTGATTCGCCTGCGTGAATTTCTTGTACAGTAAAATCAATAGTAGAGACACCAATGTTTCCGAAGGCCGTGAGTGCGTCTACACGCACGCCCACAAGTACGCGACTGCCATCTTAATTAAGAACTGAATCGCTTCTCTCTTTTTGGGGGACACCTATTCTGCAGAAAAAGATGGGGGGGAAACCGTCCTGTCTGCAAGTGTGAACTTCAGAAGTAGACTTTATTTACCTATTTTGGCAGCCCGTGCAATATGAGTCGGGGTACGCGGGAGTCTAAAGATGGAGGCTCTGTTCTGGCGCACCATTGTATTATTTAACAGACGGATATCGGCCGTCCGTCCATGCAGTTACCAGAAGACGACAGACGGGGAATGCTTCTCATCTCGAAATATCTATGTCCATCTGACGTCATCAAGTTTCTTCTGCATCTGTTGTCTAAGCTTTCCCTTTTTTAATGTTGTCATTATTATCATCGTTATTATTATTATATGTCTCCTGGTTTTTATCTGTGCCCGACGTCACTACCTATCACATGGGTCTCACTTCTTCATTTCGTCATATCTCTCTCGAGTGATGCATTATCATCATCCGACACCCTTAAATGTACCAGGTAAGGCAAATGTCGGAACTGGTTCTGGGAACATTATACCTAAAGATTGCAAGGGTAATTTTAAAGGGATAATGCCTGCTGCAGAAACAAAGTAGGCGAGATCGCCAGCGTCTGTCCAGTTGTTACATCATCAACAATTCTTAATTACACCTGTAGGTGAGGCATTTAGGTATGATGTGTGTGAACGACCAACTTTTCGTACGAATTAATAATAATTTTATTATCTCATTTCCATTGTTCATGCCCTTTCAAGTCTGCTCGGGTAACTATTGTATTCCGTCCGAGCTGCCCTCGGCGGTTTTCTCCTCTAACTCCTGCCTTTGTATCTAGTCATCAAACATGTTCCGCCATTTTATAAACAAACGCCGCTCTCTAGTTTAAGGAGGCAGAGAGGTTCATCATCATCGATCAGTCTAGAAAATCTCCCGCACATTTTCCTTCTATTTTTTTTTTTTTCTTTTCTGGAATTTGTTGAAATGTTTCCATGCAGTTCACTATCTCCAAGAGGCCGATCTAATCGATGTATCAATGCGTCCGTGCCACTATCGACTTATTATCATCCTCCTTCTGGCATTATTTTTGTTCAATGTGTTTGTACATTATTAATTACCTATTAAATGTAATAATTTTATCAATTCCAAACACGAATTTCTTTTTAATCTTTTCGATTATTATTTTTTTAAAACATAATTCCTTAATATCAACGTTTATTAATCCGCGAGATGAAACTGTAATATCACGCAATAGATTACTAATCTATTGACTCGTTCTTGATCTGGTTATGATTAGCGATTGATCGAATGACTTGATAACATTATCGTCAGTGACTTTTTAAATTAATTTTCCTAATAGCATTAATAAATTGTTCTTTTGTGTAACTACTGGTGATTCATTAAATCATTTTTTCATACACGGATTACTCATTTATCGTGTACTTTTCCTAATCTGATCGATGATTACTAACTTTCTATGCAGTTCTCTGCATACAGATGATGATAATGAAGAAGAAGAAGATGATGATGATGATGATGATGTTGATTATTATTATTAAGTAGCTTGTCTTGCGGATCTGTTTTTCGGACGTCCGGTCGACTTTCTGGACCTAATAGAATCTTCATCTTTTAATTAGCATCGTTACGTATACAAATTTCTCAGCAAAATAACTCGTCCCTCGCCTGCTGACCGTGTGCGGCTTATACCAAACACCACCCCGCCCGGACATGTGGCCTTTGCTCGGAATCCATCAGAGAAACTTAAGCTCTCTTCCTTAGGCACGGCGAAATAGACTGACGACGGCGGGTGAGAGAGAGAGAGAGATGGTGAGAGTGAGAGAGAGAGGTGGGTGAGGGAGAGGAGAGGAGAGGAAATAGGGTGGGTGAGAGAGAGAGAGAGATGGTGAGAGAGAGGAGGTGGGTGAGAGATGGTGAGAGAGAAAGAGAGGTGGGTGAGAGAGAGAGAGAGATGGTTGAGAGAGAGAGAGAGAGGGGGTGAGAGAGATAGAGAGAGATGTGAGAGTGAGAGAGATGGTGAGATTGAGAGAGAGAGGTGGGTGAGAGTGATGAGAAGGGGTGTGAGAGAGAGAGTGGGTGAGAGATATGAGAGAGGTGGGTGAGAGAGATAGAGATGGTGAGAGAGAGAGGTGGGTGAGAGAGATAGAGAGCGGTGGGTGAGAGAGATAGAGATGGTGAGAGAGAGATGGTGAGAGAGAGAAAGAGAGAGGTGGGTGAGGGAGCGAGAGGAGGTGGGTGAGGGTTGAGAGAGAGAGAGAGATGGTGAGAGAGAGAGGTGGGTGAGGAGATAGAGATGGTGAGAGAGAGCGGTGGGTGAGAGAGATAGAGGCGGCGGTGGTGAGAGAGATAGAGATGGTTGAGAGAGAGATGGATGTGCGAGAGAGAAAGAGAGAGGTGGGTGAGGGAGAGAGCGCGGCGGTGGGTGAGAAGAGAGAGAGCTGGGTGAGAGAGAGAGGTGGGTGAGGGAGATCGAGATGAGTGAGAGGAGAGAGGGTGCGGCGAGAGAAGGCAGAGGTGGGTGAGAGAGAGGAGCGAGGTGAGAGTGAGAGAGATAGAGAGAGAGGGTGGGAGAGATAGAGAGAGGTGGGTGAGAGAGATAGCTGGTGAGAAGAGCGAGGTGGGTGAGGCGAGAGACGAGAGATGGTGAGAGAGATATAGAGAGCGGGTGGTGAGAGAGCGAGGGTAGGTGTAGAGAGAGAGAGAGAGAGGTGGGTGAGAGAGAGAGACAGCGGGTCTTTTTACTAACTTATAGCGGAGCACAGACGAAGGCGATTTGTCATTCATAGATTTTGCAACAGGGAAGAATCCGGCTAGGGAGCCTCTCTCATTGATAGAACAACACACCTAGCAAATACGAGAGAGAGACTGTTTTACTCGGGCGAAAGTGATCCACCTCCGGCATCTCGTTGCGCGCTGAAGCGGAGGATGAAGCATCATAATCATATTTGCGACCGAATGCGCTGGGTTTAATTTGTTCAGCCAGCTCCGATCAGCCTCAGCACCATTCTGTCTGCTCGGTCTGGTGAGGTAATTCTATCGCAAGCGTGCGCACCGAAACTAGACGCGAATAAAAGCGAACACCGGTCCTGTGACCCGTGGGCGTTCTATCCACGATGTATAGATTCTACTCCCATACACAATAGGTGGAATCGGCGAGGGCCTTATCCTCCCGTTCAAGGTTCAAGGTCGCGATTCGCGATGCTAGCGACACGGTTTCCGGCCCGGGGAGGGGGCGAACTAAGGAGCATCTTTGCTCGTGGTCTCCCTACCGAAAAGTGCGTGGATATTCCAACCGGATGTTCGGGATGAAGAGAGAGATGAGGGATTGGTGGGGGGGGGGGTCTGACCGCGCGCACTTAAAACAGATAGAAAACAAGATTAATCGTAATTACTATTTGTAGCCTTGAAAGGTGAGAGTTTCGGTGACCTGTCGGTGGGTAGAAATACCTACATCGGACTTTTAAGAGGAAAGCATCACAAAGTGCGGCTACGTTTCTAAGCGACGTCATATCGATAACCTGGGTATGCCCTCGCGCCCAGTGACACACAGGTAGCTGCGGATGGGGGGAGAAACTTTTACCCGGCCGGGCGCGATCGGGTCGCGGAGAAAGTGCTCCCTAGGTGTGGGGGAGGGGATACGTCCCGCGCCTAATAACTCTTCTATCATCAGGCCACTTGATAGTTGCCGAGCAACTCCCAGAGCGATGCTATCCCTTCCACGCAACGGCCTCGTCCGACCGAGGGGTTCATTTATCAATTGGTCAGTACGACTTCAAACGGCCGGCCAACTCGCCCTTTATCCACTTGTCGCTGTCCGGCGGGAGTCCACCGCTAGCCAGCCTTTGTGGGCCGTCCGTTTGATGTGAGGGGCTGACCGCTAGATAGCCTGAGCTCCTGACACAAGGGCGGCTGCCGTTTTTCCGTACCCTCCCCCACCAGCAGCTTGTAGGGTACACGGCCCCTGCGTACGTCTTCCATCATACCATCCCATCCTCTGATTCCGCAAGGCCGCTCTCTCTCTCTGTCTGAGGTCGCTGTAAGCGGTCTGTCGGCTTAGGCCGAACCAAACGTTCGCACTCTCTGTACTGACGTCATCTCTCTCTCTCTGTGTCTGAGGTCGCTGTAAGCGGTCTGTCGGCTTAGGCCGAGCCAAACGTTCGCACTCTCTGTACTGACGTCATCTCTCTCTCTCTCTCTCTGTCTGAGGTCGCTGTAAGCGGTCTGTCGGCTTAGGCCGAGCCAAACGTTCGCACTCTGTACTGACGTCATCTCTCTCTCTCTGTGTCTGAGGTCGCTGTAAGCGGTCTGTCGGCTTAGGCCGAGCCAAACGTTCGCACTCTCTGTACTGACGTCATCTCTCTGTCTCTCTGTCTGAGGTCGCTGTAAGCGGTCTGTCGGCTTAGGCCGAGCCAAACGTTCGCACTCTGTACTGACGTCATCTCTCTCTCTCTGTGTCTGAGGTCGCTGTAAGCGGTCTGTCGGCTTAGGCCGAGCCAAACGTTCGCACTCTCTGTACTGACGTCATCTCTCTCTCTGTCTGAGGTCGCTGTAAGCGGTCTGTCGGCTTAGGCCGAGCCAAACGTTCGCAGGGTATACATGCTTAGTGTGTGACAGCACGAAATTTGCATACGTGCCCTGCGGCTTCCTCAGCAGGTTCGAGTGCGGCGGCTTACCGGGGAACGTAGCGTGCTCGCTCGTCGTGGAGCGGGGCACCTCGCGTTGAGCGTTGCTTTGTCTTTCCAAACCACGGCACCGCTCCTGTCGGCTGGCTTATGGAAAAGTATATGTTTGAGAAGCAGGCGCTTTTCAAAAAGGTGTCAGAAAGAAACATTTACCCTCTATAATTTTCTTTTTTTAATGAGAAAATTAATTACCCAAGAAAGCAATACGCTTGTGGCCGGTCAGACTGCCCCACTCAGCAATTTCCAAAATGTCTGCCTTTATATTAGACACGAAACCTTCATTTCAAATGCACAGCAATTAAACTTCTTTCCCTGTCCATATGATTACAAAATTTACGAAAACCATCACCGAATCCACGAGTACGGAAGTTGGAATAAGAATAGCTGTTATTTGCATCAACCAAAAATATTCTAGACGGTTCCTGATTTTCTTCCTATGCTCTTGAAACTGCCAAAAGCCATCTTCTCAATCTAAAATAACTTGGTGAATTTCCTAGGAGTTTCTTCCTAATTTTTCCACGTGTAGAAATAGCCATCCATGCATCGGCATCTTCAATCAACGTTGACGTGATCTTTCGGTAAAGTATATTAATTATAAATTGTGAAGGAACGCCGCGCGGAAAGGGTTAGTCATCGTCACAGACGATGCCGTCCACACATGTGCAAATGGGCCTACCACAGAGTGCTGGAAAAACTTGGTTTTTCCAGTAAGAACCAGTGGCAGCGTTATTGGAATGATTTAGAAAATTTGGCACTTTTCTCCTAAAAGAAGAGGTAAATCAACACAGAACTGTCATCGAGGGAAGAATACGTTTTGGCAAAGTTTCCGTAGAATGATAAGTTTACCTCTGAGTGGAACATTAGAAAGAAAATTGGCAGAAAGTATTTCCAAAACATATCAGATAGGTCTGTTAGAAGATATTTGGTAACAATGCATTAACTTCAAATCACTCACACCCACTAAAAATGCCAGGTCTTTTGCCATAGAAAGACAAAGGAGTTTTTCACTTTTGTAAGAAATACCAAAATTGGCAAGCAGAGCGTCGGGGGAAACTGATATTTGCATATCAAAAGTTCAAATTAATATTTTAGGGAGTTGTGCTGTTATGAGAAATTAATTCAAAATTTTAATTTGATTTATTCTAATTGTATTTTACCAAAATTGTCCACTCTGGGCTTATTTCTCTGCTAATGGTAAAGAGAATTTGGTAAATATACAATAAAGAGATATCGATGAATACAAGTTGGTATTTGGATCTTTTAAAAAAAGATTTTGTAGAATTTGCTTAAAAAACTCCACCCTGGTGGTAATTTTTGGTTTTTACAAAATTAGGCACCATGGCACACATAAAAGAGAGTAGTACTCTCTTGTTTCAAAGAACGATCTAATTCATTGGTTTGAGCACTGGTTTTGAAGTTCTTCTGATTTAAATCCAATTGAAAGCCTATGGGCAGTGATGGGGGAAATACATTGTAAAAAAAATCATTTAAGAAATAGACAAGAATTGGCAAAGGTGATTAAGGAAGCTGGGGAGGGGGAATATCATCTTAAAAGATATTGGTTTAAACAACAACGCCAGGTAAAATGAAAGCAGTCGTTCCAGACAAGTCTCTGGTCAAAATGTTAAAGAAAAACAAGATTTTTTTGGCTTTATTTTGAATTCATTTCTGCTGTTATCATTTCAGATTTTGTATTTTTCACATTTGTTAATAAATACCTGATGAAATCAGAACACTTCTATCTGGCTTTAAATCTTCGTGTTAAGATAGATGCAACAACAACAAAAACATTGAAAATTACTGAGAAGTTGGATATCGACCGTTGATTTTACTAAAAACGGACATAGCAGTATTTTCTACTCTCCCTTGTCAGGTGAGAGTCAAAGCAACGCCAAAACCAAGTGCCGACTCACGATCCCTGCTTCCTGAAAAATTCGAACCGCGACCGTAGCTGTCATCCCGGACAACAGTGCATTTACTCGACTCCCTTTCGTTCCTGCTCCCTGGCGGCTATTAACAGACAAGGCCTCTCAGCTCCAGTCAGCCTTGTTTACCTTGATCTCTCTCTCTCCATCTCTCGCGCTCTCTCTCCATCTCTCTCTCTCTCTCTCTCCATCTCTCTCTCTCCTCTCTCTCCATCTCTCTCTCTCTCTCTCCATCTCTCGCTCTCTCTCTCTCCATCTCTCGCTCTCTCTCATCCATCTCTCTCTCTCTCTCTCCATCTCTCGCTCTCTCTCATCCATCTCTCTCTCTCCATCTCTCGCTCTCTCTCATCCATCTCTCTCTCTCCATCTCTCTCTCTCTCTCTCTCATCTCTCGCGCTCTCCATCCATCTCTCTCTCTCTCTCTCCATCTCTCGCTCTCTCTCATCCATCTCTCTCTCTCCATCTCTCTCTCTCTCTCTCCATCTCTCGCGCTCTCTCTCCATCTCTCTCTCTCTCTCTCCATCTCTCGCTCTCTCTCATCCATCTCTCTCTCTCCATCTCTCGCTCTCTCTCATCTCTCTCTCTCCTCTCTCTCTCTCTCTCTCTCCATCTCTCTCTCCATCTCTCGCGCTCTCTCCATCTCTCTCTCTCTCTCTCTCCATCTCTCGCGCTCTCTCATCCATCTCTCTCTCTCTCTTCTCTCTCTCTCTCCATCTCTCGCGCTCTCTCATCCATCTCTCCTCTCCATCTCTCTCTCTCTACCTCTCCCCTAAATAGAGCGAACCGCTCCAGCTCGGAAGCTGGAGGCGCCAGGTATCACGTTTCCTCGCCCTACAAGTACCTGTCAACGGAAAGGTTGCGCTACGACTGTTGCTTTCTCTAGTTCCTTGTTGGAAAATTCCAAACATCGTCTTTATGTCGACCCCCCACCACCACCACCACCTTTTTTTTCCATCCTGCCCCGACTTCCACGCTCTACGCCTCGTTTGTTTTCAGATACGGGTCCCGTCTTACAGTGACTGGTTTACGGGGAAAGGCGGCGATTGTACTCGGCCGTAGTCGGAGGAGGGCCAATCGGCGACGGGGAGCCGCGGTCCGGAAACGGCGACAGTGTGACGTCAGGGAGAACAGGCGGATATGTAGAGTTAGCGGGAAGCGTGTAGGAGACACGATGAGGCAAAGAAAAAAACAAAAGAGTGCAGATAAAGATGACAGTATAACGTGAAAAGGTTGAGAATAGAGACGATGGTATAATATTAAAAGTAGGAGAGTGCACAGGAAAATACAGATGATAGTATGACTGTTGCACTTTCCTCCTGTTACAGTCATACAATCATCTGTACTTTCCTCCTGTTACAGTCATACAATCATCTGCACTTTCCTCCTGTTACAGTCATACAATCATCTGCACTTTCCTCCGGTTACAGTCAAACAATCATCTGCACTTTCCTCATGTTACAGTCATACAATCATCTGTGCTTTCCTCCTGTTACAGTCATACAATCATCTGTGCTTTCCTCCTGTTACAGTCATACAATCATCTGTACTTTCCTCATGTTACAGTCATACAATCATCTGCGCTTTCCTCATGTTACAGTCAAACAATCATCTGTACTTTCCTCATGTTACAGTCAAACAATCATCTGCACTTTCCTCCTGTTACAGTCAAACAATCATCTGCACTTTCCTCATGTTACAGTCAAACAATCATCTGCACTTTCCTCATGTTACAGTCATACAATCATCTGTACTTTCCTCCTGTTACAGTCAAACAATCATCTGTACTTTCCTCCTGTTACAGTCATACAATCATCTGTGCTTTCCTCATGTTACAGTCATACAATCATCTGTGCTTTCCTCATGTTACAGTCAAACAATCATCTGCGCTTTCCTCATGTTACAGTCATACAATCATCTGTACTTTCCTCCTGTTACAGTCATACAATCATCTGTGCTTTCCTCATGTTACAGTCATACAATCATCTGCACTTTCCTCATGTTACAGTCAAACAATCATCTGCACTTTCCTCATGTTACACTCATACAATCATCTGTGCTTTCCTCCTGTTACAGTCATACAATCATCTGTGCTTTCCTCATGTTACAGTCATACAATCATCTGTGCTTTCCTCCTGTTAAGTCATACAATCATCTGTGCTTTCCTCCTGTTACAGTCATACAATCATCTGCGCTTTCCTCCTGTTACAGTCAAACAATCATCTGCACTTTCCTCATGTTACAGTCAAACAATCATCTGTACTTTCCTCCTGTTACAGTCAAACAATCATCTGCACTTTCCTCATGTTACAGTCATACAATCATCTGTACTTTCCTCCTGTTACAGTCATACAATCATCTGCACTTTCCTCATGTTACAGTCATACAATCATCTGTACTTTCCTCCTGTTACAGTCATACAATCATCTGTGCTTTCCTCATGTTACAGTCATACAATCATCTGTGCTTTCCTCATGTTACAGTCAAACAATCATCTGCACTTTCCTCATGTTACAGTCATACAATCATCTGTACTTTCCTCCTGTTACAGTCATACAATCATCTGTGCTTTCCTCATGTTACAGTCAAACAATCATCTGCACTTTCCTCATGTTACAGTCAAACAATCATCTGCACTTTCCTCATGTTACAGTCATACAATCATCTGTACTTTCCTCCTGTTACAGTCATACAATCATCTGTGCTTTCCTCATGTTACAGTCATACAATCATCTGTGCTTTCCTCCTGTTACAGTCATACAATCATCTGTGCTTTCCTCCTGTTACAGTCATACAATCATCTGCGCTTTCCTCCTGTTACAGTCATACAATCGTCTGTGCTTTCCTCCTGTTACAGTCATACAATCATCTGCGCTTTCCTCCTGTTACAGTCATACAATCGTCTGTGCTTTCCTCCTGTTACAGTCATACAATCATCTGCACTTTCCTCATGTTACAGTCATACAATCATCTGCGCTTTCCTCCTGTTACAGTCATACAATCGACTGTGCTTTCCTCCTGTTACAGTCATACAATCATCTGCACTTTCCTCCTGTTACAGTCATACAATCATCTGTGCTTTCCTCCTGTTACAGTCATACAATCATCTGTGCTTTCCTCCTGTTACAGTCATACAATCATCTGTGCTTTCCTCCTGTTACAGTCATACTATCATTTGTACTTACCTCTCGCTACTTTCATACTATCATCTGCACTTCCCTCTTGCTACTGTAACAGGTGAGAAGTGCAGATGATAGTATGGCTGTCAAGAGAAGAAAAATGCAGCCGTCAGCTGAGAGACTGCAGACATTGAACTTCTACTACTCAAATATGAACGATTGTTTCAACTGTTCCAAATCTCCGAAGGTTTTAAATATTACTCAAAACACAACTTTAGAACGAACTTAAAGTTTACTTGAATGATGCTTACAATCACAGACTGACAAAAGTAAGAAAGAAAAAATCCAAACAGAACCAGTATTTGTTTTATTTCCTGCTCTCCTGGCTGCGTGAAGAAGATAAGACAGCTTTAGAATTATCTGTTTTCCCAAAAGACCCTCCATCAGGTTAGTTTAGCAGGAAGTACAGGACTCCCGCTAATCCCTGAGAGAAGAAATACCTATTTATTCAGTTTTTGAAAACCCTTTTATATGATCGGTGTCCACCGTTGCTGGTAAATTGTACCAGTATCTTATAATTCTAATTTTCGAAGAGAAGCAGGTGCGAAAATTACCTGAACTCGTGAAAACACATCCGAACGACATTACCGTACCTGAAGACGGTGGCTTAGGATCGAAAATGGAATCCCTGACGTTGTTGAGCCATTGAAGACTTTAATGAAATTACTGGAAATAGCCGCCGGTCGGAGGCGAATTAAGAAGATCGCCTTCTTTAGATTAAACATCAGCCGGTAAGGAAAACCGTGTTGTTTAGCTGCCAGGTTCCGCTTTCCGGTCCTGGCCGGGAGCATCGGTCAGGTATACGATGATATCCATGCCACGATGTCCAAGTAGGTTACCTGACCCTGACCGGGTTGGCGCTGGAGCTTCTCTCAGGCAAACGTCGGCGTCTGCGAGGGGGTCTTCATTGATAAGGAAATCGAAGGCTTCGTTATTCCTGACTGCATAATTATGCTGACAGTCGCTTTCGACCAGGTAAACGCGAACAGTTAATAGGTGTTTTCGTCTCTGACGGTGGTTCGTACTCATCCGGAGCTCGCTCCATCTCCTCTGATCGTTGCACAGCCGCTGTGACGTTTTTCTCCGAATGGGAATTAGGCTTTTCCTTGAAAGTCTCTCGTTCGATTTCCATAGAATCTTCTAAAGACTTCGGCTCTTTAATGAGTCCGGCACTGGATGTATCTGGTCCTAACCTGAGTTCTTAATTAGAGGCGCTAATCTGAACCTAAATAAACCTTGAATGATATATCTTAACCTTACTATTATAGTCTACTAGATGCCAGTTTCGATTTGCCGTCTTTGAGCGAGAGTGTGGGATGCGAAGATGCAGCAAGACTTTGGGGTTAGCATTACACCGCCTTGTTGCCATCGCGAGCAGCCAGCATTCGCGTGGATACTTCCCGCTCTATCTTTCACGAAAGACACTACGAGAGTTCTACTCGAGACCTTTAAAGCTACAAAATCTCCCTAAAAATACGATGTACACCTATTTGCATTTCTAATCACTTTTGTGTCTCTCTCTCTGTACTGACGTCATATCACCCTGTACTGACGTCATATCTCCTTGTACTGATGTCATCTCTCTCTGTACTGACGTCATATCTCCTTGTACTGATGTCATCTCTGTACTGACGTCATATCTCCTTGTATTGATGTCATATCTCCCTGTACTGATGTCATCTCTCCTTGTACTGATGTCATCTCTGTACTGACGTCATATCTCCTTGTATTGATGTCATATCTCCCTGTACTGATGTCATCTCTCCCTGTACTGATGTCATCTCTCTCTGTACTGACGTCATATCTCCTTGTACTGATGTCATCTCTGTACTGATGTAATATCTCCCTGTACTGATGTCATCTCTCCCTGTACTGACGTCATCTCTCCTTGTACTGATGTCATCTCTCTGTACTGACGTCATATCTCCTTGTACTGATGTCATATCTCCCTGTACTGATGTCATCTCTCTGTACTGACGTCATATTTCACTGATGTCATCTCTCTCTCTGTACTGACGTCATATCTCCTTGTACTGATGTCATCTCTCTCTGTACTGATGTCATCTCTCTCTGTACTGATGTCATCTCTCTCTGTACTGACGTCATATCTCCCTGTACTGATGTCATCTCTCTGTACTGATATCATCTCTCTGTACTGACGTCATATCTCCTTGTACTGATGTCATCTCTCTCTGTACTGATGTCATCTCTCTGTACTGACGTCATATCTCCTTGTACTGATGTCATCTCTCTGTACTGACGTCATATCTCCCTGTACTGATGTCATCTCTCTCTCTCTCTCTACCCTCACCAACCCGCCGGCGTGTCTGTGGAACGCCACTTGATTTGAACTCGAAGTGATCTCCGACATTGCAGACTCCCTTTGGTCCGGTATTTGTTCATGAATCGTGTGCTGGAGACTCACCCGCCCTGAACGGCTGTGTCGGAGCATTCCGAAAGTTCCAAGGTCCGCAGCGGACTGAGCGAGCGTTGCGCCTCTGCATTCCGTCCACGGGTGTGTATACACGGACGCGATACCTTCGGGCTCGTGAGCGAATCGTCTATCGGTGATCGATACGCAGCTGTTTCAGTCTTCTTCCCTCTCCATCGATATACATCTGCGTGTCTGTGTAGTTAAATCTTTCGTGAAAACGACAAGCCGTGAAACCCGTTCCATTGTCCTCGTTGATTTCAGGGTGCACACGAAATACCCCCCGGCAAATTCGCGGTTATACACGCCTTTCAGACCTCGGAATCAGATCGACAAGATCCCCCGTAGCACAGACACATGCTCACAAATATGCACCAGGTGACCAGAAAGTTATTTCACGATTTGGTGACGATCATTGAGGAGGGGGGAGGGCCCTTCCCCCGCGATAACGTACGGAAAGGTCAGCGAATAGTGCGGTATACATCGAGAAATACGACACCTTATAGACGGCGGAGTGAAACTAACAACGCAAACACTGCTGACTACTGGAGAGTTTAACTTGGCTTAGAGTTCTCCATGACCGACTGGGAGGTTGTTTTCCTGGATCTTTGTAAGAAGGGAACGATCCCTCACGGGAACCTTACAGATAACCCGGAATAATTGCAGACAGCGGTTCCTGAAGTCTCACCAAAGGTCATCGGTGTGCAAGCACTTCCCGGCTGCCAAGTCCACCAGCTCTCGTCAAGGCGCTGTCTTCCAACACGAATCGCGTCAGATGCATTCTCCGTGACGCGGGAGCAAGGTGATCGTGTTGCTTGCGATCGAACTCCCGGCGATCTGAAACAGACTTGTAGCGTGTTGGCAAAAGCGTTAAAGAAAAGCTGTTATATAAATTTCGATTTCTGTCGCTGTCTTTGACGAGGGCTGTCTTAGCTCTCACGGCGTCACCTTTCCCTCTAAAAGATTCACCCAGCTCCTGAAAAGATCGGCCAGATCATTTGACACCTCGCTGTGCCGCCCGCTCTTACTTCTGCCGATCTACTTAAGTCGGCCACATCCTCGACTGCTGAACCACAGCCTCGCTCACTCTCCTCTTCAACCCTGAAACTGGCTGGCATGAAAAATGGACAGCTGTCCCACCTCGTGATTACCGGTGAAACTGGTACACCAGGTGTTTTGTTTGTCTCCCCCTGTGCAGTGTCAGGTGGAACCGTCGTGTCTCGCGAGCAGGGAGGGCTGCGAATACCTGTTTTACAGCAACGACGAGCTTGTTTATCTTTCTGAACATCTTCCTCCAGGTATGTTGGAGAGTAACGGGGGACACTTCTGCGATATTCGAAAGTCAAACGGGCGCGTCCAAGCAAATTACACGGATCTGTTATTTTCAGGGCACAAAGAACGGGGTTTTTTTTAAAGCAGCCCCCCCCTCTCCTACTTCGAATGATTTCTGCGGCCATGGTGAGTTCCGTTTAAGAAAGAAACCTTGCACAGAATGCCAGCGTGTTACTGATACGTTATTGCGGAAGTGACGTCTGACTACTTCGAATGCGCAGTCGCGATGTCACTACTTCCGCTGTAACATCTCGGTGAACGGGTAAATTGAGATTGATCAGACCGGGTTTATTACAAATTAGTTATAATGATTATAAACTTCCGGCTTTAGCCTCGGTAGATTAACAGGAAGTAGTAGCACATAAATCAACTTTCTGCGTTTCGGTTCCTTTTTTTAATTTCGGAAATTAACGATTGTTTCGATTTCTTTCGTAGATTAGAAAGAGTGATTTTCGAGGACTAATCGAACTACCTGTCTCGGGCCGCCATTTAGCTTCGCTCTCTCTCCCTCCTCTTAGAAGCTGGTTGCGGTGTTATGTCTTCATGTGTAAAGGGAACACAACCACCACCTTGTCACTTCTTAACAGTTTAAATAACCAAAATAAACCTCAAAGAGTACCGGACCTCTCCTTCCCAGTAAACAAAAAGCGGCCGTTTAGTATTTTGACTCACGGTATTCACTTTATTATTATTATTATTATTATTATTATTATTATTATTATTATTATTATTATTATTATTATTATTATTATATCTTCTTTGTATATTTTTGTACCTGATCACGATTCTAAATTATAAGACTGTTAGTGTTCTAGGTAAGATTATGGAGATGACCTAGGATGATGATAACAGATTTAGGAGGAGTGTGTGTGTGTGGGGGGGGGGTTAATGGATAACCCAGTAATTTTTGGGGATTTGTACAATGTTTTTATCCGATTTTGTTTCTGTTACCTACCTAGATTTCTGAACGCATCGTAATGAACACCATCAGCCCTGACTCACCTGCTGAACGAGGAGCGACGAAAACAATAATTTTTTTAAAAAAGAATGTTTAAATTCCTAAACTAATCGATAATAAAATCCATCAGAAAGTAAAAGTGATTGGACTTTGTTGTTGTTGTTGTTTTACTATTGGAGTTTGTACCCGTTTTCCCGATGTTCAGCCGTCCTCCGAAAAAGTTAAGCCCCCATTTCATATTCCGCATCACCGGTACTCAAAACCTTTTCTCATACTTTCGCTTTGCAGATGCCATTAAAAACCAATGTCACGTGTCACCGTAACGATGCGACACGGGTTACCTCTCTTGGATTACCTGCGGCGGACGGCAGTTCGCACGAGCTGCTCGTTCTCTCACACGCGGACTCGACAAACTCGGACGATGGCCGCGACTGTATCCGGCAGCGCGAGCCTCGTCTTGACCAGCAACTGACCGAGCCTCGTTCTAGCGGAAACGGTGGAGGGGAGGGAGTAAGTGTAAGTGGAGTCGGTTTGTCAGCTCATTAAAGCTGCCCACCCGCCCGCGATCGGGTCACCGGACCGCGACGACGCGCTCCCTTTGAAGACGAGCCTTTAGAAAACCACAGTCGGTTTTCTCCCCTAACCCGATCCACGCCGCCCGTGGCGTTGTTGGGGACGGTCCGCGCTCTGTCGCCGCCGGAAACAATGGGAGCGGTTACCCCCCCTCCCCCCGACTTTCTCGAGGCGGACCTGGCTGCACCTGTGCGCGACTGGCGCCATTGTACGGCGAGCACAAAAGAGCTAAATCCATGGTCACCTGCCTGTAATCGGCGAATAGAAGAAATACCTGTGCACGGAACTCGGCGGGCAAACTGAGTTCCGGTTTGTCCTTTCAGAATTAACCAAATCTTGAACATCTTCCTTCCCCATCCAGGTCCCGACCCTATTATACGGCTAAGCCCCCCCTTTTTTTTAAACTTTCCTATAGAGATTTTCCGAAATTTATATTGGCAAAAGTCAGTCACCATATTAACCTCGAGCATAAAAAAGGGCGTTTGTCTCCCTGCTCTGACACTAACAGCGCCATTAATAAATACACTGTAATAAAACAGCCGAACACCAGGAAAGTAATAGGTGTTCATGTGACCCCAATAGACTCTGAAAACCGGTCACCAGGAACAACCTTTGTTTTTCTTTGCCTAGCAAAACAAAGGCATAAAATATCGCCGTAAATCTTGGCTAATCCTCACGGATGGGGAAACAGTAAGCTACTAAAGAATTGTTATGGTAGCAACCCTGATGTACATAATACAAGTTACCATAGCGACCGTGATGATAACATGACTGCCGTCCTGCGGAATGGCTTAGGTACAACAATGGGCCACAACTTAACCGCGGTGAGTATGAAGAAAAAAAATGCAATAATGGATTTCGTGAGATCGACGCTTGACGAGCGGTTAATAAAGACAGCTGATGATGCAATCGCAGTTTTAGTAAATCGCATTGACTCTCAACGCAAAAAAAGAAGAAGAAGAAGAAGAAGAAGCCTGGAATGGCGGTTGTCCGGATTGGTTCCTTCACCGGAAGACCCATCCTTTGCTCTTACCGAAGTTTAGTTTCCCGTTTAAAAGAAAACAACGCAGACAAAGAGTAATTACTTTGAAGATAGTTCTCCAGTTAGATCAGCAGATCTCGACAGACATCGGGCGTCTGGGGCGAAAACTAACCAGTTGGTTACCCTGTGACCGCGGAGCTGCAGGGCAGCGGCGGTAATTGAGTCGAGTACGAGGATAACGGCGATTAGTTTATGGGCGCGATTAGGTTGGTTTTGGTAAGTAACTGTGGTGTAATTCCCTCCCCTTCCCCCCAGAGGTAACTCAGCGTGGTTAACTGTCAGATAGACAAAAGAAAGCACCGCGGCTTACCGAGTGAAAGTAGACCGGGTCGGTCGGCAGATTGTTGTTGTTGGGGCGGGGCGGGCGTAGGTATGATAAGAACAGAATTGAGATATAGCCACACGGTGTTAGTATGAGATACCGCAGCTAGAGGGCGCGAGTGACTTAAATACATTTTTATTTAGTAGATACGAATCAGTACATGGTAGCTGCGCGTTAACGTTCCACATGTGATACTCCACACATTTTTAAGTTACTTCTGACCGCAGTAATTCTAACCAAGGGGATTGGTGTTCTTTTTTTCCTATTTGTTCCTTCTTCGACCATAAGTCCGAAATAAGGCGACCTCGAGAGTCGTCACGCGATCTGCTAGCCTCGTTATGACGCCACTCGAACGAGATCGCCGATTCTTTGGCAAACCGTCATCTAATGAGACGGCGTCGTTGTCGTCACGTGCCACCGACTGGTTGACAGCGCTCTATCGAAGCCACCGTCGCCACGATCGACTTGGATTTCTCCCGAATGCTGTTTTCTTTCTGTTTTGATGCTTAGAAGAGTAAGGGGGAGCCCCCCCCTCTAAATTTTCCCCTGTCGGTGGATACTGATCGTTTATTCCGGACGGAAACTTTACTGACGCTAGTTAACCCTCGAAACATCGCCTGGTCCCCTTTTCTAGTTCTCCACGCGGGAAATGCTAAAATTATTTATTTTTTTTAAAATAAGCTCAAGTTAGCAGCGAATGGGGCTTCTAGAGAACACGGCTTGTCGCGTATAGACGGTATACACTTCCGTTGTTGATTAGCGTGTCAAGTTACCATCTCGGCCACCTTAAAGTCGGCGCCTTTGTAGTTTATCGCAACAGTGCTTCACATCGTATTTTTAATACTCGCAGAGCAAACAATCAGAAATTGCCTCTTATAATTCAACGACATACATTATAGTTTTATCAATTGGTGGCAGGTTATAAGTATTTCCCAGGTGTTTTCTGACTAAAGGCAATTTATTTAACAGTAGCATCTGCTTTTTACAGTGTAGGAGGGGCAAATAAATATTGTTAACTTAATGTGAATTCGATTCGTTTAAAGTAAACTGATCAGTTTGTATTTACTAGCGTACATTCGCTGATAAAGTGACTTTGAAGTTTATCGATTTTCTTCTATCATAAATTCTTTGTCAGGTAAATTAGCATAAGAACCTCTGCCTGTATTTTATTCAAAGTTTCGCCTATTCATCATACAGTGCCTGAACGCCTTGGTACAGATAAAAAAAATCGAAGTCGATTCGCAAACGCAGGACGGAGCGATCCTTTTCTTAGATCTACCGTCCACGAGCTAACCATCATTCCACATCCTCCCTAGTATCTGTCCGCTCCAGCGAAACAGCAAGTGTCTACTTTCGCTTTAGCAAAACGTAGCGCGGAATTACGTCAGCGCGACAAGTTTCGTGCACGACTGACTGGAATTAGATCATCGCAATTAACCCCAATTTCCATCCGAGAGGATGACTACAGCAACATCATCTCGGTCTCTGTAGCAGGAAGGCAACGGCGGGCATAAATCTTCATTATACAGTGGTAAGCTGGCTTCGCAATAGATCATCGCGCTTAACGTTTAGTATCTCCCTGTCCCAGCCCATCCGTTTACATCAGCACCGCGTTTATTTACAGAAGTTCTCTGCCTTTAACCAGTCACAGATTCTTCTTTTTTTTTCTTTCATTTTTCAAAAAAAAAAAGGAAGAAAGAAAGAAAAGAAAGAGGACCATAAACATCTAAGCCAGGCTTATACAAAACTAAATGTATCGGGTCAGCCAAGTGATCACGTGGTTAAGGCAGCCTCCCTTCCACACACACAAAATGTATCGCGTCAGCCAAGTGATCACGTGGTTAAGGCAGCCTCCCTTCCACACTAAAAAACAAAATGTATCGCGTCAGCCAAGTGATCACGTGGTTAACGCAGCCTCCCTTCCACACTAAAAAAACAAAATGTATCGGGTCAGCCAAGTGATCACGTGGTTAAGGCAGCCTCCCTTGCACACACACAAAATGTATCGCGTCAGCCAAGTGATCACGTGGTTAAGGCAGCCTCTCTCCCACACAAACAAAATGTATCGCGTCAGCCAAGTGATCACGTGGTTAAGGCAGCCTCCCTTCCACACTAAAAAACAAAATGTATCGCGTCAGCCAAGTGATCACGTGGTTAAGGCAGCCTCCCTTCCACACTAAAAAAACAAAATGTATCGCGTCAGCCAAATGATCACGTGGTTAAAACAGGCTCTCTCCCACACACACAAAATGTATCGCGTCAGCCAAGTGATCACGTGGTTAAGGCAGCCTCCCTTCCACACTAAAAAACAAAATGTATCGCGTCAGCCAAATGATCACGTGGTTAAGACAGTCTCTCTCTCCCACACACACAAAATGTATCGCGTCAGCCAAGTGATCACGTGGTTAAGGCAGCCTCCCTTCCACACTAAAAAAACAAAATGTATCGCGTCAGCCAAGTGATCACGTGGTTAAGGCAGCCTCCCTTCCACACTAAAAAACAAAATGTATCGCGTCAGCCAAATGATCACGTGGTTAAAACAGGCTCTCTCCCACACACACAAAATGTATCGCGTCAGCCAAGTGATCACGTGGTTAAGGCAGCCTCCCTTCCACACTAAAAAACAAAATGTATCGCGTCAGCCAAATGATCACGTGGTTAAGACAGTCTCTCTCCCACACACACAAAATGTATCGCGTCAGCCAAGTGATCACGTGGTTAAGGCAGCCTCATTTCCATAACAGAAACTGAACAGCGTGGAACTCGCGGATATACTCGGATAAAATCGTTTTTCTTTGTGATTCTTTTATTTTTTTGTATCTGACTCAGTTTCTAGCAATTATCATAATTTTGGGAAAACATTCAATCGGAAAAAAACTGTCGTGGGTAGAAAAACTTCACTTCGGATTATATTTGTCACTGTTTCACCAATTCAGGTAACTCGGCTGCGAGATGTAACTGAATCATTCAGCCTGGACCCAAAAAGTCGAGAACTAGACCCCTCCTCGCAGATCAACACCCTCTGGTGTGTGTGTGTGAGTCGCAGTTTGTCGAGAACGGACATATTTACAGGCGGCCGGTAATATCTCGTGGTGTTTAAGATCGGAAAGCTGAGTGAACCGGTCAGTTCAGTGAGGCGTAAGTGGTCGACCGGAGTCTCTGAAAACAGTCTCGAGGCGGGCGAGGTTGGATCTTCGCTCTGCGACCGTAACCTTGTAGGGTTTCCGCCCACACCCTAAACTTTCTGTCTGCCTGAAAAGAAAGCGGCACGCCTCGAGTTTCCCTCCCGTAACGGTCGCGTCTGGGCCTCGCAGAGACTCGTCGGGGCTGGTGGCGGTGGCCTGTAAGTCATGGACCGCTGGTGCTAGAGCCCTATCTGACTGGAAACAGGGCAGTCCCGCAATGCAGATATGTTCACTGATTGACAGGACCACAAAAAGGGCCCAGTAGCGCGCAGGCCACGCCATCATGATGGTCTCCTTCTTCGATTAGACAGGGGTGAAGGAACTTAAGGCCACCCCGTAAAACGTTCGCCATCTATATACTTTTGGACGCTCATAAGCTATTAAGCATCTAACATTAGACACTGATAGATTGATTATATATATATAGACGTGCCTACAGCCGTCTTTCTGGTGACTCCACGTTCCCTACTCTCAGAGAATGCGTAACTTAACCCTATTTCTATGTCAGAACCTTAAGGTATTATGGCAGAGACATTTTACACTTGCGCTGGCCTGCCTGCTGCTCTGTTGTAATATACTGCGACGGAAAGAAACCACACCGAGTGCTGAGTGACATTCGATCGGCTGTCACTCTCGTTCGCGCGGAACCGACTTCGTTTCGAAAAGAACCGAGACGAGATATCATCGGCGGCGAAGTGGGCATTATCTAGCGGGCGAGAGGCGGCCAGATAATCCGCGGGCTTTACGATCGAGCTCGCCAGACGGCGGGCGGAATCGAACGCTTCGACGTGGAAGCGATGGCCGGGCGGCGGCGTCCCGCTGGTGTAGCCACTTTCAGAGATGAGAGAGAGATACGACAGAATTTTAGAAAAAACTGGAGAAAGAAATGAGATGTTAGAAATAGGATGAGGTATTGAGGGAGAGGTGGAGAAGAGGGAGGGAGAGAGAGAGGTGGAGAAGAGGAAGGGAGAGAGATGGAGATGGAGAGAGAGAGAGAGAGAGATGGAGAAGAGGGAGGAGAGAGAGATGGAGATGGAGAGGAGAGAGATGGAGAGAGGGAGGGAGAAGAGAGAGGTGGAGAAGAGGAAGGGAGAGAGAGAGATGGAGATGGAGAGAGAGGAGAGAGAGAGAGAGATGGAGAAGAGGGAGGGAGAGTGATGGAGAAGAGGGAGGGAGAGAGTGAGATGGAGAAGAGGGAGGGAGAGAGAGAGATGGAGAAGAGAGGAGGGAGAGAGAGGTGGAGAAGAGGAAGGGAGAGAGATGGAGATGGAGAGAGAGAGATAGAGAAGAGGGAGGGAGAGAGAGAGGTGGAGAAGAGGAAGGGAGAGAGATGGAGATGGAGAGAGAGAGATGGAGATGGAGAGAGAGGGAGGGAGAGAGAGAGAGATGGAGAGAGAGAGAGATGGAGAAGTGGGAGGGAGAGAGATGGAGATGGAGAGAGAGAGATGGAGAAGAGGGAGGGAGAGAGATGGAGATGGAGAGAGAGCAGTGAACCTCGAGGAATGAAGCTATTCAATCCGCATCCTACATTTGTTTTTGCGTAAATTCCAAAAAAATACATATGAGAATAGAAACATCAGCTGCAACATTGTTTCAGCTACTCGAAGCGAATATACGGTGAAATGTTAGCAGAAGCGGTCTAAATACGTAAAGAGCCCCGCAGATTAATGTCAACGACTTAGCAAAGTCAATGGCATAAAAACTGGAAATAGTAGAATTTCTTAAACTTTCATGATATATGATGTACCCTCGCAACCTTAACGAAGTATATGCCATCCTTGTAAGGGGAAGGGGGGCATACGTCGTCGATGTAATACTCTCCGAGATGTATGTATGTATGTGTGTGAGTGTGTGTGAGATACATAGCACATTTTTATGGCCTAAAGTGTCGAATGGAAGTTACCTTAATTATGAATAATTCGATTTATTGTGCATAACTAGGGCGCTTAATGTGCCTGCCACTTTTCTCCTTTGCGTTTATCGGAGGAGGCCCCCATGTGACTATCCAGTCAGGTGGATGTAATGCTGTTTCATGTTCCTAAGCCCAGGTAAAAGTGGAAATAAGTCGGGCGAACCTCCATTTATTCGTGCGGGTGCTGGGCGCCATATTTGTCTTACTTTCGCAAGATGGCTATCAATCGAATGCAAATTTTAATTCTCTCTCTCTCTCTGGAGGGAGGGTAAGATTCCTGGTTCTTTCCAGCCCGCATCATTTCAGTTTTTATCGCGCTCCAAAATTACTTTCGGCGGGAAGCGAACATAAAGCAGACGACAGAGGCTGCGGCGAGGCACGTGCGCGAACGCGGGTGTGTGTGTGTGTGTGGGGGGGGGGATAGAGTCATCTCGCGATTTTATTGCGACGCCGCCTGACGGACGGCCGGAGCAGAAGAGCCCTTGCGCGGTGATTGGCCAACTCGCCCGTCCGCGGCCGCGCGCGCCGCGCGAACCCTACCCAATAAGTAACAGGGACGGGACAGAGAAGGGCCCCCCCCAGCCATAAATCAGATCTAATCCCGGAGCGATTATTGCGCTTAGACGCCCCACCCCCCGCCGCCCGGGAAGGGGCGGGAGCGTACACCATTACCTCCCCCTCCCTTCTCTTAGGAGAAACAAAACATGCCACAACCCCGAGGGATGACCAAAAAAAAATGGCGGGGGATTTATGTTAACAGTAATTAATTAATTAATAGTAATAAATCTGGGAAGAAAAGGGGCGATGAGAAGATTATACATCACGTGTTGATACGGGCTACTTTTTGTTATCTACGTATTATCATTTCGATTGCCTTACAGTTTCTCCCCCCTCCACCGAAACAGAACCCCAGCGGAGGCAGATAAAAGCTGACCCACACAAAAGGACAATTTGTGCATTCGCTGCAATCAAAGTTTAATGTATTGATAAACTGTTGCAATAAAAGATATCGACTTTAATTCCTCACACTAAGCTACACGCACGTAGCGCCCCTGTGTGGCTGGCCGGGAGTTGTTCTCCTCTCCCAAAACGACAACCACCGGTCACTACTTTAAATCCTTCACGACTTGGCAAATGTTTGCAAACTGCGCCTATCAAATATTTGCTCTAAAAATTAATATAGAAGGTTCTTAATACGGAGCGAATATAACATGCTTTTCTTCTTCTACAAAAGCCTAAAGTGAAAGGAGATTTATGGTCGTCGTTAGATTTGGACAAAGAGAGGGGGGTTAGAGAAGAGATTAGTAAAAGGAACAAAACAATATGGCCTCTGTGAATTTTGCGGTTACGGGGCTTTTGGTGTGACGTCAGTCCGAACGCATTTTGGGGTTTGGACTCCATCTTTAGAGGACTACAAATACGGGTAGTCAGGGTAGAAATTATTCTTGGGTCATTGGTAATTATCTCGAACCCATTTAGGACTGGATCATCTGAAGCATGCGCAGAGATATTCATTGCCGGGGTATCATATTTTAACGCCACAAGCACTCGATAGAGGGGGCGGGCGGCCGGCCGCGTATCCCTTCGTTAGGTGTAGACAACAGATCGCATTCTAGCCGGCGAGCGCGACGATCTCTCTTTGTCCGTCCTGCGCATAGCACCAATCAATAAAATCAATTGACACAGGCCGCCCTAAGAAATGTCTCAAACGACCCTCATAATGGGGGTTCGGGTAAGCAAGCGACCCTTTCGTAACGGCGTAATTGAGGGCCCGGTTGACCGTGATACAGAAGGCAATTTGTCTGTGTGTGGGGGTGGCGAGCCGCTCACTCGGCAGAAAAAGATATCATATTGGCAGCGGTGATGATTACGAGGGAATTTACCTGCCGTCGCGAGATAATAGAAGAGTAAATCCGGCTAAGAGGAACGATCAGGCCGGGCTGCTGATGGCTTCGTTTCTTCATTGTTCTTCCTATTCCTTTGGGGGGGGCGTGGTGGCGGATTCGGAGCCGCGCCCAGAGTTCCGACACGCGCTGGCGAGGTTCTCGCAGCGCGCACACCAGATGGCGGGCTGTTTATCGTTCCGGGAGAAGGTGGTGGTGCCTAGAGTCTAAGCGTGGAGGCTGACCCCTATCTGAAAGGGCGGAATGGCTTATCGTACTCGATAGTGGCGACGCTCTAACCCCCCCCCCCCACATACCCGCCGAGAAAGTCATAAGACTCATCTGCCTGCCTGCCGTTCCCGGTTTAAGTTCCCCTATCTGGGGCGTTTCTCCGACCCCCCCCCCACCGGGAATCGCGAAAACGCCATTGAACTCCGAGAATTATCAGCGCAAGATCGGATGTGGATATGGGCAAATTTCATTAGAGCAGACGACACTTAGATATCTGCCAGCAGTAGGTAAACACATCTAATTAGCCGTTGGTTTCGCATCATACCGGCCATACCCTGAATACACTACGCGGGCGTTGATTCCGTATTTGAGAAAGGATATCAGGATATTGGGACGGATTGTGTGTGATATTTCCCGGGTGTTACGTATTTAATCAATGGCTACCGGGGGGTCCTGATTATACTTCCGCCCAAAGATTCGGCTGAGGTTGATACTAGAGATAAATAATTAGCAATATGATTGTAAATCTAACGGGATAAATTAGCCGTGGTGGCTGTTAATAGTGATGGTGACTGTAAACTATTTCGATGATTAAATCGACAGATGTGGGGGGGCCTGTATAAGCCATAATGGGGTTTCCCGTATCACGGCCATGACGAAAATAAACTCCTGGTTGGTTGCTTTAGCTAAACCAAACAGTTCGACTCCATCAAAGATACCTGAATAAATCAAAGATCTATTTGCGTTGAATGTCGACCAAAAACGTTTTAAGGAGAATCACTGGGCGGGACGAGCGGTTTTCGGACAGAGATGATTCAGGAGACGCTGACACTTTTGATGCGTGCGTCTGTCGTCTGCCCCTTGAAGAAGCGCGCGAGACCGGTAGCGTTTGCTTCCAAAACAGACGGAGGCGAACGATGGACGCCGCGTAGCGCGCCCCATACGGTTTAGATTGGATGCCGGCAGCGGGCGGATGTCAGACGTCTGTCCGGTGAAATCCTGCACGGGAGTAGTCGCCGATTCCGCGGCGATCCCCGCTAAAAGCAGACGACACTTGACACTTGGCGGAGGGGGAGAGGAGAAGGGGTCACAATGGGTTGTTTATCCGACCGCGGGAAAGGATGGAAGGTAGAGCCGATCAAAAGAGCTCGGGGGTCCGTTTGGTCAGTGGAGGGGGGGGAGGGAGAGTGAAACGGATGGAGGGAGTAATTAGAAGTCCGCAATCTCTGTTAGACCGCCATTGTCCCGGCGTCTGCGCTTCCCTGCGCCCATCAAACACCGCGATCGGATTGCGACATTACCTCCATTGATCCCCGGTACGAACAAACGGCGCGCGTGCGCTAGCGTGGATAGGCCGAGAACAATCCTTGAAATGTCCTTTCAGCCGCAGACAGATCGGAGAACGCTGAAGAACTCCACCGAGCCGCCATGTTTGCCAATCATTTTGCTTTTCAACATACCTTAAACAACCCCCCCCCCAACCACCAACCTCGCGCGGTAATGATTTAGACCTCACGTGTGTTTAACTCGAGAGAGACATTTTTCTCTTCTTTTAAAGCGGTATGGCTTTCCAAACTTTTACGCGAATCGGTATCACCATAAATTCAAGACCGGAATCCCTAAAACGCTATTTCCGATTCATGAAACTATAAAATGCACCCAGACACAAATTTTACCCATGGTGCTTAGCCGCAGCAGGGTATATTAGCCTTCATATTCAGAGAATCCAGCCATCGCTGTGACCTATAAGACAAACAGCCGCCATTCGATTTTATGTTGAAGATTAAGTTTGCCATTCTTCTATTTTTCGTATTTCCGATTTCTTTCGACGCCAACAAACGAAGAAGATTTCTAGTAGAGGCTTTTGACACATGGGTTCGTTCCTGGAAAAGGGGGGGCTGAAGGCCCCTTCGAAAACGCCCAGCGTAGAATAGTGATCTAGGACTGGAGACTTTCAGATCTGGCAGAGGTCTGTGATGAAGATGAATCCACATTTTTTAAACGAATAAGGTAGCGGCGATATTTAAATTAAATACATTCCAGTTGCCTGGAAATCTGCTTTCATACATAATAGGTGACCAAACATGAAATGTCTGGTTACTGATCTGTAATGAGGCATATAAAATTGCATTGGCACTCCTAATCTGTTAAGACTTTCATCTAGAGAGTCAATCTGATTATGACAGTCAGTAGAGTATGCGTATATATAAGACGTTCTTTGTTTCTCTCTTCCATCTGAATCCAATAAACCAAGCACGGCTCATTAATGGAAAACAAATCCAGTTTGATTTTTATTATTTCTTTTATCTTCTTTTTTTTTTTTTGCATGCAAGAGACAGAGTTATCGGCAAATTAGTTCTCTTCCCTTCACTAGAGAGATTAACGATTGGCGTCGGAGATTCCAGATTCGCCGCTGTCTCGCGCTAATGGCTAATAATAACCAGTGTCTTTGTCCCGCCAGAACGCAGTGTTGGGGTTGATTCCCTCTGCTCCGGTCTACGCCGGACCCAACCTAAATCCGCGGGTCGTGTCCGAGAGAGGGGATCCATCGGCCGCCATTCCCCGGCATATTTGTCCAGTCAATACTGTCCGCGAATAGAAAGCGCGCGCTCTGATGAACGCTTTGCCATTCGATAATCCGCGCGTTATTACTCTCTGATCAATAATCTCACGGAAGTTTCGAGAGACAACCGACAGCCCAGAGAATTCGCGAGTAAGTAGATTGTAGGAGTTTCATCTTCTGAAAAAAAAAAAGGAAATCTTACAATTTCTTGGTTTAATAGGGTCCATAAAAAGTAAACCAACAAAGAATGAATGCAATTCTTGTTCATGGTCTCTGCTAACACGTGACGTCATGCGCAATATACTACAACGCCCTCTAAGTTGAGACAAGGCATGATTCAGCAATGGGCATTCGGGGACATAAATCAAGAAGACTGCAGATATTAATAATCAGTTCTTGCCACACACACAAACTTATATATATATATATATATAACACATTATTTAAAGGAAACAGGATTTACTTTCATCGGCTTTCGGATCGCTTCAAGTTTGAGCTGAAAGTCAGGATTTACTTGGAGGTTGAGACTGAAAAGAAAACAGTCAGGGTCAGGTAACCAAACATGAACCTAACCGAGCAGGCGCCGACTTGTAGTTGAACAGAAGTTATTATAGAGGGGGGAGGCGGAGAAAGAAGCAGATTAAGCGTTCGGGCAGACGACACCACAACAGGATCCGGGCATTTTGTTGAAGCTGACACTCTGATTAGTGGTAAACTTAGTCGTAGCGACATTGCGACCCTTCCTTCCGCTCTTCAACGGAAAAGAACAGATCTGCTGATTATATATACGTACACCTAACGCGGACATCATAATATTTGAATTATTCCCGCCTTTCCACCTACACAGGAACCATGTCATCCTTATAACTCGCCCCGTGGCGCGCGCGCACGCCATCACTTCCCTGTCGTAACAATATTACGTCATTTCCTCGTCTGTTGCCGGCGTCCATTGGTTGGTGCTTATAGAGTCTTGGAGTCATCTAATTACCTAGGTGCGGGTGTCATATTTAACCGTTGATTAATGAATTAATCTTTAAATGTAGCTGGCACTTCTCGAACATCTTCGCGCATCATCAGTCGCTATTAAGGCTCTTCTCTACTTTCCCTAGTCCAAAGCTGTAAAACAAACCCGGCTCCTGTTTTTTGGTCTGCTCCTGTACGCTCACTTCTATAGTAGAACCTAGACGGAGTGACATTAAAAACCCGGAATCGTCCGCCGAACGGGCCGCCGCCACGTATGGAAAACTCCAACTGGTTGTTGATAATTACATTAAAAAAAAAAAAAAAAATCTACATCCATTGGTAACAAAAGAAAAATCGAGCTTTCAGATTGAATTCTGCTCGTAACCAGCTCGGTGCCCCGGCCAGCATGAGGCTCTTTCAGGCATATCAGTCGAGCCCCAGCGGCGAGTGCGTGGGTTCTTTAGGGTGCTCTACGGCGCATACGCCAACAATCTCTGGCAGACGAAGTCTGTTACTCGTTAGGCGCAATGTTAAAGAAACACGAAACACAGGGGAAGGTAGAAAGGGGGGTTGTACATTAAATATTTCCCTTTTTCGTAATTCTCCTCTTGGGCAAGGAGCAGAGCTGTCTTTCTTCTCCAAACTGCACGGGAATGTTTTAGCTCCGAGGCGTCAGTGCTACAGAGTCATAAATTAGACCGGCGTGGAGACAGCTGACGCAAAGAAACCTTACTTATATATGTACACTAATGGCAAAAATTATGCAAACACACAAAATATGCATAAATAATAGCTAATTGCAACAGAGAGACGTATACAATACACATGCAATACATTACTACAGAATATAGGTAAAAACAAACGTTGAACAGTGCATTAAGATTTGGTATGTGAGCCCTTTACTTTATGTAGAGTGTGACATCTTGTTTTAATGCTCCCTTACAGCTTATCAATGTATGACTGTGGAATGTTGTTCCACATATCCTGTAGCACTTTCCACAATTCATCCAAGGTGCTTGGCTGTCGTTGAACATTCCCAGTAGCCATATGGCACCATATAGACTTAAAGTTGCTTAGATCGGAACTTTATGCATGCGAAGGCATCTTTGCATCAGTCTGCTTACGTTTCAGATAATTTTTCACCGCTTTGGCCGGCTTTATGCTTGGGTCATTGTCATATTGGAAGATGAATCTCTACCCAATGAGATGTCCTCCTGATGAAAGGTATGATGGATGAGAACATGCCTTACCTGTGCTGTTGGCAGACTGTATACCTTCGATCTGATGCAAATCTCCTGTATTGTCCACTCCTATGCTTCACTGTATCTGTTGTAAACAGACAATTTTAGCGTTTTCTGCTTCGCATTCGATATTGCAAAATCTTTCAAATTTGGATATCTCTGTTTAATTTCAGCTCCGCCCCTTGGTTGCCTCTCCTCAGTAAAGATTTCCAAGCAGCTAGGCATCCACTGAGAACATTTCACACTTCTGTTTATCTTGCTGTTCTTGAAGGAAACGTTAACGCCTATTTTCAAGATCTCTATTGGTTCGTTGTCTATTACACGGAGAACATAACTTGAGGTACTTAACATCAGTTCGGAGAGTTTGGGTTTTCTTCCCCGACCGCATCTATTGTTAACAGTACCACCCTGACGTATTCCTCCCAGAGCTTTGCGTACAGTTTCTGAAACAGGGAAGCGGACTGAAAGCTGCCGCATGGAGTAACCGTTACTAGCTAAGACTTTGATATTTATACACTTGTCGTGTTGTATTTCCTTCCCAAAAGTCATAGTATTCACCGCACTATAATCATATCACTGTCTATACTTTTAGTCTTTTTGCAGGCGTGGCACTTTCTGATTGCTTGCATGACAACCAATCACAGGGTATTATATCAACACGTGACTGTACTATGGTGCATTTCGCTTTTACACACGAGGTGCGATTTCATCATGTTATTTGCATTTTACACCATATATCCACTTCTAGTGTCTTCCACCAAGCACAAATGGTCAACAATTGGTTCGCCTTTCATACCTGATACCCAATATAAAAAGTCCTGCGTCCTGCTTGATCTACAAAGCGAGCGCCAACAAAGATGGCTGAGAATGAATTTTTTTAAAATAAAAAGTTAATTCCTAATTAACTTGGTGGGCAAATCTCTACGTCTATCTAATCTCAAGCTAGTGTTACATTTCCCTCCCACAAGCAAACATTCGCAAAAGGAGACTGCTTCCGTGCTTAACTCATTTCTATGGTCAAAGTTACTTTATATATAGTGTACACAATTATTTCTATGTATCTATTTTTTTTTTCCTTTTCGATATGGCGAAGGTCGCCATCAATTTGGCTACGCGGCAGAGTGACGTCAAGTCTCGTGGAAGTTGACGAGAACTCCGTAGTCATTCTCTGCTCTACTGATGCATCCCTAAGTTTCTTGACGGGAAAGGCGAACAGACATCTGATTTCTAAAACTACACGAAGAAAGAGACAGGAGCCATCGACTTTTTGGTTTGCTTTTAATAGACTCGAAAATGTTTTCGAGTTGTCATCGCACGAAGGATATGGGAAATATCCGGTCGGTATAAGAAAAGAAATTCATTCTTGTTTGATTCCGTAAAACGAGGCCGTCGGGAAGGTTTGAGAATGAATGGCATAAAGCCAGTTTAATGTTCGATGTGGTGTGATTTCTAGATCACTAACAAGATACAGTCAAACTGGCCAGTTAATGGAGACAACACTCGTGCAGGTTGCCCAAGAGTTACGCCCCCCTTGTGAAGTCAGCTGTTTTGCTACTATTGTCTGAAAAATATATCTATCAACAACACGAAATTTCCAAAATGATCTCCAAAGAGCAACCAATTATAGAAGTATCGACAAACAGTCTGCGACAGGGTTCATACTAGTAATATGCAGTTAAGAACGTCACTGCTTCATATTCTTCTGTCTCGACCCCATTGGCAACTACGCAAAGACTGGGTATTACGACGCCATGTTCTTTTCACCGACAAATCTAAATTCTGTTTGGAAATCAGTGATGCACAGGCTTAGAGTCTCGAAAAAAGCTGGGAGACAATTTTGCTAACTGTGCCATTATACAGCACGATCGATTTGGTGAGCCGAAGAAATGATCGTGTCACCATCAGAAAGGGTGTTATGAACGGGGTCAGATGCAGGGAAGATATCACCATTACTTCTCTAGCCTTACTTCCGGTCCAACGGCAGGGACCTAACTACATCTTTGGGGATGGTCATGCCTTCAGCACTGTGCACATGTAGCGGTCGCTGCACTTCGGGTCCACAACATCCTTCGCATGGTGTAGCCTGCACCATCTCTGGACTTATATCCGACTGAAACAGGTCTGGGACATCCTCAGGAGGCGCGCTTTTGGTCGCCATGTCCGCCCACAGTCTTTCGATCAGCCGGAAGGACCTACTCCGCAACAGCTGCATTATCTTTATTTGCTCGATTAAAAAAAAACGTGTACACAACCACCAATTGAACTTCTACCGATATCAAGTTTTTTTTTAATGGAGAGTGCAGATTAATACGCAGGTCTTCTACAACCAGAGTATGAACAAAGTACTGTACAAGCATTGAAGATTTCGAAACCCTTGCGGCTATGGGACTATGTGTCTTCGCGCGTGATACCAGAGGCGACCTGCCTACCTCACAGACCTCGTGACACGGCCGACTTCCGGGACGTGGAATGACGAGACTGCATTCCAGACTTGTCATTAGGCGGTAATCAGTTTAAAACCTCTGAATAAAGCAATCAAAAAATTTATTTCGGGTTTTGCCGGTGTACGGAATGATCATTCTTAATTAATCAATCCTTTTTGCATATTTTCGTTGGGTTTCTTTTCGTATTATTATTATTATTATTATTATTATTATTATTATTATTATTATTATTATTATTATTATTATTATTATTATTATTATTATTATTATTTAGATATCTGTTCTTTCTTTATACAGAATAATAAAGGTTTAGTATAGCGAAACACGTCTGTCAGACCTTCCACACTATTTACTTACTTGTACCCATTTAAACATAGAATATGTCTGAAAATGATCTCTTATAGCAAAATTAACGACAGATGGGGGCGCTGGACTTTTCAGCTTGACCACCATCACCACCACCCGACTGACTGACTGGTAATTCGCTTTCCCTTTTATTTTCCACTTCGTTTCTCTTTCTGTCCATAACGAGTGTCCCGGCTGCAGGCAGCGCCAGCGGCGGCTGGAACGTAAATGATGCGGAGTGAGGGGGAGGGGACGGAACTCCGTCCGGACGTCGCTTGTCTCTGTCGTCTACCTCGTACGTCACAGAAGCCGCGCCCCTGGCGGCGGCGTTCCGAGTTAGCTTCTCCATTCGATTATTCGATTAAAAACTCGGTATAAAAAACAGTTTCCAGTTCACGTAAAGAAAAACCCAGCAAATTAATTAAGTTGTCTCGTGGAAGCTCTCCCCACCACCAGAGGAAAGGAATATATTTACTGATACAATTATTAAAGTGATAATGTTATCGTCAGCAAGTATTTCCAGCAACTCATCCCGCTGCTCCTCGGAACGCGCATCCACACAAACACCTGATATCATCCTCGGCTACGAATGACCGATAAGTTTGGCGCACCCCCCCCCTTCGTTTCTTCTCGCGTCCTTCCACACAAATACCAATAAAAGGATTAATACCGGGATATTAATGTCTGCAACTGCCGCCGTTAAATCTTCTCGCAACCGTCTGCGAACTTGGTCGAGCCGGGAATGGCACTAAAAACCCTGATTTATAGTCAGATCATGGCTCGAGTTATCCCAGCATCATCTTCCTTCCTCCTCACCTCTTAGACTATCTATTAATAATTTCCTCTAAATTATTTCCAAGATGAATTTTAGCCAGGATAATTTATTTTAAATACTTCCCCCTCTCCCCCCTCCCACGTCCCTTATTTATTTAAATTTCCCCGTTGAATAGGTTTAGGGACGTCTCGGAGCTGAAGAATCTCACGGCTGACATTTCTCGTACGGGTTTGGGGTTTATCTTGAAGTTATCTTCGTCTTTTTTCCAACAGAATAGGGTCCAAGAACTGAACCCTAGGGCGCCTCGTCGATTAAAAAGGGTCCACTTTACCTGTTTTGTGTCTCTTACTAACCCGTCTCCTCGACCCCTGCTCCGCGCGCAGATGTCGTCTGCCCGTTACACAACCGTGGCACCTTGTATTGCGCAATTATACTGGAGGGGGGGGGGTGGTGTGTGGGTAGCTCCTCTGGATGATAATAGGGCCCGTATTGTCCCTCCCATACCCTGCAACTACGCGGTAGGGAGATTATCCCCTTGCACAGGAAAAGAAGAGATCTTGCCTCTTGCCATTCTTCTCCGGATAACGTAATTACCAGTCCGCCATAATGCCACCAACCCTCTAGCGGTTGTCAGAAAATCCAGACTGGCCTTTGTGGCGGGGCTGGCTGGCTGACCGTGTGTGCGGGTGAGGGGAAGAAGGGGTCGGGTATTGGGAGACGAGGAATCTCAATTTGGGTGTTCTAAAAATCACTTTAATTGGAATTAGAAAGCTGATTTTATCAGCGTTGATCTGGCTGGCTCATGGGAACTGATTACTGATGATTGGCGTGATGCCGGCATCTTTCCGAACTCTAAAAGCCCGGTGGACAGACACTCACAGACACATACACAGTAGTAATAGAAATAGAAAGTAAATAAGATTCTTTGCCAGAGACAGGGTTAAACAGTTTTAAGAATAAGACCGGTAGGTGTGCTTCCTTCCCGCGAGAGGGGTAGCGCCTAAACTGCTACCAATCAATCGTCCAAGCACCCAGGCTTGTGGATGACGCCGTTCTCAGCAAGTCCCAACAACAGCATCCGGCTTGAGGGATAATTCTAGAACGATAATGAATACGATATCAGGGGGGTCTCTGCGTCTGTCAGTCGCCTGCCTGCTTTCCTAGGATCGATTAGTTTCCGCGTCTGTACCGAGTAATGCCTGCTTCGCGGAAGGCGGTTATGTCGTGGTAGCGATGGTTGGAGGGCGAGGTGCCTCTTATAGATTTCTAGAAACGTCTCGCAGGTAGCGAGAGAGAGAGAGGGGACCGAACATGTCCCGGACCATGAATCAATTCGAAATCTCTCCGCATTCCCCACGTGAAGTCATAACCTCGTACTCGGCCATCGCCGGTCTCGCGGCTCGATTTACTTTCCTTTTCGTTCTAATCTGCGTCTTCCGCCGTCACGTGAACCGTCTTTGCGATACTTTTCGTGGGGGGGAGAGGGTTAACCCTGGACTTCTTCCGGTTCCGTTCTCCCGCTTCCACGTCTAAAAACGAAGAGTTCCGGTAGAGTTTTCCCACTACCACCCAAGATCCCCAGCCATTGGCATCAAGGCTGATGGTACCCCACCTTCCCTCCTAGGTGCCTCCTCTGGGACGTCCTGAAGACCCCTTTAACGTAGCAACACCTCGGACGTGGGCGGTGGTGTATAAGTAAACGTCTCCATTTCCCGACCCCGGCGCTTGAATATTCTCGGCTTGTACAAAGAATTCAAACCGCGATTTACCGGGGGGAGGGAAGAGACCAAACTCCCGTTCTGTCTTTATCGGTTTGCAGTTTTACCCCCAACTTTTCTTTCTGCGGTTAAGTTACATGTGTGATTATCATCATTTTTGTAACACTTAGATCTACAAACAAGATCGCCATAGATTTTCCCGTCGAAACAACTGCCCGCGAAGATCGATTCCTCGCTTGAAACTGCCCTGAGCAATTAGATCGAACGCTTTAATTCCCTGCCCCCAAAGCTACTCTGTTTTCCAATCTAGGAAGGGCAGAAGAGTTGCCATCTAACCACTTTATGAACCGGTTGGGTTATGTACATATAAGGGGCACGAGAAATACTGCGTCAAATCGGATCTGTGAGACGGGAACCGGCTGTTCGTGTCCGCATGTGCGGATTGCGAACCCACGAAATCTCTCTCCACTAATCCACCGATGGAAAGCGTATCCGTCTTTTGCCGCCATGTTTAATAGGTTCGCGATCGCAGCAGCAGCAGCAGCAGAGATATTCACGTTGCACGTCTATCTTTCTAACGAGTTCGTCCGCCAGCTCTCTGCTGGTTTGAAACGATACAAAGTTTCTATAGTAGGTTCGAATCCTGGTGTTAAGTAGAACTTTTAGGTCGACGCTCAAAAAATGAATGGTTCGCCATATTTGCTTAACAACAACAACAACAACAATAATAATAATAATAATAAAATAATAATAATAATAATAATAATAATAATAATATAATAATAATAATAATAATAATAATAATAATAATACAACTTTTCTAAAAAAATACCTTTTTAAAGAGCTTTTACTGAGATCGATTCCAGCCTGATGATGTTACCACGCTTCAAATCACGGGTTATCGTGACATTGCATCATGGTTACAGAAAGGGGAAAACAAAACAACAACTAATTGAGATAATAATTTCATTCGCTCAACTTTTATTATCCTTCCATTATTGGCGCGAGAAACATATGTCGGCTTATTCCGCGTTGTTAGCCATCCGGAAATAGCGCTCGTAAACGGCCGGCAGACTCCGTAGTAATGGCGGCCGGGGGCCGGGGAGACTCCCTGATGTTTCCAGCCTCGTAACACGTTTACATCGCGTTCGGATTACGCCAACGGCCGCTGGTGGCGCGGCGATAAGCATCTCGCCGCGCCATTCTTTTTGCGCAGTGTCGCCGCCTACCGGCGGCGGCGAGCTAAACAAAATGTCTGACTTTAAGCCGATCCCGTTTCCTTTAAATAAGAAAGCAGGAAACAGAACTGATTCAATTTGATTTAAATTTATATCATTATTAGATCGCGGTTTTCAGACGGGCGCGGCGAACCCCGGCTCATGGAGCTGGGAGACGTTCTCTTGACAACCCTCCATTATTTCTGGTCCCCGGGCCCGCCGTGAAGAAACAAGCCCTACGGGCCTAAACTATTCCCCAGTTGCTTTTACTGAAAACCCCTATCTAAGGGTATTTAAATCCTCACGGTAACGCACGCGCACCCTCTTTGCACCATTTAGCCCCGGCTGCAGGCAGCCAAAGAGCGTAGTAGGATTCTGATCAGAAGTGGGGGAGGAACGCGGAGCCCGCCAAAAAAAAAGAGGCGAGAGGAATCACATTCAACACAGCCACCCCTCCCTCCCGGACCTATCGGGATACCGACCGGGCTGCCGCGTACATGCTGCACTAGCCTCTCTCTCAATCCGCCTACAGTAAGTAGACAAAAGACCGACGAGACGTTTTATGGCCGCGGGGCGCGATCAAATAAAACCCGGCTAAAAATAGCGTCGTCGTGAAGCATATCCGGCCGAGTTTTATTTGAACGCCTTAACCGACCGGAGATCGTCTCCCGCGCCGCCCTGCGGAGAAGTCGGTAACGAGAGGCATGAAGCTAATCGGCGACTGTCGGCCGTCCCTTCTTTGGCGGTGACCATCGCGGAGAAACGGTTAAGGAAATGGATTTAAAAAGGAAGGAAGGAAGATCTCATAGTCTTTTCGACCAGCGGTTTTAGCCTCTCTCCACAGCGTTCTCGATTCCTCCCACATCCTCCGCTTAGCGGGTGATTTACGGATCTCGCACATAAAAATGAGATCCGGAGAAAAGCCGTGTGTAATTTGCCAATAAAACCAAAATGATCAGAAAGTTTAAAGAATAATCAAAGACAGCAACAAAGAAGTCAGATTGCTGCTGCTATCCTTTTGCCGGTGTTTGTAGAAAGGATACGCGGTTGCAAGGGAGATCACTTGCGCTCTTAAGTTTCCCCAGAGTGATTCTTCCAGGCCGCACTAGGTGGCGGCAGCGGGCCGCTATCGTAGTTTTTTAGGTGCTCTTCCGTGACCTAAATAATCGCATGTCCGCTCCACTCACAAACGGCCATATCCCAGTCGAGACGAGAGGGCGCGAAGATAGCGAGCGGTCAGCAGTGGGGCTGCCGAGTTAACCCTGACACAGCGGAATAAACCGGCGGTGGCGATGAGACACGTGGGCGGCCGGAACTTGGAAAAGACAAACGAGCCCGGACATTTCTAGTTCTAGAGAGTTCTCAAGTCTGCCATTTCGTTCTTAGGTCGTAGTGCACGTCGGTTGGAAACCCTAAAACACTCTTCCAATCTGAAGTTTAATCAGCCAACATACACCTTGTCTTATTTTCTCCAGATATTTGCACTCAATGTTTTGCTGTTTGTTACCTATTGGCTCTTGTTCTCCTTTCTGTCGGCTGTCATTGTGAACTACATTACTCTGATGACAACTTCAGTACAACAATAGCACCTTCTTCTTCTTCTTCTTCTTTCTTCTTCTTCTTCTTCTTCTTCTTCTTCTTATTATTATTATTATTATTATTATTATATTATTATTATTATGATTATTATTATTATTACTGTATTATTATGATGAATATTATCACCACTGTTGTTCTTGTTGTTGTTAATATTGTTTAATTTGATATATTAGCATTATACTGTTGTTATTATGGATATTCACTCTTTGTATTATTATTATATTATTATTATTATTATTATTATTATTATTATTATTATTATTATTATTATTATTATTATTATTATTATTATTATTATTATTATTATTATTATTATTATTATTATTATTATTATTGTATTATTATGATGAATATTATCACCACTGTTGTTCTTGTTGTTGTTGTTGTTAATATTGTTTAATTTGATATATTAGCATTATACTGTTGTTATTATGGATATTCACTCTTATTATTATTATTATTATTATTATTATTATTATTATTATTATTATTATTATTATTATTATTATTATTATTATATTATTATTATCACCACCACTTATTATTGTTATTATTATTGTTGTTGTTGTTGTCAATATTATTTAATTTGATATATTAGCATTATACTATTGTTATTATGGATATTCGCTATTTTTATCATTATTATTATTATTGTAGTATTATTATTTATTATTATTATTATTATTATTATTATTATTATTATTAGTAGTAGTAGTAGTAGTAGTAGTAGTAGTAGTAGTTATTCTTGTTTTTCCCATCACTTTCATTTTTACTTCTTTCCAGCATTTTGTTAATGATGCTTCGTTTCGAATGATTGCATTCTTCCTTGTTGAAGACTGGTGCTTGTTCACGAGACTGCAGCGCGCGCGCGCGTGTGTTCAGTGTTGGCTCCAGTTCTCTGAAGAGAGGAAAGGCCGAGTTCTCCTCCCCTCCCGATCAGTTAATCGTCGATCGCATGTATTCACCTCTAACTCGGTCACCGCCCGGCTTTAAGAACGAAGCTATCTAACTGGCCCCTACCTTTTCTTTTTGGTAAAAAAAAATTATTATTTATTAGTTTTTATAATTATTTCTGTGATCCTTATACAAAGCCAGCATTTATTGCTCTTTGGGGGTTTCTGTTGGCGTCTCGAGTCTGGATCTGTTGGGTTTTTATCGCTAATCTTCGTCCTCGCAGAGCCGCCTTTTGTTTTATTGGCAACAAGATAAAAGAAACCTTGGATTTCGATAGTAGTTACGCATTGTTTTTTGTTGTTGTTGTTTTTTAAGGATCATATTCTACCTGTGTCCACTTGATTCCCCCCCACACGCCGAGGCTGCTGCGGCGGCCCCGTCCAGGCGGAACGCATTGAATTTCTATCTAACTTATGGTCGATTTCTAGAAAAAATTAAAACCTAAAACAAATATGGCGGACGGACCCCCAACCTTCAGTGCGACGTGCGTTCCGGAAGTTCGTTACCAAAACATTAAAGCTCGGTGGGAATCATAACGGATTAGTCACCACAGTACAGATACCGAGATTAGCGACTTGTTGCAAAGGCCGGATTATATAGACGGGAAATTAATTATCTGCAGTAAAGAGTGTGATTCTCCCCCTCGTTAGAAATATCTACCGAGGAAGGATCCACGATCCAGCGAGTTACGAGCGAATTTTCGGTGTCAGCCATGGGTTTGATCCCAGGGCCAGGATTAAACCTGAAGGCTGGTAGTTTTCCTTTAAACGATAATATACGCCGCGCCCAACATTGAAAACCAATGATATACGTGCTAGGTCTGCTTAATCGCATAGCAGGAGTTCGTCTGCAAATTATCCATTCTCTGATTTTGCACTATAATTAGCTTAAAAGGAATTATTCGACTGCAACAAATCGTGCAAGAAAATCTAATTCTTTAAAGGAACATCTCCACCCAGGTTATCAATCAACTATTTTGGTAAATGGTCGATCTAATTGAAGTCTTTGTAAGAACTGGCGGAATGAATTTAGAACCATTTAAGTGCACGTGTGGGAAAATGGCTTTCTACGTGGCTGGGATAGTAACAGAGTGTGGTAAAGTGACAATAACAACAATAGGGGCCGTGTTGTGCAGTACGGCTATTTCTTCAGTACGATTCGGGTATGGCAAAAGTGCTTTGGGTTGTTGTTTCTTTTATTTGTATTTCTTAGTGTGACATTCTTCTAAAACAAAACAAAATGACGTGTGGACGAGTGCAGTAACGTGATTAATCTGCCACCGGAGGCGCTGCGGGCGGTGGACTTGATAGAACAACAACAACGTAATTTCGGAAGAAAGTGTAGAGGACCTGAACGATGTTGCGCAGATACACACACCCCATTTTTTCTTTTTTTTTTTGCAAATAGTCGTCGTTGCCAAATTTGTGGTTTGTCTATTAGGCCATCATTTCTATGTTTCTCTTTAA